>PVHT021183666.1:22670932-22717949 GCA_004024745.2 Catagonus wagneri | reverse complement strand
AATTTGGTACCCAGAGACATAAAATTCTACTTGTAAAAGCATATAAAGCCTTGGTCATATTTTCTGTGTATGCATATTTTAAGGTCTAGAAAAGTACTTACAGATTCCTGTAACTAGGAGTTTCTCAGTTTTTATTTATTTTTGTTTTTTTCACTCCCTGAGGAGATTTTATTTGTTTAATGTCCATCATTCAAGAATTCTTAATTGAACGCCAACTGTGCACTGATCACTACTGGCATCTAGGACTCGTTTGAATTCAGAGACCTCTGAAAGGAGACATTTTAGAAATTAACCAAGTATTTGTGCCATTTTTTTTTCTAATGGGAATCAGAGGGCTCTTAAATTGTGCAAGGTATTCGAAGATGTGCTAAGAATGACTGAATACTCTAAGTGATCCATCAGTATCACACAGAAATAAGTAAAGCAACTGAGATTTGAGAAGACTTGAAAGCTCATGTTTATAGTTTCCATACATAGTTCCTGTGAGAAGATAAAGGAAGAAGTCACTGTGCCAAACTCAGGAGATCAAGGAAGTCTCCTCAGAGAGGAAATGGTGATGCACCACCTTAGTGAAGAATAATAAAATATTGTGAATCACATTTTGATCTTAATACTGCAGGACTGATAAAACAAACTTCCTTAAGATTTGAAAAGAAGTGTTAGAAATGCAGAGATATGTGTACATTTGCCTTTCTCAACCCAGTTTGCCAAGATAAACTTTGTTTAGTAAACAGTGTGTTCGTATCCAATCTTCTTTTGAAGTGTGCTCCAAGGCCTTTGCTCCTTTTCTCTGAAGACAGGCATCTATGAGGGTAAAATCTTTAATCAGCTTCTCAGGAACTAGTATACTTGCTTAAACAAGAAATTTGTAAAGATTCTTCCTGAAGATAAAAACAAATGTTGGTGTGTTGCTGAGACCTGGTATTTACTGACTATTCTTTTTGATGATAATTTTTGCCTATGTGGATTCATATCATCTGATACTTAGCCCCAGATGGGCAAATACACTGTAGAACAGAGTAGGACACCACCTACCAACAATTTAAGAACAGACTGTGACTGATCTCATAGGTCTTTTCCATCTTGAATCTGAGTGAATATGTGATATTTCTGTGAATTTAAATAAATTCTGCTAATGTCCACATTGAAAACCTTATTTCATTTGAAATAGTTTGTGTGAAGTTTGAGCAAGTCTATCTCTTATTTCTTACAGGGGGTTCTTTCATTAAGAATATCTTTTCCTAGGTGTTGCTGTGGCTATCAAGTAGACCTGCAGCTGTAGGTCTGATTCAGTCCCTACGCTGGGAAATTCCATATACCACATATGCAGCCCTTAAAAATAATAAATAAATAAATGAATAAATAAATAATAAATAAATAAATAATAAATGAGTGAGTTCCCATTACGGCTCAGTGGTAAGGAACCGACTAGGATTCATGAGAATGTGGTTTGATTCCTTCCCTCACTCAGTGGGTTAAGGATCTGGCATTGCCTTGAGCTGTGGTGAAGGTGGCAGATGTGGCTCAGATTTGGCATTGCTGTAGCTGTTGCATAGGGTGGCAGCCCCAGGTCCACCCTAGCCTAGGAATTTGCATATGCCACACGTGCTGCCCTTAAAAATAAATGAAAAGAAAAAAAGAAAAAAAGAATCTTTTCCTCATATCTTTCTTGACTTTCAATAAAGGATACTTTATTAAGTTTTTATGTGTGCATTTAATTGTTAAAAGCATTTTAATTTTGTTTTTAATTAAAAAAGGTGCCAAACCTTAGCTTGTCACTTTTTAAATCATTAATGCTACATTTTCATGTGTACTTACATACATCTGTTTCATATTGTCTAAGATTCGGCAAACCATTTATGTGATTATCTGGTAGTTCTATTGATATTTATTGAATATTTCCCATGTTGTAGGCCTTTACAATGCATTAGACCAATGCGTTTATTGAGAAGACAATAAAATATCTTTGGAGCAAGGACAGCAGAGAGTTTATGTTGTACTAAAACCAGAAGCTGGAAATGCTCTGGGCCATGCTTTCTCCCTTTAATCTGATTTCTTCTTAGAACGGTTTCATTCTAGTTCCTTTCGTTTGTTTTGCCTTGGCAGATTTTATCTATCTTCTTAACTAATACAAGTTTATAATTAACTTCTCTCACTAATATCACTGGATCAGTTCCAAATGTCTAGTAATCTTGGGCCATCTTTCCACCAGGTATACGATCATCACTTTATCTGTGGCCACAAGTATAGGGTCATAGCTTTCAAGATCCACACCACAGCATAAGATTCTTAGAGAAAGAGTGCTACCGTGGACTCAGCCAACACTCCAATAAGAAGTTAGTTGAAACATCATGCTGTGAGAATAACACATGTTATCTGAGTCAGTCCTTACAATAGCATTCAGTTAGGAAGGTAAATCTGAAAGGTTTATACACTTGGTCCTTGGTGAAACAACTGGTTGACAGAATTGTAATTTAAATTCAACCTGTGTTAACTTATAAGCCCAATCAAATCTTTAAAGCCCACATAAAACCGATATGATGGAAAAAGATATCACCTATAGGGGAAAACAATTTCTAAAATTGAGTCATTTATTGTAAAGCCACATTTATCACGAATGAGCCCACTCTTATTTATCATATCCTGTACTGACACTTACAAATTATTTATTTGTATTTCTGGTGAACATGCTAAGAAAACCAATATACACTTTATTACTGGGGAAGAAAACTGCTAATTTTCCATTACAAGGAAAAAGATAAATATGGTGATATATTCAATTAGGAATTCAGCTTAACTTTTCCCCTGTCCTGGGCATCAGATTTAATAGAACTGTGCATGGATAAATAGCAGCACAAATGACAGAAGTAGCCATAGTTTGTAGTACTGAGAGTTACTGATCAGTGCATGTTCTCTTAAAGTGGTATATTTCCATACATTAGAGAGGGCCTATAGTCTATTTATAAATGTAATCTGAGTGGCTGAGCAAAGTATGAAGGGAATTTAAAATTACAAAGGTTAACTTTAGTGAGAAGGACATTTCTGTATGTCTATGTGATGCTTAATTAATGGCATAAACACTTCTTCCCCTGTAACCTTCAGTACCCTGCTCTGCATCACTCAACATGCACTAAATATGGCATGATCATGTTAGTACAAAGGAGAATAAACTTTAAAAAGAGGAAATTCCATATGAAACTAATTCATCCTGCCCCCTCCTCATTTTATTACTCTCATCGTCTCAGCACAAACAAAATCAGGCTGTTGGCAATGTGAAGACAGACTTTGTTGAGTAGGAGAATATTCTGATCAGAGCTATTATTAGGGAGGATATAGCATAATTCCTGGGATCTGTAATGCTAATGAATTTGTATTTATGGGAAAATATTAATATTTTAGGGAATGTACTAATTTTATGTCTCGCGTAATATGATTAGTGACATTGTGAGTTTTCTCTGCATAAGAATGATCATAGGATAATGGGCTATGAAAGATAAATGTATTATCCTTAACATTTGAAGACAGTCTTTAGTCAAATTAAACAAAGAATTAGATCTTTAAGTTGCCGATAAGTTAGAATTTATCAGGCTAGATACATATCTTAGTGTTTAAATGTGTTCTTTGTGCTTTCAGAAGTATGCTGGTATATTGAGCTCTCAATTTTTAGCAGTCAGCTGATTTTTTATAAAAATAATAAATTATGGTTATAAGATATGAAATGCAGATGCATTCAAAATAAATACTGAAAATGTTAACCCTAATGACATCATGAAAAAAGCATTATTATTACTCCAAATTGACAGATGAGAAAAAAGAAAAAAGAAAGTAAGTTGGCCCCCATATCCCAAGTCAGAGAATTAAGCAAGTGAAAGAACCTAGGTTCCAAAGCCTAAGTTATTAACACAACTATACCTCACGTTGCAGGTAAGGCAGATGAAGTCATACATAAGCTTACACAGACCAGAGAAAACCCCTTTTTGGAGAGGCAGAAGTTTCTATTCTTCATAGCAAAGAGTGATGCATGATTATAAATTATTTTTTAATAACTGAGAGAGAGCATCTAAAGAAAGAAATTACTTCAAATCCTTTCATCTTATCCAAATTACTTAAATTAGCTTCAAACCAGAATAATATTTGGTGAGTAATAGCTTAGTAAATAATATTTGGTGAGTGTTAGCTTAGTAAATAATATTTGGTGAGTAATAGCTTAGTAAATACTTTAGCTTAAAGGAGCTTCTCCTTTAAGCTGAAGTATTTACATACACGTGGACTTTTGAAAATATCCACTCTTTTGTCCTATATCCCACAGATAATAGGTGTTGTCCACACCTCAGAGAGTCAGTATGGAGAGAGAAGTCTCCTGAAGTTTCAGAATGCTCTGCAATGGTAGGAATCAATCTCCACGGGCAGGCCAGTAGAAGCCTTTATTCTTAGCTGAAAGATGATGCAACAAGGAACAAAGTCAAAGAGAAAGATGATAAAGCAAATTTCCACAAGAAGTGAATTGAATTGTCATTACAGACTAAATAGTCTCCTAATACAGAAGAGATTTTTTAAAAATACTATATAAAATCACTAGAAATAATGAGAATTCCATACTATAGAATTAGAGCCAAAATAAGCATTGCTTACACAGAATAGGCATGCATAAGATTACTTTATATTAAACTGAAATAATATAAAATGATATCTTGCAGATATTCGACCACTAGTTGTAATGCTAATTTCACATTATATCCTCTGTCTTCTGATTTTTTTTTTTTTTATTACTTTCATTGAAACAGCTGTTCCTTGTACTGGAACTTCTATACTAATTTAAAGAAATCTCAATCTTACATCTAAAATAGCTCAAAGTGGAGTTCCCATCATGGCACAGCGGTTAACAAACCCGACTAGGAACCATGAGGTTGCAGATACGATCCCTGACCTTGCTCAGTGGATTAATGATCCGGCGTTGCTGTGAGCTGTAGTGTAGGTCACAGACGTATTTGGATCTGGCGTTGCTGTGGCATAGGCCGGCAGCTGTAGCTCTGATTGGACCCCTAGTCTGGGTACTTCCACATGCCGCGGGTGTGGCCCTAAAAAAATAAAAATAAAATAAAATAGCTCAAAGAGGTTCTCCTTAATGAATTTATATTGACCAACCTATTATTGTTCCACTTAGCTACAGCCCAGCTTCATGTAAAGATGAAACTTAAGAGAGTTTTCTTCAACAATTAAATTAAGGCCATCTAAATCAGCTTCTTTGAAGTACAACAGATTTTGAAGTGGTAAAGAGGATGACATTGGACAGGAAAATAGCATCTAAAAAGAATCCTTTTCAATAGAGTGCAGAAATCATTAATTCAATTACTTCCTTAATACCAAGAACCTTATTCTTGCCCAGAATTTAGTTGTGCAATCATTTATTGCCCACTAATGCGTAAACTATTGTAAATAATAACAATGTTCATCATCATATTTTTTCTCTAATTTTCCTCATAAAACTTCAATGGAGACAATGTAATATACTCATGTGTGTGTTAGTTCTAATCTATATTTTAATGGAAGGGCCAGCTGAAGACTAGCACTTACCATTTACCTCCACAAGGATTAAAATGTGAGAAACTGCAGCTGCCAACACTCAACACCCCTGGAAAGAGTTCAGGGAGGAGATCAGGAGTGAGGCTCCCTGTGCCTGGGAAAGCAGGCAGAAAAGGTCTGCATATACTTAGATATTTTCAGGCCGAGTTTCAACAACACTATGTAGTTAATATTTTATTTCCATTTCTTAAACTGAGCAAACACAGATATAAATATATTATTGCAACTGTAATCACTGAACAACTATAAATTTATATTATGATTTTACATAACATTTCAAAATGGTTCACATTATCGTTAGTCACTGTTATAATTAAATCACTATTATAATTATACGTTTAATGATAAAGTAGTAATTACTTGCATTGATATTTCATTTCAATATCATAGTGCAATTCAGTTATTTCCAGGCTTTTTTCCTTCTTTTTAAATGATAGATTATGCATCTCAAAGTAACACTGTGAATTAAAAATTTTCTTTATATAAACTTAGAAATACAAGCACCTCAACAATCTTGAAGTGGCATGTAACCTAAAAGATTAGAGTACATAAATGTCTTTATAACTATTGCTATTTAGTACCAGATTAATTTTTAAAAATGTAAACCTATTTTCAATTTCTAAAACTATTGCAATGCTTTCATTTTACTATATCTTCTAGCAATAGGCATTATAATTTGTAATACTGTCTAGTGTTCACGGTATAAACACAGTGACTTACGGTTGATTAAATATGCATTTTGTTGATTACTCAAAAGTTTTTTTGTATTTGCTTCTTCTCTTATGTTAACTGACCTGTTTGCATCCATTCAACTTTAAAAAAATTGAATACCAAATGTAGAAAAGTACAGTAGGCATTTTCTTTGTATTCCTTATTTACTTGCAAGAGTAAAAGAAAATTTTTTTTCATTTAGATTCCAAAAATGTTATATCCATTAAGATAATGGCATGTCAAGATGTGATGACATGCATCTGATAGATAACTTTGATATTTGGAGAATAAAACCTGAGCATGTCTGGAGTTTGCTTAAACTCCCTTATTAAGCCTCAAATGTTTAAATGGCAAAATAAAAAGGAAAAGTATTTGTTAAAGCATCTGAAAGGACAAGTCACAAATGAAAACAAATTACATTTCTCTTCAAGTGACATTTTGAAAAGACAAATTATAATTCCTCTGACGTTTACAAGGAAAATAGCACATAGATGTCAGTTTAAAGTACAATTGGTTACAATGTTTACATAAAAATACAACTCAGAAGACAAGCAAGACAAGTTTGGAATAATTATAAAGATAAGGGAGAAAAGGATGATGGCACGAAAATAATGAAAAGGAGATCTTGAGTTTTAAAAGAAACAATGAACCATGTATTTCAGTTTCCCTAATATTTTCCCTAATTTTAGTAGTTATAGCTAAAATTATTAGATACTGTGAAGGAATTGATAAATGGAAAAGCTAAGCAATGAGATTTCCCTGGGTTTGATCAGTCAACAATCTATTTTATCTTGGCCACATTTAAACATTTCTTTTTTAAACATTTTTTTCCCCTCTCATCCTGGTAAGGCCCAAGGTAAGATCTGAAAGAACATTCTGAAGGAATGGGAAATCTTCCCTAGAGAGGGTGTTTCCCATCATGTCAAAATATACCTGAAAGTTTAACTCTTCCAACAATTCTGGCCTATGTTCCCCAGGACGCTGGCCCACGGTTTTGTCATGAAGATATTTCTTCTGTCCCTAAGTCTGTTTGATTAGTATCTTTATTAAAGTACTAATAAACTGGAAAATACAGGTATGACTAAAAGTAAACGACTTTCCTGGTATTTTTGATATGGGATGATTTCTAAGGCAAGTCAGAAACCAGTGAGGTGGAGATTCAATTTTTCAGGATTTCAGGGTACGGTCAGAGAGAATCAAGTTGGAATCTCAACTGCCATTTTTGGTTCTGTTGCCCTGGAAACTGCCATTATTTTTCTGAGCTTTTTATTTTTCTCACGTTAAAAATAGACATAAAATAGTGCATTACATGTATTTAGAAAGATTTAAATGAACTTTTAGATATCTAAGACCCTTGTCCTCAGGAGTAAAAGGGCCCTTCAGGAATGATGTCTCCTTCTCTTTCATTTGCATTTATAAAGATGCTGGTGTGGTGCTGATTGGTGTTGCTGATAGTATGCCCTTGTGGTTTGTCTCCTGAGGGCAACTGATGCCTGATATGTTGAAGAGCATCTGAAAGTCCTCTACTCAGTGTGAGACTCATAATACACTGAACCATAAATGGACCATGTAGCTCTGTTCTCTCTCTTAACAGACTGAAGAAATGAAGGTCCAGGGAGGTGTGGGGACTTGCCAAGTTTAGACAAAGAGACACATTAGAGTGAAGCTTAATGTCCAGCTTTTCTGATGCCCTAGGTGTACATGTGTGCCCTTGAAAACCTTTCTTTTCTCTGTATGCATGTGGTCCTTTAGATGACCCATATGTTGGTGTTTCAGATATTTTATTCTGACATTAATCCCAGATAAATTTATAAATTTCAATCTACTTTGACTATAGAAACCCACCTGCATTTGGCGGGCTCCTTAACCAATAGAACACTGTAAACCAGCTATAATGGAAAAAATAAAAATCATTTAAATCTCTTAAAAAATAAAATATGTGATAAATTAAAGAAGAAATCTGGCTTCTGAAATTATACCAATAGGAAAAAGAATCTGGTGAATCTACTCAGTCGTAAATGTGTGCTAACCTTTTAGAAAAAGGGAGTATGACTCTAAGGGTGGAGAGGGAAGAAATCTGGGCCTTGAGGTTGCAGAAGGGGAAACCATGGACACAATGGGTGGAGCCTCAAATCACAGATGATTGTTCCCAGCTTTTGAATCCCAATGTAGTTTGCCAAGTTGGATTTCAAAATATTCAAACAGAGGGGGGGAAGGTCCGTGAATATTTTCTTGCTTCCAATTTCTATTTTTTGCAGTGGGACTGTTACATTGTTACCCTATGACTATCTTATTGCAATCTGGAAGCATATAACAACTTATTTTCATAGGTCAACAAATGGAGATCAATTATGCCCCAGAATTACATCCAGAGTCTCACTCATACATGACTGAGATTATTTAAATAATGATTTGAGTACTTTTGAGGTTACGGTATTATAGTGAGATTTTAGCTTTAACTGGTTTTATAATATAAGACTTTGGCGGATGTTGATCTAGAGTAAATGCATTTTGCATGTGGGCTGGACATGAATCTTCATGGGCTAAAGAGTGGATTATTATAGGATGAATAATAAACTCTGAAGATTTCTATATCCTAATTTCTGGAATTTAATCTAGGATATTTGACTATATAAAATGTTAAGTATTTGGCAATGAGGAGGTTAATCTGGATTATCTGTGTGACAACTAAATGTCATCATGAATGTTCTTATAAGAAGGAGTAAAAGGGATGAGATGAGAAAAAAGGGATCGAAGGGACGTGAAGATAAAGATGAAGGAAAGGGATCTGTGAAGAGGCTATAAGTTTATGTAATTTGTTACAGCAACAACAGTAAACTAATACATTTTTTGTTCCTATATTCATGTAACAGATATAAGAATTCTGTAATTGTTATCAAGGAAAGTATACATTGCTTGAAGAGATAATAATTATATGTGTAAATAAACAGTTCAAAGGAAAGACAAAGTCTTGCAGAAATTATAAGTGGTATAGACAGAATTTAAAGATCGTGACATTAATGATGGTAATGATAACCATTTTACTGTTGAGAGCTACAATTTGTTGAGTATTAAACATGCAGATTTGTACTGCCTGAAATAATTTACATGAAATCCTCATAATGACTTTACTAGAAAGATTCTGAGAATATCCTTATACCCTTACTTTCCAGGTGAGGAAATTGGAATGAGAGAGATTTTGTAAATTCCCAAGTGACACAGCTGAAAATGGATAAAATCATGATTTTAATACAGGTATGTCTGCCTCCAGAGACAAAGCTATGAATCTCATAACTTCTGCTTGGGTCCAGAATAATAAAAAATAGCACTCCGAATGGGGAAGAAGTTCATAGACCTTGAGATTAATTACAATTTATATTGGAGAAGAAAGGAGGAAAAATAACAAGTCTAACTCAGCGATAGGAAAATAAATATTTACCTCCTTATTTTAGCGGTATTCAGACTGTCTTCTCTGGGATTGCATTTTCAGCGTTTACCAAAGGAAGTGTATGGAGGGTTGCCTATAAATAGTTTCAAACTCACTGCTACTAATCATGATTAGAAATAGAACAATTTGAATTTGAAAGATATTAGGCTCCTTAGGTTGATATTGATCATCTGGATTATACCTGGGAGGACTGAGTCTGGAAGGAAATACCCTTTTCTAATCTTCATTGTGTGAAAGTAAAGAGAAAAATGAGTTCATCCTGTCCAGACAAATTCATAAAACTTCATTTCAGGGCATGAAGGATTCATCATTCTGTTATGTTAACTGAATTTCCACAACTTGTACATAATCACTCCCGAGGCAGATAGAAAGGCTGGTGAAGATACTCAAGAAACAATTCCAGTTAATAATAAATGTAGTTACTTTTCCATAAGATGCTACTGCAATAAATGGCACAATATGAGCTCTCAGACAGATCATAAAGGACTAGAAGTGATAAAGTTTTGAAAGCAGTTAGTTTTCATTCATGACAAAAGAAAGAAATTTATATGGATGGAACTCTCAGAAGAATGATCAGCCACCATCAGCTTCTGACTCTACTAAACAGGGGAAAAAATTAATCTAGCTATTGTGCATTAGCAAACCTGTGGATTACAATGAAAAAGGAAGAAATTGTGAAAAAACATTGTATTTTTAAAATTATTTTTAGAAGCAAAGAGAAAAAGTATTCCCTGCAATAAGGAGTGAGCACAACAGAACAAATGACTAATTTTAATCAAGGAGACAGTGAAAAATTGTGTGTTTTATGTTATAGTTGTGTGAACACAGATACAAACACACTCTCAAATACACACATGCTACAACATGGATGAATCTTGAAGACATTATGTAAGTGAAAATAAGTCAGAGATGAAGAGACAGATATTACACGGTTCTAATTATATGAAGTACCTAGGGTAGTCAAATTCATAAGAAAGGAAGTATAATGTTGGCTATTAAAGGCTGAGGGGGAAGGAGAATGGGTTATTACTGTTTAATGATATAAGAAGCTTGTTTGGGAAGATGAAAAAAATCCTGAAAATGAATGTGGTTGGTGGCTACACAACAACGTGAATGTACTTGGTGCTACTGAAATGTAGATTTAAAAATAATTAAAATAGTAAATACTATAGTATATAATATTACCACAATTTAAAAAAAAAAGCCTATGTTAAGCACCAAATCTTTTATATTCACTGAAGAAATATTATAAGGACAAGACGCAAAATGTTCCTAAAGTGAGTTGTTAGATGGGATAACAACAAGATCTTAACTACACTTGGGAACAGTAAAAGTAGAGAAAACTGAAATCCATAGTGTTCTGACATACAAATCAGTCATCTGATTCTCACTTCTACTTTTTGATTCCCGGACACATGTATTCCAGCTACAGAGGTGACTTTACTGGATGACCACATGTTTGAGTCATGTATCACATCCTTTTGGAAAGCACCACATTCTTGTGGGACTTTTTCTTCTAGATCACAGTTTAACTCAGCTTTCAGTAGGCTAGTTCTTAATTCTACCAAGTCAGCACCTTTGCTTGTTGGGAGTAGAGATCAGAATGTTAATGCAACTACAAACACTCAATTCAGCACATTAAGGCCCAGGTAAGGGGATCAATATCAAATATAAAGGGCTTAAGTATGAATCTCAACCATAAAAATAGCCTTTTCTCTCTCTCTCAAGGTTGGGCAACCACACTTTTACTTGGAGTGTATGAGGAGCAAGGGCTCTAGTATTGCCAGAAGTAGAAAATTATGCCCGAATTCCTATTTAACCGCCATTGTCACCACACTGACAAGGTGCCATAGTATTTCATCTCCCAGGACCTTGTCCTGTACTTTCACTACTTTCCTAGCCAACCCTGGTTATAGTTTCATAATCATATTATCAGTGCATGTCAAAGATTATCATTGCTCTATTTTTCTAAAAAAGAGTATATCCATTTATTTGTCAGGCATATGGACAACCCAACATCTATAACCACATTGAGCACTGCTTCCTAGGACTACTCATGGAATTAACGCATTAAATGGGATCCCAGAAAAGAAACAGATGAATGTTCAAAGGAATATTTGTACATCATTTAATGAAAAGCCCATTAACAGAGATGTGGACAAAGTGAAAGTTAACAAGAGGATATACTTGAGCTACTAGCTGTAGGTGAGGACTATCAGAGAGGAACTGTGACCATCTATACCCACTTCTTACCCAAAGCCCAGAAAGGAAGGAGCCAGAGGTAAAAATGCTTCTACCTCACTTTCCTTCCACCATCACCTCCGGCTGGCCCTTCTTACTCACTGAACAGAACTCAACCCTGGGTGTAAGGATCACATTCCCACAGCACACTGGGGACACAGGAAGACAGAGAAAGAAATGATCTAGAGGAACAAATTACACAGTCTGCTCTCAGTATTTCACTATCCTAGTTCAGACATCACCCAGCTGAATCACACTTTCACACCCATGTTGTATGAGCTGTTCTGCAGGGAGATAAGCAGCCTGGAAGGAGAATCATTCCCCAGTGGTGGTGTCTTTCCCTACCTTCCTTCCTTCCTCCCTTCTTCCCTTCCTTCCAAAACAATCATGCAAGAAGAATGCTATAATTACTTTGATTCATGAAAAGTGCCATGGCTTTAGTAACTGCCTTAGGGGCAGTAAGTGGAAATGAATCATCAGATATAAATTTCCAAAGATTTTCTTACTATGCTACTCTCTTTCAATTGCCATCTGGAATATAACAGAATGTTTTTTTTTTTAAATAATAGTTTAGTGGAATAATACACCATAGCAAATACATCTTTTATCCATTTTAAATCATGATCATTTAGTAGGAAAGAGAATTAAGAAAGTTTCTCTAGGAGTTCCTGCTGTGGCACAGTGGGTTAAGGATCCAGTTTTTTTGCGGCTTCAGCATAGGTCCTGGTGGCTGGGATTCAATCCCTGGCCCAGGATCATCTATATTTTGAGGGTGCAGCCGAAAAAGAAAAAGAAAAAAAAAAAAAGAAAATTTCTGTAATCTAGCAAGGAAAATATAAATCAATTCCTATATATATTTTAAAAATATATACTGTGTACCTATCACTATTTTAGACTGTCTTAAAAGACAATAAACCTATCACATAGTCTTTGTAAAGCTAATTCAATGATTTATAATATTAAAAACATTTGTCATTTATTAGTTCACATTCTTATTTGCAAACAAGAGAAGCCATTTTAAAGCAACACTTTGAAGCAGAACAGGTTTTAAAAAGATATTAGGCAACTCAAAGATCAATTGGTGAGAAGCAAAGATTAGGATTTTGACACCAGATAGTTCAGAAAAACAGTAATTACAACTCAGTACTGTTCCTGCAGTGACACTGCACACCAGGCTGTGAACACTTTCCCTTTCACTTCTGACAAGGGGCACAGAACTTCAAAACCTCTCCCAGCCTACCTTTTTGTCACCATCCTCACTGAAAAATGAATTCTTGAGATACCTGCTTCCTCACATTGTTCTCTTCTAAATAAAAGTCTCACACTGGTATCTTTGATTTAAAGACCTGAGTCACATATCTGCATTCTGTCTTCAAGGAGACCAATAAAATGAGTTTCTCATTTCAGTCTTGGGAGAAGGCCCAAACTGCAGCAAATCTGCCAAATTTGGGAAGGTTACCCCCAAGGAATTACACATAACACAAACGCACACACATACAAGTATATATCACAGTTTAGAGTAAACAACTGTCAAAATTCTACTTTACCAAATAAAATTCTTTCCTATGAAGTTTGAAGAGGAAAGAAAGGGTCCACTTGTAGCAAATGAAAATCAAATATGGTTAATAAGAAACTTTGATAACTATAAGGAGGACTTCAGGAATCAACATTTCTGATTTAGATCTAAAATTTATCCTGTGGTTTTAGTACCCCCACCTTCTTGTTCAAGCTATTCCATGGGGGTAAAGGGCAGTCAATAGATGCAGAAACATTATTTCACTCAAGTAAAGACATTGGCATACAAAATACAAGTTTTACTTTAAAGTCAGAGGAGAAATATGTAAAATGTTCATAAAGATTTAGAAGACCTAAGAAAGAAACTAGTGTCTCCTTCCTCATAGTCTTTAACAAGTAGTTTTAAGATTGGAATGTAATTAGGGATACAGGTTACCTGAAACCAACAGAGGCAAAACCTATACTTTAGAGCGCTCAGAGATAGTCTAAAAGCCTGGAATTAACCTATCCATAAAAATCTTTAATATTCATAGAAATAAAATTTAAATTAAGTAGTGATCATTAATAAAAGATATTTAGGAAATAAGATATTAAACCCAAATTTTCAAAATAGTATACTGGAGCAGTTGGGTTAAGAACCTGACTGCAGTTGGGTTGCTAAAGAGGCACAGATTTGATCCCAGGCCCAGCATAGTGGGTTAAAGGATCCAGAATTGCCAAAGCTGTGGCATAGAGGTCACAGTTGTAGCTTGGACCTCCTGGTGAAGGAACTTCCATATACCATGGGTGTGGCCATAAAAAATAATAAAATAAAATAAAATTTAACCTGCATGAGAATATCCGGAGGAACTTTGTTAATTTGTACATTCAGGTTCACTAGGTCTGTGGTGGTTCTTGAGATTCTGTATGTATAAATTATTCTAATCGATGCCTATGCTGCTGGTCCATTGACCCTCTAGTGTACAAGTTTCTGAAAAATCATTGGAATTGAGTGATACTAACAGATGTTCAACCAGGAAAACTTAAATGGTCAGATTAGTTTGCAAAATTTGATGTTAAACATTGATAAACTGACTTCTTTACGATAGGATATCTCAGAACCTTTAATGAGCCAATATTTCCTGAGGTTGCCAAGTGAAAGAGGTTAGAATGTAATAGTAACAATTTGATTTGACAAAAAAGCCTTTTGTTCACTGATTATATATAAAAACTTGTATTTCATAAAACACGTTTTAGAAGATATGGTTCTAAACCTTTAAGAACTTTATACATTATTTATATGTTCTTTGTTATATCATTCATTAAATGGTATGTAAATTATTTCTAGAAAACACTCCTACCATTTTCATAGAATATATGTATATGTTTTGTAGAATGTGTATATGTTGGAACACTGTTTTCCCCTAGAGTTTTTTAAAAAGTATAAATATAACCTAAGACTTCACCATTTGGTAGAAAAACTACAAATTGGGAAAAAGAATGCCTAAAAGATAATACATATCCTGGTTTACAAGTGATCCAGGATAGGGCTCACTTACAGGCTCAACTTCTAGAGAAAAGGGAAAACATCCTGTAATAAAATAATTACGAAGTGAAGAAATTCATGAAAATAAATTGTCATTCTTTTTTTCCATTTTAGGGCTGCACCTACGGTATATGGAGGTTCCCAGGCTAGGGGTCGAATTGGAGCTACAGCGCCGTCTACAACACAGCCACAGCAATGCCAGATCCAAGCTGTGTCTATAACCTACACCACAGCTCAGGACAATGCTGGATCCTTAACCTACTGAGCAGGCCAGGATAACCCACATCCTCATGGATGCTAGTTGGATTCATTACCGTTGAACCACAATGGGAACTTCATGTCTTTATTTCTTCATAACATTTTGGAATACTTACATGAACTAAGTACTTTGACAGATATGAGGATGAACAATATGTAACAAATTGTGTGTACAGGTAATTATAAATTTCAGCATGTTAAAGAGTGCATGTAATTTAAAAAATTATATTTATAAATTTGTCAAAATGCACCCAATTTTTTTTAAAGAGCCAAGCCGTTTCACAAATTTATATGGGGAGGCAAAGAAACTATAACAGTAAAAAAGAAACCTTGAAAAACAAGAAGTTGAATAACTTACATCACAGGATTTTAAACCAACTATAATTAAGAGAGTATGAGATGGAGTAGGCATAAACAAATAGACCAATGAACAGAAAAGAGAGTGCAAAACACTCTGACAGACACATGCCTGGCCAAATGATTTTCAACAGAATTCATTGGTGAAAATGCCAATTTTTTAAGCCACAAGGGTCTGAGACTAAAAAAAAGTACCTGAGATTTTTTTTTCTCCACAAAGGAAATTAATTTGTGCAGTTTATATAAAAAATAATACTTTAAAACTTATAGAATACAGTGAAGAACATCTTTGCTACTGTATTATTTATCTAATGCTCAATATTAAATCATTCCAAAACTTACCTCAAACAAAAATAAGCATTAAGCATTATCTCTTTTGGATTCTATTGGTCAGGTATTAAAAGGGTAGCTTGGCTAGGGTGTTTCAGGGAACTCCAATCACATTTTCCGGGCTGCTGTTGTACTTATGTTGGATGTATAACCATTCCCGTTATTCACTATATCGTGCTCATTATATTTGTTTTAACAAAAAAGAAAACATATGTTTATAGGTGCTCCGTCATTTTTCTTATGTAATCACACTAATATTACTCTTCAGAGAATATGCATTATACATAGAAATTCAATGTGTTTTACAATGATGATACAAACTGTATACTATAAATCTTGTGTATTATAGTATTTGTGACTATCTCCCCAATAGACAGTGAGAGCTCCAAGGTCTATGCAGTTTCTCACGATTCTTTTTATTTTCAATGCATGTTTCACAGAAGAATTTGATGTTCGAAGCATAAATGAATGATAGAATAAAAATGATGGAACATAGATCACAGTCACAACCCAGAGCCCTGATTTTAAGGGTGGTATTTCAGACACCATTGGAAGTCAGACCTGAGATGAACAGAGGTGAACTTGCCACAGAGTCCTTTAGCATTTCATGTTGAGAGCTTTCTTTTCTATAGCATATAGATTGTGCTCTGAATACAGGTGATCCTTCCATGAAGAAAGTATGCATTTGTATGCAGAAAAACATGTAATGATAAAACTTTTCAAAAGACAAAATGTTTATTGTACTACATGTGTCTTTAAACATCACCTGTTCCCATCATAGCATGCACAGCCACTCGCTGTTTGGTTGCTATAAAATTATTAAATTCAGTTTTACAAGAACTAGAAAAGGGACAAACTCAGCAGCATACTAATTGTTCAAAGATTAGGAGCAAAGACATTAAGGCAGAAATGAACAAACTTGTGCTGAAGAGTGGAGGCGACAGACAGCAAAGGAATGTGACACAAGACACCGTTATTTTGATTTTGATGTCAAATTGCCTTCAAATTTTCCAATCCATTTCTCTTAACTAATTTCAGTAGAAAACCCTAAGTAGTTTTTATTAAATCATCTGTCATCTCTACACAGATTCAAGAATGGTTCCAACAGACACTCAGATAAAATCGTCTAATCAGTGGTGAAGACTACCAAATTAATTTTTCTGCTTTGCAATTCTAGAGGGATTCAAATTGCTCTGTCATAAATGATGTATAGCACTCCTAATGTGGTTTTAAGGAATGACCAGGTTCTAAATCAGGGCAGTCCTAGTCTGATCAGTATGATAGCTCATTAGATCTTTTTCACATATCTATAATATTGGCATCTCTCTCTGAAGATACAGTTAAATAAAATCTTGTTATCTCATGTCCTTTCCTCCCTAAAAGCTTACATTAAATTTTTAGTGTTTCTCATTGTAAGAATCCTTATTTACTATTTTCATTCCAATAAATTTAACTTGAAAATGTGTGTTCCAGTTTGTGCTTGGAAAAATTAATACAGTTCACATTCCAAAGTGTACTGGACTTCATGAAACTATTATGCTAATAATACATTTTAGAATAGATAAAAATAAAATACAATTTCATCTTTATTTTTTGAGAGAGGAATTCACTGAAAATTACCAATCAAAACATTACTTTTAAAAGTTATTAAAACTTATCCAAATTGCAAGCAGGATTGAGGTATAGGCTACCACAACTGCACATTTTACAAAAATGTGTAATTTGAGAATTAGCAAATATAAATGGGTGAAACTCATATGCTATATATTCCTCTAGTGTAAATGTTCAGGCTTTCAGTGTAGATATTTGGCCATGCTTGTATTAAATGCATTTTTTTGAAGAACACTGTATTTTATGTTGAGGAAAGAAAATGCTAATGAAATAACATGACTCAATCTTAACCAATGTACCATCCAATTAAAGGGCAAAAATACAAAAAGGTGTTAGAATGTAAAACTGAAAAACAGCATGACACAAAGCTCAAGACAAAAGTGCCATAAAGTCTAGGGGGATGGGCTCAAGGAAAATCTAGTGATGTGACACTAATTAGAATAAAAGTTTTTTAAAAGATGAAAGTTTTCACTAGGCCTGGAAGAGCATGCCTACAATGGAAAGGTGCAAGGAGGGGGAAAAAAAAAAGACATTGCAAGCTGTGTGCTTATGAGTTGGGAAATGCAGACAAAACTGAGCAAATGTATTGGGACTAGAAGTGACATGTATGAAGTATCATTGTTAATATCTATTGATCATCTGCTATATGCAAAATATTTGCTAAGTGTTTTACCTTCATTATATCAATCCCCTCAATTATTAATCACATTTTAAAAATTAGGGCACCAAGGCCAGGAAAATGAAGGAACTTAGAGAAAGTCAATAGCTGGTAAATGAAGGAGTCTGGGTTTTAAACCTTATATATTCAATTTCAGAGCTCAGATTTTAAAATACATTCTATAATTTTTATTTAATCATAATCAGAGGGCTGTTAGATTAGATGTTTTCCTCCTGTACAAAACTCTTTAATACTTTATTTGATCTCAGTTGAACTCATTAAATCACATTTTTTTTAATTATATGTACTAGAGAACAGATTTCAGCATCTCTATTTGATAACAGTACTTGATGTCTTCATTTATCTTTTTTCTTTTCAGTCTCTGACACATGCACACCCTAACACAGTGTCGTGAATATAAGTAAGGCGCCAGTGATAAACTGAGCATCTGTAACATGGAAAAAATAAAGCAGATGCAATTCTAGATTCTGGATATATTCTTAAAATAAAAGCAATGGTATTTTTGAAAACCCTGTATGTAAATTATATTATGAAAAGAATAACTTTGGAGAATTCAGAAAGGTTCTCTGTTATGAAGAAGGACAAGACTGTGGGTGAAATAGATTTGGAAAGACAGATGACGTGTACATTTTAGCCCTATTAGATCTGATATAGTTAAATCCAAGTAGACATGTCAGGTAAGCGCTGGGAATTTGAAAGCTATGCAGCTGGAATAAATTAACACAGATTGTAATAAAAGCTTATGCTTAAATGAGAACACTAGAAAGTGAATATTTTATATAGAGAATGACCAAGTACTGAACCATAGGTAATCCCAAGGTCGAAAAGCTTGGGAATCAATGGAAACTGACAAAAAAGTGGCCAGTGAGAGAGGAAAAGAAAAAAGGGGACAAAATGTCCCAGAAAACAATCAAATAGAGCAAAAAATCCACAAGAGTACAAGAAGGAGCTTTCTCTAAAGCTGTGTAGGAAAAATGCACTGTGTTGTCCTTTATTCTCATACAATACTTCTGACATTTAGATGAATGATTTTTTTTTCCCACACTGGTCAATTCTCTGACACAGCCTAGTGTCCTACAATTCAATTCAGTTCTGACAATAACTACCTAGAGAAAGTGTCAGATACCGTTAAGTTAAAGGTTTGATTCCCCTGCTCATTCTACCCAGCACTGAAAATTCTCAAATGATTCTGATGGCAAGAAATAAGCCAAATTCATCATATAAAATACTCTGCTTCCTAATTATACAATAGCATTTTATTGTGGGTTTGAGCACCTAGCTAATCATCAATTAAGAGTTGTCCACAACAGTAAATATTTGGCAAGTTTTAATCAATGTACAAATACACAACATGTCAACTTATTTCATCTGATACACTATCTTTGATCCCCTTTACACATTCTATTTATTATTAGTGTTTTACCATAATATTTTTAAAAGAAATGATATTTATATCTCTTAATGAACCTAGCAAATTTATCCTGTTAATTTGGAAATACATATTTTTATAGCTTTGACCTGACAATAAGGAAATGTAATCTGGATAAAACATCAAAAAGAATTTCTCACAAAGTTGAAGTAAGAATGAGATGTTTTTAATTACTGTAGTCATTCAGCTATGTTCCCAGGATGAAATGGCTTTATTGGCCAGAGAATTCCCAGCAGAATAGCAAGGAAAAGGTGGCAGGTGTTCAAACCTTAATTATGTGGGTTAGGACACAAATATCCTCAGCAGTAATTATGGGTGAATTAACTAATTTTTAGTAATGGATTCACAGCAAATTTATCTTGCCTAGGTACTGCTCTAGCTATAATTTATTCCTTGAAATCATAATGCCTTACACTGCCTGAGAGAGGTTGCACTGCTTTTGAAAACTGCAGGCCTCTGACAATAAAATCATATTAATGTTTAATTCAATAAATACATAAACTTTGGTTATCAACAGCTAGCTCATGTTATTTTTTCAAAATAAGAGCTTCTGTGACTCTTTCTATGCATCACCTATCCTACAATCTGCATTTTTAAGATGTTGACCTACAAACAACTTTCTAGAATACAGTATATAAAAAAGGTTTCATCTTATGCAACCTTCATCCTAAGATTAAAAGATTTGAAAGTTAACATTTATTATGTAAGAAGAGATGAAGCAAAATATTTCCATTTTATATTAATCATTGTACACTGTGAATTTCCTTATTACTGATACATGTGATTTCTTATCACTTGCAAACTTTCAACTTTGAAAGGCACATATCATTTCTTCAAGGATTTTGAGAAATGTTTAAATATGCATAAGAGCCCAAGCAGTCATATAAAGTGACTTCAGTACAGTCTAGTTAGTACATTTTAAATAGGAGTTATTTTCCGCAGGAAGATATGGCACACTCCAGTTTTAGACTAAATACTTCGCAGGTGTTTTTGCTCTCATTTTAAATTTAATTATGCTTAGCATTGCTGAGGGCAATGGCAAGTTTTATTTAGATTTAAAAACAATGATATATGCATCTTCATAATTTATAATTTATGCAACCATAATTAGCCTGAGATTTTGAAACTTGCCATGTAAATCTACTGGAGTTCAATTATTCTAGTTCATAGTTATGTACAGTGCTTTAATCCCATCTCCTGACCTCAGATCTGTGGTAAGATGCTTTATGTTGCTTCTTTCTTAGTCATTTTCTGAGGCTTGGTCCCCAGCCTTTTTCTAAATTCTACCCAAAATTACTCCAAAAGAAGCCTGTTTAATTCATAGCCTAAAAGTATGGTATAACTTGGAGGCTCACAGTGATTTTGCAATTATTGAATTTTCATGAAGGAAGATTACAGACATTTACTGGAATCATGGTAATGCATTTCTGTTTTACAGACTAAAGACTTGCTGGAGATTTTTGCTATGCACACTTGCTCTTCTGAATTCATAATATTTAGTTTTCCTTTCAAAAGTCAAAATAGTTAAGTGGGTTTGTTTTCTAATAAGAATTTCTCGATATCATTATCAGATTGAGAGATTTTTTAATGTGATAAGAGGAAATATATAACATTAAATTAATACAATAAATATAGTATGTAAAGTTGTGTTTCAGAAACTTGTAGTGGGCATTTGTTATATCCAGCATTTGAACAAATTTCATCTTTCAAGGTACGTCTAAATATTTGGTAAGAAGGATCTGCTGTAGGAGACTACGAGAGGAAGATATTTCATTTTCCCTTCCCTAGTAGGTATGTCATGGGCATGTGGCCTAAGCTTGGCCAACTATTATGTATTCCTGTCTGTTATTTTGATATTTAATGCAGTAACAGAACAACATTTTTTAAAGATTAGAGAATACTGATGGCAGGGTAAATATAAGCCTAATATTGTGGAAAGTGACCAATGATGACAGTTCTAGATACATGCAATTGAAAAATTCAGAAATGTAGAGCTTCAGGCATAGCTGTATATAGGAATGCCATGTTGTCCTATGTCAGTATTTCTCTTTCTATATCGTAACTCTACTTTCTCCTTTATTTACTCATTGATAAGCTTTGTTTTAGTTATGATCTTTAGCATTTTCCTATTAATTCTAGAAAAAATCACATGTTTATAACTAATCAGGCCTGTGTGGTAAACAATAAATTAAGTTTCGGTTGGCTAGAATTACATCATACATTATTCATCAATTTACTGAATGGGGTTAAGGCTATTCACATGAAAAAGGCTTATTACAGTGCAGAATTGTATCCCTTATAAAAAATCATGATGTAATAACCAGAAAAAGGAACAACAGAGGATGGCTAGTAGGTAGAAACAACAGATATTACTACATTTGATAAAGATTCTTCTAAACTGTTTTTCCCTATATCCTCTCAAATGGGGCACAAGCAATTTCAGATTCTAGAGGCACAACACATTTAAAGAGAGAGCTGTTAAGTCACTGTGAGTCAGTATACCTACTGGTATTAAAGTTATAAGTGTACGTTTCATTCAAACCCACAATCTAAGAATAGCCAGAAGGGAAAAAAAAATGTATTCTTAAGTATCACTATAATAGCACAATTTGGAAGAAAAAACGCTCAGCTAAAATGGATCATTTCAAGAAATTTCCATAATGGCACTGTTAAATAAAGAAACATGATGAATAGGACAATTAGTGTGTATTCCATATTTTGAAAACAATTTCACTGCACTTAAATCAGCCAGTTAATATGATCCCCACCCTTCTTTATCCACACACCAACAAATATTCCTATTGTTCTTTAAATCAGAATAGTATGACTAGTGATAACGAGAAAATGTTTTTATGTAAACTCTACAGTGCATTAAAGTTTACACATGTATCATCCCACTGGAATGTAAGCTCCATGAGGGCAGGGTTTTTTTTTTTTTTTTAATTCACTTGTATAGCCCCATTCCTAAAACAGAGTAATGAATGAAAACATGAATATGCAATTTTACTAGTATTAACAAAATATTTTCAGTTGCTGAGCTAGAAAGATTTTTATTACTTATTAATTATATATAGAGATAAATTATATAAATATACATGTTTTACAATGAGCCACACATATATAAATATACATGTATACATTCACACATATACATGGTAATTTATAAATGTATGTTATATATATATATTTCCTTATAAATTAAACTTGTCTTTTTTCTTAATCATTCTAATTTGTGAAGGAGGATCACTTTAAAAGTTAGAAGGCCACTAATGAGTTTCTCAAGCTATAGGAACTAGACTCATAAAATCTTACCAGTTACTCAAAACAAGGTAAAATAAAACAAAATGTTTAGTTAAATGGGAAACATAGTCATAAATGACTAAGTTAATTCTCAGTACTCAATAACAGCTAATGCTTATTTCATTCAAACAGCCATTAACTTTGGGGAATGGTTCTGTTTTTCTGGAATTGCTTATAGCTAATTCAGAGAGACAGAGTTGGAAAACAATTATTTCATTATAAGGTAAATATGAGGACCTAGAAAGCTATTCTTAACCTAGAAGAATGGCACAAAGCCTAGGATAGAGAGTTAGAAAAGGCTTACTAGATGAAGTGTCCTCTCAATAGAATCTTAAAGATGCTCAAAAAAAGCATGGAGAAAACAACCTCATGCAAGGCAAGAAAGGCGAAATTTCTACTTATTTTGGGCAAACATTTTTCATAGCAGGTAAACTGTTTAGACTTCTTACAGAGCAGATTCATTGGCTGCAATGAATCTGCTCTGTAAGAAGTCTAAACAGTTTACCTGCTATGAAATTCCTCTATTGCTGTGCTTCTCAACGTAGACGGTACCATCTCCAAAAGGCATTTTGAAAATGATTGATGGAAAAATAGTCATGTTCTTTGTATAGGATTGGAAAATACTACTGCCATGTGGAATTGTGGGGGTGAAGGTGGTGGGAAGAGGGAAGGCAGACTTTCTGTAAAGCCCAGTCAGGATTATCCTTCAGACACACACACAGATATCCCACAGCTCATGCAACTTTTGAATGCTCAGCCAGGCTTTCATTTAGAAAAACAAATCAAACTAAACCAAGTGAAACAAACATAAATATAAGAAGCTGTTTATAACGACCTTAATCTAGAACCATACTCATTTTATATTAACAAAGTTTTTTTTTTAATAATTTCAATATAAGAAATTTTTTACAAGCATGCAATTACCAGCTGAGATTAAGAAATACAGTTCTTTAAGGAAACAGCACTTTTTTTTTTTGGAACATTACCAAGGTTAGCGCTGCCTGTGAGACTTGAATCACTGACACAATATGCATAGCATTCTCCATCTAAAGCTAGATGTCTTCATGTAACTTTATATGTAGGCACAAGCCTCTACTATATTAGTTTTTCCAGAACACTGTAAAGGTTGAGGCACACATTCATTATCAATTATTTTCTGTTTATGTCTCTTTCGAGCTTTATTTTGTTGTTTCTGTTGTTAACGATGTCAGTGTGGTTCTATAATGCATCGATTCCTTCTCAGGAGAGCAAAGGGAGTATCACAATGTATTTGTCAACAAAACGCTCTAATAGGAGTTGCAGTTGACGATCCAGATGAGAATTACACAAGCCTGCTTTCTCAAAAACCTGTAGAAACCAAATTCTTAAGTCCTATGCACTAATGAATTATATTTTTATAAATTAAAAAAAACATAGCTGCACTTATCAGGGGAGCAGGCTATATCAGTCACTGAGTTGAGAGTCAGCACCCTCTCATCAGTCACCTGTGCCAACTATGTCTCATCTTCGAAACGACTGTTTCTAACCTAAGAATAACTACAGCAGGAAGCTTTGACAAGAGGCTACTCTGACTCATTTTCAACCTCCAGGCTCAATTGGCCCGGCTGTCTGTTTTTAACTGTACACAATTTTGGGTATCTTTCCAAAGAGTAAAATATTCTCTGAAGTTCTGGGAATAACCTTTGGCTTAATGGAAACATACCACTTTCAACAGCTGCCTGAACTATTGGCTGGTGTAGTGAACCGTGAGATGCATCTAAATCATGGTCCATTTCTGGTGGCCATATGTGTATCCATGTCCAGCCCAAAACTCTTCCCTATGCCACTCTAGCTTTGCTGTCCAAGTGCATTATACAGATTTACAGTGAAAACCTGTGAATTATGCTGCTTTATCAACCAAGTTTAGTTAATATCCTCAACCTTTTGTTGTTACTTCAACAGTCGTCACAGCATTTTTACCAGGAGTAGATTTCATCTCAAGAAACCACTTGATTTGTTCAGTCTTAAAAAACAACTTCTGATCCATTAAAGTTTTATACAATTGCAGCACTTCACTCACAACCTGAGGCTCCACTTCTAGTCCTCTTGCTATTTCCACCATATCTGCATTTTTTTTGCTGAAGTCTTGCACCCCTCAAAGTTATCTGTGAACACTGGAATCAATTTCTTCCATATAGGGGATAATGTTGATATTTTGACCTGTCCCCAGGAATCTCAAAAGTTCTTAATCAATGGTGAATCCTTTCCAGAAGATTTTTGATCGACTTTGCCCAGTCTGTGAGAGGAATTACTAACTATGGCAGTTATAACCTTACAAAATGTGTTTCTTACATAATAATACTTTAAGAAACATCCTTTGATTCATGAGCTGCAGAATGAATGTTGTGTTAGCAAGCATGAAAACAACATTAATTTTGTGCCTCTCCATCAGAGCTTTGGAGTGACCAGGTGATTGTCAATAGCAGTCACATTTTTTAAAAGAATCTTTTTTCTGAGTGGTTATTCTTAACAGTGGGCTTAAAATATTCAGTAAACCATGTGTAAACAGATGTGTTATCATCCAGTCTTTGTTGTGCCATTTACAGAGCACAGAGAGAGTAGATTTAGCATAATTCTTAATGGCCCTAGAATTTTCAGAACGGTTACTGGCTCCACTTAAAGTCACTAGCTGCATTAGCCCCTAACAAGAAAGTCAATTTGTCCATTAATGCTTGCAAATCAGGCTGGAACTTCTATCTACAAAGGTCCTAGACAATATCTTCTCCCCATATAAGGCTGTTTCATCTACACTGAAAATATTGTTTAGTGTAGCCACCTTGATTAATTTTCTGAGCTACACCTTCTGAGTAACTTGCTGCAACTTCAATATCAGCATTTGTTCCTTCATCTTTTAACTTCTAAGTCATAGAAATGGCTTCTTTCCTAAATCTCAAGAACCAAACTCTGCTAGCTTCAGGCATTTCTTCTGAAGTTTGTACTTCTCTCATCCTTCATAGAATTGAAGAAAGCTAGGACCTTGCTATGCATTAGGCTTTGGTTTAAGGGAATGCTGTGACCGGCTAGATCTTCTCTCCAGACCACTCAGACTTTCTCCATATTAGCAAAAAGGACTATGTTACCTCCTCAACCTTCCTGGGTTCATTGGAGTAGCACTTTCAATTTCCCATAGCAACTTTTCTGTTGCATTCACAACTTCACTAAGCCTTTGGCACAAGAAGCCTAGATTTCAGTCTAGATTTGCTTTCAGCACACCTTCCTCACTAAACTTAATTTCTGGCTTTTCATTTAAAGTGAGAAACTTTTGACTCTTTCCTTCACTTGAACACTTCGAGGCCACTGTAGGGTTATTAATTGGCCTCTTTCAGCATTATGGTGTTTCCAGGAATAGAGAGGCCCATGATTAGAATCTACTTAAAACTTACAATTTTTACTTTGCCCTACATTGACCTGCTTGCCTGAGATTCTCTGGCATTACTCTTTTTAAACAAATGACATTGATGTACCCAGAGATTACCATACAAAGTGAATTAAGTCAGACACAAAAGATAAACATACGGAATCATTTATATGTGGAACTTACGAACAGGATAAAAATGAGCTTGCCAAATAGAAACAGAATCACAGGCTTTGAAAACAAACTTACGGCCCAAGGGAGTGGAAAGATTTGAGTGAGCAAGTGTGCCAGAACCTAGTGGTGGGGCGCAAGCGTGCAGGTGCAGTTGGGGGCCTGGCTGAGACTCCAGAATCTCAGTGAGCCCCAGTCTGTGCTGCACCCCAAGCTGCCACCATGGCTGCCTACAAGCTGGTGCTGATTCGGCAAGATGAGAGCGTGTGGAACCTGTAGAACCACTTCAGCGCCTGGTACAATGCAGACCTGAGCCTGGCGGGGCACAAGGAGGCAAAGCACAGCAGGCAGGCATTTTGTCATATATATATATATATATATATATATATATATATATATATATATATATATATATATATATATATACCACATCTCAATCTATTTGTAGATGCACATTTAGGTTGCTCCCATATGTTGGCAATTGTGAATAGTGCTGTACTGTAATGAACAGAGAGGTGCATGTATTTTGTTTTTGTTTTCTTTTTGGTTTTTAGGGCTGTACCCATGGTATGTGGAAGTTCCAAGGATAGGGGTCAATTTGGAGCTAAAGCTGCTGACCTACGCCACAGCAACAGCAACATGGTATCCAAGCTGGGTCTGCGACCTGTACCACACCTCATGGCAACACCGATCCTTAACCCACTGAGCAAGGCCAGGGATTGAACTTGCATCCTCATGACTATTAGTCAGGTTTACCACTGTACCACAAAGAGAATTCCTGCATGTATCTTCCTGAATCACAGTTTTGTCCTGATATATGTCCAGGAGTGGGAGTGCTAGATCATATTGTAGTTCTATATTTAATTTTCTGAGGTACTTCCATACTTGCTTTCCATAGTGGTTATACCAATTTAAATGCCCACCAATAATGAAGGAGGGTACCATTTTCTCCACACCCTCTCCAGTGTTTATTTCTTGACCTGTTAATGATGACCATTCTGACTGGTGTGAGGTGGTACCTCATTGTAGTTTTGATTTGCATTTCTCTAATAATTAGTGATGTTCAGCTTTTTTTTTTTTCTCCCATATGTCCGTTGGCCATCTACATGTCATCTTTGGAGAACTGTCTATTTAGGTCTTCTGCCGATTTTTCAGTTATGTTGATTTTTTTGTTATTGAGTTGTATGAGTCATTTATATATTTTGGAGAATAGGCCCTTGTCTGTTGCATAATTTGCAAAGATTTTTCTCCCATTTTGTGGGTTGTCTTTCTGTTTTTTAATGGTTTCCTTTGCTGTGCAAAAGCTTTTGAGTTCAATTAGGTGCAATTATTTTATTTTTGTTTTTATTGACCTTATTCTAGGAATTAGATCAAACAAGATGTTGCTATGATTTATGTCAAAAAGTCCAATTTACTGGATTTGATACCACCAGAAATGGCAACAAAAGCAAAAGTAAGCAAGTGGACTACATCAAATGAAAGAACTTATGCACAGCAAAGTAAAGTATCAACAAAGAGGGAGATGATGGTGAGAGATACAACCCAAGGAGGAGATATGATCCAGGTACTGTAAGTTCTGTAGAGTATTTTTAAAGAGAATTTTCCTCTTTAAAATTGGGAAACTGAAAACTGTTAAAATAGTTTTATTATAGCTGTTAAAAGGGCTCATAATCAAAATAGTAGCAAAGAAAATAAAATATACTTTTCTAACAATAGGAGAATAAAGTACATAAAAGAATACCAATTAAGTTGTCAAGAGGCTACTCTATTCAAGCTCTCCTGATGGGAAACATGAGTAACCTGGACTAGTTTATTTATTTTGTTTGTTTGTTTGTTTGTTTAGGGCCACACCTGCTGCATGTGGAGGTTCCCAGGCTAGGGGCTGAATTGGAGCTGGAGTTGCTGGCCATTGCCACAGCCACAGCAACACCAGTCCCAAGCCACATCCACTCCCTACACCACAGCTCATGGCAATGGTGGATCCTTAACCCACTGCTCAAGGCCAGGGATCAAACCTGCGTTGTCATGAATACTAGTCAGATTTGTTTCTGCTGAGCCATGATGGGAACTCTTGGACTAGTTTTTTGATGCTGATGTGTAGGAAGGGAAGATATAGAAAAGAATGGCAGAGATGAAGGATATTTAAAAGCTAAGTATCCAAAACTTGTCCATGGACTAGATATGGCAGATGAGGTGGAAGAAGATAATAGGATGACTCAGGTAACCGACTTAGTAAATGTTCATCAGACTGATCTCTTCCAAAGTACAGGGTAATTCCAAATTAAGAAATGACTTGAGAAAGTGAAAGAGGTAAACTGAATAATGTTCTTTCAAAAATACTGCCACTGTTAATAGCATACAAATTATGTATGTAGTACACAGGGAAATCGGGGGTATATCTAAGGATATTATTTAATCCCACTGTTCCCACCTTTATGGTCTAAGCAAATTGAAACACTGATTCAAGTGCTAAGAACTTGGAAATTTAATATCAATTTTATTGAATTAGATTAAGGGGTTACGAGCTACAGCCAAATGTGGGCATTCCTCAACTTACTTCCTCAGCTTCCAATCTACTCCCCAAATTCATATTTGCAGGAGGAAAAGGGGTGTAAGGCACTACCAAACTAAGGTAGTATCAAGCTAACTACAAAGCAGATCACAATTTCATGCAGAGGATCTCAGAAGCAGGAAAACAGAACTCAAGAACTGACTCTAGCAGACATACCACGGGCCCTTATGCAGGTACACCTACCTTTCAGAGGTTAGGAGTCAAAAAATATTAGCTTCTCATAGGTAAGAAAGCTCCAAAGGAGAGTACATAGAGAAGCCAAGGGAAAAACATACTTAATACATTTAACCCTGATATATATTAAGATGACCAATGCATCTTAGACTCTTAGAAGCTTATCACTCATAAATGTACCTCCACTCTGGGTAAGAAATGAAGAGTAGGTCCACAAGTTTCTTTAATATTACTCCCTCTTGGAAAATGAAGGGAGCATTTTCTCATGAAACCGTAAGGAGAAAGATCAATTTGAAATTTAACACTTATTTTCCTTTGATAGATGTTAGTTCCAAAGCATATTGCTTTTCTCTTCACTAATAGCGATGGACTTTTTTAAAGTATATTTACTACATATTTTCAGCATATTAATATTGAATTTTCCTCTCCCTTTGGATTATATAGGGTTTAAATTGGATGCTAAAAATGTTTAAAATATGTAAGTGTTCTACTGAACTGTGCCAGGGGAAACATTGTATTGAATGAAAATTATATCATATGCTTGCTCTGAGGCAATTTTTCTCAGTGTTGGATGGGTACCAAAATCTATATGCAGGTATTTAAAAACAGTCTTACCCTACCTAAACCGCTGGATTTTTTTTTTTTTCCTTTGGAACATTTAGTTTGAAGCCTGAGTATGTACATTTTTTTCAAATACTTGTCATAGTTTCTCTGTGCAGCCAGATAGAGGATTATTTATTTAAGGAGTCTGATTTAGGTAAGTGAAAGGTAATAACTGCACTCTAATCAGAATTCTTTGGAAAGCATCTGCAAAAATTTCTTAATTTTCTAAAAGAAATCAAACTTCTCTCCTCTCTTGAGTAGATGAGATCACTGAAACTATGCTTTATACCTCAGGTGCCTTCCTAATGTCTAACTTAAAATTTGTTTTAATAAAAATTAGGCAGAAAGGTGGATGGATAAATCAATTTATGAGTGGACAAATACAGGTTTACACAAATGGATGAATGCACAAATCAGAAACTGATGATAGGTGACTGTGTCAATGGATGGAGACATTTGTAATGGAGTTGATACATGAGTAACTGAGTGAAAAGGTAAAGAAAGAATGAAGGAGTGAGGGAACAGATGGCCTTACGAATGGGTTATCTGCTGAATGAACGAGCAAATAAAGGATAAAAAAAGAAAGACCTCTGGACTCTTTAGCATCTCCTTGTCATGTCCAATTAAACAAATTTCCCAGAATAAACCAAAATTTATATTTGATGTTTCTCATGTTTGTTTAAAAAAAGAAAGTTTTATTTTGGAGATTTAACTTAATTATCTGGTTATAGACTACCATAACCAGATTGCTATTAAATATTTTTTAATAATTTAAATAATTTCAGATTATTAAATACCAGATTTTTATTAAATATCACTATTTCAGATTGTTATTAAATATCACTATTAAACTCAATACCAGTAGGTTGCTAAACTGAATTTGAGGACCATTTACAAGAATGGCTGAATCAAAACTTTGATACCCTAAGTATAACCTTTTGAAGGACAAAGGCTGTCTGAACTATCAAGACCAGGGAGAAATGAGTCAGTCTTACACAAATGAAACTAGTCTTTAACAAATCACTGGAGGAGAAATAAAGAGGCTACAGAGAAATATATTTAGAGCTTAAACTCTAAATCCCAGGTAAGTAGTCCAACGATAAAAGGATATTTTATTACACATTAGTTTCAGTTCCCCTAAAAGCTACAGATTTTGATCAGTCTAAGAAACTATCATATGCCAGAAACAACACAATTACAGTTTTTGTGTGAGTGTGTGTATATTAGGTTCTACATAAAGAATGACTTCCATGTGCTTTTTATCAGATAGGTCTTTACAATAGAGAGGATTATAAATAGGCCACTTTAAAAACATATTTATTATTTACTTATTCATCTTTCCTTAAAACTGTTTAATGTGTAATAGTTTGTTTCCATGTTATTGTTGAGCTGTGCCAGTTTGTTGGTTCAAGGGTTCACAAGGGCTCTGCACACTATTTTATTTCACTTAATCTTCATAGTAACTGTGTTATCACCTATGAGTCTCAGATTGGTTAAATGACATAAGCAGTAAAGCACTCTACTCTTTTCCATGAGCTTCTAGAACATGACAGAACACAGGGAAGTGCTGGCTGGCTAAAGGACGGATAATGGGCATCTACTTCATGTAAATTTTGAAAAAAAATTTTTTTGGTTCCTTAACAAGTTAAGCAACAAATTTAAAATAAGTTAACAAATATATCAACTATTTTCTTAGTATATTTTAAATACATTTAATTAAAAAAACATTTTACAGAAAAGTTACAAAGACAGTACAGAAAGTTCCCAGGTGTTCTAAACCCAGGTTCCCCATTATTAAAACATTGCTTTAGTATGGTACCTTGGATACAATGAATGAATCCATATTGATAGCATATTATTATCTAGGGTATATATTTTATTCACATTTCCTTAGTATTTACCTCATGTCCTTTCTCTGTTCCGGAATCCTATGCAGAATATATAGAATACTATGTTTCATTTAGTCTTTGTGTCTTTTTATGATGTTCTTGGCTGTGACTATTTCTCCGACTTTCCATATTTTTGATGACCCTGGAAGTTCTGAGGAATACTATTCAGACATTTTGTAGGATATCCTATTGGCATGTGTCTGGTGTTTTTCTCATGATAAAACTGGGGATATGGGCTTTGGATAGAAAGATCACAGAGATAAAGTGTAATTTTCATTACAAGGGCACATCTATGGATATGGTTTATGTCTATTGATGACTTTGACTCGTGTGGCTAAAGCAGTTATTGTCAGGTTTCCACCACAAAATTACCTTTTATCCACTTTTCTGTACTGTACTTTTTGGAAAGAACTCACTATGCATAGCCCGTAGTTGAGGAAAAAAATTATACTCTATTTCAGTGATGGAACAGCATTTACATGAATTAAAGTTCTTTCACTTAGGAGATTTGTCTTTTCTCTCCCATTTATCTATTTACTTAGTTGCTTAATTACGATTCTTTGAAAATGAGTTCTGTTTTTAACTCCTCCAGTACTGGGAATGCAGGCTGTTATTTTCACAACTGCCACTGAGCAGGGGAATAGGAATGAAAATGGAGTAAGTTAAAATATACACAATTCTATTCTTACTAAAGATCATTCTAAATGTGATCAAACTGATACCAAGAAAGCAAATGCCAGATGTATGGAATTAGTGTCATGATCATATCTGGAAACTCGGGTAATATTACAAAAAGATCTAAGCAAGGTTATTTGATAGAATGCTATTCCCCCCTCCCAAAAAAAAATTAAGCTCTTACTTTATTTTACTGTTCATGTGAAAATATATCTAAACAATTAAGTATGGCTTAATTGTTTCCTTAAAAGTATCATGGAATCCTCAGAGTACATTTAACTTTAGGTATTATAGACAGCAAATGCTATAAAATACAGCAGAAATAAAAAATAAGAATGACAATTTGGACAAGAAATGCAGATTAAAAATAACAATGTTATTAGAACACCTTAACCCTAGGCTGTTTTCTTCTTTCCCTTATCATACTCACTAGCTTAGACTTAAACTTCGCAATTTAAAGGCCATGACTGTTGAACTTGCTTAATTGGACAAGGGCTACTTGCCAATTTTTCAAATTTGTCAGGAATGCTAAAGTCACATAAGGGCATCAAGGCCTGTCCTGGAGCTTGAAGGCATCCAAGTGCAAATTACATTCTGTTTGGCATCTGCAGGTTTGGAGCAAGGAGTTTTTGCATTTCTTTCTCTTTTGCCAAAAATCTGTTGGAGAGAATTTTCCAAGAATTCTCAATAGAGGCACCTGGAGTCGTAATAGATCAGTGATTCTCAACCTGTGCCATGCATTTTAATCACCGCAGAAATATAAATATTCTTATGCCAAAGTCCCATCTCCAGAGACACTGATTTAACTGAGCTGGAGTGAATTCTGGGAAATAATTTTAAAAGCCCCTAGGTATTCTAATTTACAGCCAACATTGTGAATAATGGTGATTCTCTCTTGCAATTAAGAGAGACTCTAAAAATAAGTCTGTTTATTCTCACAATTTTCCTGCCTCAATATGACAGAATCACTCATCTAGTCCAGATATCAGCTATAAGTGTTATAGAGCTCACTTTCTGATTATCTGTTTGCTATTAGCTAGTCCTTCTACTCCTTCTAAGATCTACCATTCATGTAGCTATATTCTCCACATGCTATTTATTTAAACATATGACTTTAAATACTTATCCTCCCAAGATACGAACAAAGTAATTTGGAGGATGACAATGAATGCAAAGGAATAAAAAAATGTATTTTTGGTAGGCCTTGAGATCTTATATTTATACATCTTAGCAGACATAGCATTTCAGAGACAACATATTTTTAATTTTAAATTTATTTTCCATGTCAATATGTGCACATAAATATGTGCATAAATTTTTTAGGCTTTTAGGTTTTTTCAGTGTTTGTTTTAGTTTGTAGGTTAAACATCTGCACATTTAAATCCTAATATCATTACACTAGCAAATAACTTTATGACCTTTTAACACTGCTGTCTTGCTTGGTATCCAAGAATTATTTGATATCACATACTAATAAATTTTCATTATTTCATCTGCCTTGGTGACTATCAAATAAGAACATTATTTATAGAACTAGATTCCTTGTGATATAAGCTTTGAGCTCTTTTCAAAGGCATGTGTAGCAATCTGAGGAGAAAATTAACTAGTCTTCCACCAAATTAAAAAATATGTATTGAGAAAGAATCCTTTGGTAGAAATTTTACTGTATATAATTCCAATAAGTAATACTTATATTTGGAGTAAATATCATTATTGCATTCTTATGTCTGGTCCCAATTCCTTTTAAGATACTGACATTGTAATTGTTAGGGAATCTCTCCCAGTAGTGATGGCTTTCCTGATATCCCTAAAGTAGCAAATACCAAGTAACAGTATTTCTGACTATTTTTTGTTTACCAATTACCTAGGTATGAATTAGAAAGACCTTCCCATATGGTCTCAGTAATTATGAATCAAGCCTTAGTCTTATCAAGCCTAAGGGCATATTTTGCTTTGAACATAAAAATTATAGACCTACATTCCTTCTGTTTCTTTTTGTCCCATAAAAATCACTAAGCATAAAATGCCAAGTATAAAATTTTATTTCTTTAAGGCATGTGGAAAGAACATTTGATGTGACTTATTTCTTCCTCTCCAGAAGTATCTATCAATCTATTATTTTGGCCATACCAGGAAATCATTAGAAAGTCAGTAAAAGAACTTAAACAAGGGGAAGCACTGACATGGTTACAGTTCTAGAAATATCCCTCAAGTGGTTAAATAGAAGAAGATATCAGAAATCAGGAAGCTGTAGGCCGGGAAAGTAAAAAGAAGATTGCTAAATCCTCAGTGATCAACAGAAGGACGGTCATAGCTTAAAAAGGGAAAAGGAGATGGACTTGAGAAATGTAGGAGTGATAATGGTGGCAGGAATTTGGCAGGATGGGGAGGGAGTGAAAAAAAATTCTTCTAAGAAATCTGATGGTGAAGAGAAAGGCAGACAGATCAAGGGAAGCTTCAGTTTTTAGGTAAATGAAGACATTTTTAATTAGGGAGAAAGGAAGCAGAGGAAGGAGATACTGAGATGTGTGTGTGTGTGTGTGTGTGTGTGTGTGTGAGAGAGAGAGAGAGAGAGAGAGAGAGAGAGAGAGAGAGAGAGAGAGAGAGAGAGGGAGAGAGAGAAAGGAGGGAGGAAGGGAGAGAGATAATGTAATATTTGGTACAAAGTTCCACAGGAAGCATTAAGAAATGTAGCCATCAGCCCAAGTATAGCAGTTAGAAAATGAAAGAAGAGCTGTACCAGCATTTGAGAAGAGAGACAATTTGTTAAGGAAGAATAAAGATCCTATAACTTCTGAGGTAAAAGTCAATCAAATAAGCAAAAATTGAGATGCTAATGACCTATATTTTCTCAGTAAAAACTGCATTTAGGGGAGCCTTTGACCTTGATGACAAAACACTGAAGATCTCCATATACCCTCACCCCACACCAAACACTCTAATTCTATAATTGAAATTTTTCCTATAGTATTTCTCACTTCTACTGAGAAGTTGTCCAGTTTCTATTTTGTTTTCAATTGCTGAAAAACAAATTGCTGAAAAAACAAGTATGAGGAAGAATACTTTTTCTATACCAGTGAACATTAGGACATTAGAAAAAATAAGTGATGTAATGAAGTGCCTTTAAACAGCAGGTAGCAAAAAAAAAAAAAAGTAATCACGATACTAAGAAGTGAGGAAGACTAAATTTAAAAATCAATTCAGTACAAGCTTAGTAAGTTAAAATATGAATGCCTTAAAACTCTGAAGAGAATACATTATGAGACTAGATACACCTGGAATTCACTATCTTTTTGAGTCTTCAAGGTTCTTTTCCTAAATAATTTTGTATGCAGGCAGAGAGAAGCTAACACTGCTTTTTGAGTTCTGGCTGTGCTGCAAGGCAGTTGCAAGCTGTATTAATGAGGCCACTCTCACTAATCTAGACTGTCTTTGGGGACTCTGTGCTTCCTGTAACCGGATGTCTGTTTTCTTCTTTAGGTTTGGGAACTTTTCAACCATAATGTCTTCAAAAATATATATTTGCACTCAGTCCCTTTTTCTCTTTCTTCCCTTTCTGGGTCCCTACTATGCATAAATTGGCATACATTATATAATCCCATAGGTCTCATATTCTTTTCTTTTCTTTCTGTTCAGGCTTTTGTCTGCTGTTCTGATCATTCTATCTCCCAGATCACTTATTTGGTCTTAGACTCTGTTTTATGTACTGAGTCCTGGAGAATGGGCTTTGGAATTTGTCATCAAATGCCTTTTCTATTACAATACTAAGGGACTTAATGTTAGGGATAAGAAATGTAGGGTCAAGCAACATGCCTAAGAGTGCAGAATGTGGAGTCTAACACACTATTCACATCCTGTATTCTGCTACTTCATCCCTGTGTGTGCAACACTGCCTAATTTGCTCGAAGTTTAGATTCATTATCTATGAAACACAGGTGATGATTTAAAAACACTGAACATAATGCAGCAGGATTACATGTTATATTTTTTAAATTAATTAATTTACTTTCCACTATAGCCAGCTGCACAGTGTGGTGGCCTGGTTACACATACATATATGGATTTGTCACAAGTGATTAGACATGGTTCCCAGTGTTATACAGCAGGATCTCATTGCTTTTCCAGCTCAGAGGCAACAGTCTACTACTATTAACCCCAGACCCCCCTACCATCCCACTCCCTCCCCCACCCTATTGGCAACCACAAGTCTGTTCTCCAAGTCCTTGATTTTCTTTTCTATAGAAAGGTTCATTTGTGCAGTATATTAGATTCCAGATATTAGTGATATCATATGGTATTTGTCTTTCTCCTTCTGACTTACTTCACTCAGTATGAGGGTCTCTTATTCCATCCATGTTGCTGCAAATGACATGATTTTATTCTTTTTTATGGCTGAGCAGTATTCCATTGTGTATATATCCCACATCTTCCTAATCCAATCATCTGTCATGGACATTTGGATTGTTTCCATGTCTTAGCCCTTCTGAATAGTGCTGCAATGAACATGCGTGTGCAGGTGTCTTTTTCAAAGAGATTTTTGTCCGGATATATGCCCAAGAGTGGGATTGCTGGATCATATGGTAGTTCTATGTATAGTTTTCTAAGGTACCTCCATACTGTTTTCCACAGTGGTTGTACCAACTTACATTCCCAGCAACAGTGTAGGAGGGTTCCCTTTTCTCCACACCGCCTCCAGCATTTGTTATTTGTGGACTTATTAATGATGGCCATTCTGACAGGTGTGAGGTGGTATCTCATGGTAGTTTTGATTTGCATTTTTCTAATCATCAGTGATGTTGAACATTTTTTCAACTCAGGTCAGTCTCCCAAAGGAACAGAAATAAAAGCAAAGATAAACCAATGGGACCTAATCAAGCTGACAAGCTTTTGCACAGCAAAGGAAACCAAAAAGAAAACAAATATACAACTTACAGAATGGGATAAAATAGTGTCAAGTGATGCAACTGACAGAGCTTAATCTCTAAAATATACAAACAACTTATGCAACTCGACAGCAAAAAAACCAACAATCCCATTGAAAAATGGGCAAAGGACCTGAATAGACATTTCTACATGTTACATTCATAGCACAGTTTCTGGACTGTAGCATGCCTAGCTAGTAAGAACAGACTCTGAAGCTATACTATCTGGTTTAAAACTCAATTCTACCACTTCCTAGTTGTATGTAAAAAAGCTGTATCTTAAAATCCAAGTTAAAAAAGAATTTTTGTGCTTTCTGTAGCAGAGGAAATTTGTTTTTATTTTTATATCTTTCAAATAAATCCTAAGCAAGAAGTCTAGTGTTTGAACACAAGAGCAGAACTCTTTTATTTCAGGTGATTAAGTGGCTGCATATTTCCTCCTTAACAAATACCCTCTTCCCTCTTGAGGGATCACTGATATCCCTGTATAAATACAAAAATTCAAATAATTATTTTGAAAAACACACTAATAGATTAATATCTTCATTTCATAACTCAATCAATGTTTTAATTAAAATTATTATTAGTTTCAAACCTCTAGGTGTGAATAGAGTGTTATATAACCATCTATGTGAAAGAAGCCACTGTAGAAGTCTAAATGGCATTTGAACAATCAAAATTCAAACAAAACAATGAAAATAATTCAAACTTTTACCAAAAGAACTTCTGAAAACTATAGGATACAAGAGCCTTCTGTATGTGTTGAAATTAATTAGTTTTTTGGATCATACTGATAAAATTCCAAGGAATGCTGATTCATCTTTAATGTAAGTGACAGTTAAACCTTAATGTTTTTAAAGAAAATTAGAACCCTGTTCCTCATCATGGAATATGGTATTGAATTATCCAAGATTTTGTGAAATCATGGCAGACTGGTTGGAGTCTTTCACAGTGCTCGGTCTCGGTATGTGGCCATTTATTGATCTTCCACTTATTACATCAAAAACATTTTGTGAGTTTTGGAAACAAAACTTTTTAAATCAAATGGATGTGTTCCCTAAACTAGGAAGTTATTCCCATCAACTCTAATCTTGTCAATAACTGCCCTTTTACAGGAAGCTGCATCTCTTTCTTGATATACATGCAATTATAAATTTGATGTATTCTCTACCAATTTTAGATTGAGAGGATACTACCCTTTGTGCATATATGTACATATATATGTAGATATAATTTTCTTTAAGAAAATCTCTACTACAATATAGTAGCAAGTTTGCTGATTGATTGATTTTTCTCTTTACACAGCCCTGCCCACAGCATATGGAAGTTCCATGGCTAGAGGTTGAACTGGAGCTGCAGCTGCTGGCCTATGCCAAAGTCAAAGCAATGGAGGATCTGAGCTGCATCTGTGACCTACACTGCAGCTTGTGGTAATGCCAGATCTTTAACCCACTTTTTGGTCACTTTGTTTGCAAAAATTTTCTCCCAGTTTTTTCATTTTCATTTTGTCTTTTAATTTTGTTTACAGTTTCCTTTGCTATGCAAAGCTTTTAGGTTTGATTAGGAACCATTTGTTTATCTTCATTTTTATTTTAACTATTTAAGGAGGTGGATCTAAAAAGACATTGCTGCAATTTATGTTAGAGAGCGTTCTGCCTATGTTTTCCTCTGGAATGTTTATAGTATCTGGCTTAAGTTTATGTCTTTAATCCACTTGGAGTTTACTTTTGTGAATGGTCTTAGAGAATGTTCTAATTTCATCTTTTTACAAGTAGCTGTCTAGTTTTCCCAGAACCACTTATTGAAGAGCCTGTCTTTTCTACATTACATATTCTTACCTCCTTTGTTATAGATTAGTTGACCATAGGTATATGGGTTTATTTCTGGTATTTCTATCCTGTACCACTGATCTACATTTCTGTTTTTGGCTAGTACCATATTGTTTTTATGACTGTAACTTTGTAGTATAGTCTGAAGTCAGGAAGCCTAATTCCTCCAGTTCAGTTTTCTTTCTTGATTGCTTTGACTATTTGAGGTCTTTTGTGTTTACATACAAATTTAATGTATTTTTTTGTTCTATCACTGTAAAAAATGCCATTGGTAATCTGATAAGAGATTGTGTTGAGTAGGTAGATTGACTTGGGAAGTATAGTCACTTTGACAATATTGATTCTTCCAATCCAATAGTGCGGTATAACTTTCTGTCTGTTTGGGTCAATTCTGACTTCTTTCATCAGCAAAAGAAGCATTTATTTTTAAGAGTAATGTTTTCTAGAGGAAATGTTTTTCAGTTAGTACTTGACAAAATAATCTACTTCCTACATATTTTTAAAATACACAAACTAAATTTTTATGTTTGAATATTTTGAAAATACTGATAAGTATTCAAAATACCAGTATTTTGAGAGACGGTTAATATTAAATATGCGCATTTGAAATATTTTTCATATTTTAAAACTAAAAATACAATATTTAATATTGAAAAACACACTAAAAATATTTTCATGTCATTAGAGAATCTTAACTTATATCATCCATTTAACAACTACATAAATTCCCTTGTTGTTCTGTAATTTTCACATTGTTTTTATCTCATAACTTTCTTCATTTGTTAGAGTGCATGTGTAAATCTATTTCTTGAAAGCTTCTTTTTGATGAGAAAATTATAGTAGATTGTGGAGGCAGTAGGATGAAGTGTGACATTCTTAATTAAGAAAACTGGGAACTAGCTTAGTATGTGTAGACTCAGAATATTCCATTACCAACTTCAAATACAGAAAGGTTAAAATATCAGAATAAGAGAAGTGCATGATATTTTTGGAAAACTATCCATAACAACATTATACATAGTGGTGAAAAATATCAAATACTTATTTAAAAATAGATTACAATATATATTCATATAGTACATTATTAACAAGCCATTCCATGTAATATTTAAAAAAATAGAGACTGAAAAATGCTCTAACATTAATTATACAGCAGAAAACTGATTCTTTCTAAAGAATATATGAATGACACTAAATCACATATACCAGCAAATAAAAATTGGGGAAGGGAAAAAAAATGATTAAAAAAAACTGGATAGTAGTTTTATATGCAATTTTAACCTCTAAATGTTTTAAATATATTATGTTATGTGAAGCAGGTATTATTTATAAAAATACCCATTATTAGTCTTGCAATTAGTGAGTCTTAAATGACATCCCATAAGATTTTATAAGAAATCAAGAAATAGTGTGAAATGATGTATTTGTACATTCTTCCTCCTCTTTGCTATTTAAATCAACTCACTTTTCCCTCTAAATTTTTACACATGCACATGTTAACACAGAATGCATCATTTCCCTTGAGAATCACTCACAAATAACACTACTGTTCTAAGAGAATTTGTTTTCTCCGACACCATTATTCAGTTATTATAGAAACCTGTATCAGAGAACACATTTTGAAACAATTTCAGTCCATTTTCTTTCCTGATACTAAAAGCCTGGCATGTTCTCATTATGTAGTAGAAAATATTTCAACTGTTATCATTGATTTGATAGCCAAAGCTAGTTTCACAAAAGTTTGATAAGTATTCTTACATTTTTAACAAAGAAAATGATTTTATGAGGTTTATTTTAATTTCTACTGGATACAATTGAAATTAGAATGCCTAAAAATAAATTGTACTGCACTTTAAAAGCAAAAAAATACTTTTACTGATGTTGCAGTAACAGGAAAATCTCTAATTCAAAGTCAAGCTCTGTCTCTTGTTCTTATCTTTATTACTACTTTTCAGCTTTTGAAGTTCATCTTATATTCTCATGTATAACTTTGTTAAATAAGGCTCTGACTATAAAACAACTTTTATCTAAGGTGCAGTTCTACTCAGATATTGGTAAAGTGTTACGGCTATTTTAAAGTGAAGTTGGAAACAGAACATTATGAAATAATTCAGGGCAAAAGGTTCTTCCATAGAATATTAACTACACCACTAGTTTATGTCATCACATAATTTCTCAATTTCCACGTAATTCCCCAAAGTGACATTTCATTGTTTTCTGCCCAGATAACAAGCTTGCCTTCATTATTGTTTTTCTTTCATTATTATTGTAGTCAATAAATAAGGCCATATGGCAAGGGTATTAGGGGGCTGCAATGGTTAAGTCACTCTCCCTTACTTTGCTTCACTGTTAAGGACAATGTCAGGTCCACTGAGGAGGAGCCGGCTGACCAACTAAGGGCAGCGCAGAATTCTGAAATCTGATTATTAGTAATATCATGAAAAACAATAATAATTGCTATCTCAGCATCTGCTGTGCTAAAAATACAGTCTGTGATAGCTGATTCTCACAACATTTTTGCAGATGTTTTCAACAAATTAGGAGTTCCCGTCGTGGCGCAGTGGTTAACGAATCCGACTAGGAATCATGAGGTTGCGGGTTCGATCCCTGGCCTTGCTCAGTGGGTTAACGATACGGCGTTGCCGTGAGCTGTGGTGTAGGTTGCAGACGCGGCTCGGATTCTGCGTTACTGTGGCTGCGGCGCAGGCCAGTGGCCACAGCTCCGATTAGACCCTTAGCCTGGGAACCTCCACATGCTGCGGGTGAGGCCATAAAATGACAAAAAAAAAGGCAAAAAAAAAAACAAATTATATAACTTAGGCATAATCAGAAGCCAAATTATATAACTTAGGCATAATCAGAAGAAATGAGATTTAAATCTTTGTCTGACTCCAGAATTATCAACAACCACTAATTGTCCAGGAAAGTAGGAATTTAAAAGGAAAGCTCTGATTTAAAAGGAAAATTGCAAAGCTATGATTTAAAATTAGAACTTAAGAAGTGGGCCAAATTCTTTTTTTCCCCCTTTTTTCTTTTTCAGACTGCACCTGCAGCATATTTAAGTTCCCAGGCTATGGGTTGAATCAGAGCTGCAGCTGTAGGCCTACACCACAGCCACCTAGGCAAGGCCAGTGATCAAATCTGCATCCTCACAGACATTATGTCGGTTTCTTAACCCACTGAATCACAACTAGAACTCCAGGTGGGGCAAATTCTTGAATGAAGTGAGAAATGAGAATGAAAATAAAAGATTAAAAGCTATTGTAATAAATATATTTGATATTACTACATACTGATCATGGGATCTAGTTGCACCTAACTCACCATCAAACTTTTTGCTTAGTATAGAAGCTAAAGCAAAATATGAAACGTTATGCAATTTGAAGTATGTGGCTAAGGAGTAGGAAGAAATGGTGTAAACAGTATGTCCATTTAGTGATTATAAGTGTGTGTGTGTAAAAATTATTAGAAGTGCATTTTTCCTTATTCTTTGCCAGAAATACAACTCAGAATATAGTCACTCGAAAATTATTAATAGGCTCTAGTGAATTAAACATTTGACTTTACAACCATGACCAAAGCCAATCCTTTGTTTTCTAAGAATGCTCAAAGAAATACTTGTTGTACCTTGGCTTTAGACTTAAAAATACATACATATGATTTGACAATTCAGTTTTTATTGAAGGAGTTCAGTCTGCATTTGTCTTGAGTAATTTAAGAAACCATTATTTGGATGAAATTGAAATTAAGGTTAAATGTAAGCACTATATTTGTATCACTTTTAAAATGTTTTATGATAAATTGTACACACACATATATATCTGATAGAAGATTTCTCATTAGCAATTTAAATATTTTCTATTTGGTTAAAAAGGGCATGATAATTCGAATATAATCCTATAGATCATGTAGTTAACATGCTTAATAGCATTTTCAGTATGCAGCGAACATTTACTATCAGTATTTAACCTAATATTCTGCCCCTCCTAGCCTTTATATAATACCTCAGTGCCCTGACAAGAGTGTCACTTAAATGTGGAATCCATAAAATGATACAAATGAACTTATTGGGAGAACAGAAATGTACTCAGAGACTGTGAAAACAAACTTATGGTTACCAAAGGGGACAGGTGGAGGGAGGGATGGATTGGGGATTTGGGATTGGCACATGCACTCTGAGGTTTATGGAATGATTGGCCAGCAGGGACCTGCTGTATAGCAAGCAGGTGTTCATGTGTTAGTGTCTTCTGCTATTAATTTCCTTGGGGATTTGTTAAATAGGTTCTGGAATTTTTCCATTGTTTATGCTTAATTCCTACACTAGTTACAACATGAAACAGTCATTACATGTATAATTAAATTTTTCATATTATAGATATATTAATACCTTTTCTTTAAGAAATTTTCATAGTCTAATGTATAATATTATTTTAACTTCTACAACACATTTTATATCTCTGTGCTTCATTATCATATATATTATGGGTATAAAAGCATTTGCTTTATTAGAGATGTTAGGTCTCCAGGTGTCATGTAGAGCATATCTCTTGCCTCTAATTCCCCAATCAAAGCTGAAACCATCCCCATAAAAGAATGAAACTGTTGTATATGATACTTTAATGGTGGATACAAACCATTATACATTTGCTAAACCTCATCGAACTTAACAGCACAAATAGTGAACCTTAATATATGCAAATTTTAAAATAATAATACCATCTTAGGAGGTTGGATGATCCCAGGATGGGATGCCGAATGTAGCAGAACAATCTAACTGTATTCACAACGTATAAAACAATCTTACTGAAGAGGGCAGGGGAAAAATGGTGTTGCCATAAGCAACTTTAGAAATAAATAGACTCTATAAGATAAAGGGAAAAGTAACTACCCATTAGCACCTACTCTATGTAATAAGATTGTTTTCTCTAGGCATACATATCAATACTTTAAAACCAATATACATGTACACTAGAACTGAGCAATTAAGTAAGTGGATGATGAAAAAAGGAGATAGGTTTCTTACTTTTGGAGTGAGAGGTTACAGATAAGCAAGGGACAAGGGTAGAAAATATCTATAATAATGGAATAGAGTTGAAAACATCATTATGAATGTGTTTATCTTAACATAGATGTATATGGATACGTGTAAAATATTTATAGATGTACGCATACCCATGAGTTAGTATATATATTTTCCCTTGTTCTGTCAGCTGAGAGTACCTACGAACAAACCTAGCACCAAGGTCTTTTTCACTAAAAAGGACCAACGCTCCTTGAAAAAAATGGCCAATTCTAGGGCTGGATGGGACAGGATATATACAAGATGAGCCTCAACATCTTATATGCCACAAAATAAAGTGCTCAAAAGAAATGAGTATATGTCAAAAGGACAAGGAACCACCTGAAACAGCTCTCAATGGCTAAGCTGGAACAAGTGGAGGGGTAACTGAAAAAAAAAAAGTATTGGATTATAACCCAATGCATACAGTAAATTTCCCCAAGTCAATACTAATATAAACAAATAATTGAATAAATACATAAACGGTAAAGAAACAAATCTCCCTTGCAAACAAATTCCAAATAATTTATGTTGATACTAAATAATTAGATAGGTGGTAGCAATTCCCATACTCTTTAAATGTGGGCTGGACATGGAAAAACTAGACAAATACCCTTTCAGCCAGCTGATCACAATTAGCATTAACAAGGACATACTGAGAGAACTCACTCTAGATATAATATAATGGCACTCCTCTGTTCTTCCTCCTCCAAACACATAACTTTAGTCTCATCATGGGACAGGAAAAAAAAAGTTAACAGTTAGTTGAGAAGTATTCTATAAAACACTTGACAAGTTTACCTCAGAATTATCAAGGTCATCTAAAACATGCAAGTCTGTTAAAAGCCTAAGGAGACACGACCGAAATGTAATATAGGATTCTTGATAAGAAAACATAAAAGAAAAAGTGAAAAAACAGACTTTAGTTAAAGTCTAAGTATATATTAATAATGCACAGATAATAATAATGCATCATATTGATTACTGGTTCCCTAATTATGAACATTTATAAGAAACTGGATATATATAAAATAGAATATATATGTGTATGTACTTTTTTCATATTTTTTGAAATACATTTAAAGCCAGTATGTATAGGAAACTTATAAATGTACATGCATATGGATGTGGCCAAAGACTGAGTGCTGCCACCAAAAAATGAAAAAAAAAAAAAACTGCTACAATAATAGAGGAGTTTAATTTTCAATTTGCTTTACTATTCCAACCTAGACAATAAATAAAATTTATAGACAATAATTGGAATTGTTTTTTCAGGTTTTTTACCCAAAAGAAACAAAATACAATTGAACTGTTCTTGGGCCATTACTATGATTTAATTCCATTTTTAAATTTACCCTTTTGGTAGCTGTCATTTTTGGCCTGAATGCCTGGGAAAAATGTTATTCAAGCTAGTGTTTATTTAATCTTCCTGAGTTCTTACTGACATTATTCTCTGGGAGCACCTATAGTTCGGGGCTACAGGGGAAAAAAAGGTGTTAGATTTTCGTTTTAGCTAAAGTCAATGAATTTTGTTGACTCTTGCTTAAATTTTGGTTTCTGTAGCTCTTCCATTGTTTATCTAGGCATTCCAAAGTTTTAAACTGTTTTTTTTTTCAAATTGAAATCATACTCTAACTCATTCCTTTCCCTTATGTTCTGTACTTCTGTTGAATCCTCTAAATTATGCAGTTTCTAACGTCTTTTCTTTCCCAAGATAAGATTATTTCTCACCATAGATTTTAACCTCATTTCCATTGTCACTTTAGTTCATTCCTTTGTCACTTCAATTTTTTTGTTGGTTAGTTTAATAGCCTTTATTATTGAGCAATATTAAGTCTACAGAAAAATTAAGCGGAGAATAAAGCAAGCTCCCATATAACCTCTTTCCTAACATATGCACCTCCTCCTCCACTGTCAAATATCCCACACTATCAAATATTCCACAAATATTGATCATTTTACTGTCTTTACATTTTTACATTTTCCAGAATGTAATACAGTTAGAATCATCTAGTATGCAGACTGTTCACATTGGTTTCATTTACTTAGTAACATGTATTTAAGGTTCCTCCATGTCTTTTCATGGATAAATACACATTTCTTTTTATCATTGGATATTCCATCATCTTCACCCACCGGAGTTTATTTACTCATTCACTTACTGAAGGACAAATTGGTTGCTTCCAAATTTGGGCAATTATGAATAAAGTCACTGTAAACTTCTACAAGCAGGATTTTGTGTTCACATAAGTTTCAACTATTTTGAGTAGTATTTGAGTTGATATCTACTTTTGAGTATATACCAAGGCATGTTTGTTGTGTAATCATACAGCAGTAATATGTTTAGATATTTAAGAAACAGCCAAGCTGTTTTCCAAGGTGGCTCTACCATTCTGCCTCTACATCAGCAATTAACGAGAATTCCTATTGTTCCACATCCTTGTCAGCAATTTGGCATTGACAGTGTCTTATATTTTTGGCCATTAAAAAAAAATACGTAATAGTAGGTTATTATTGCTTTAAGCTGCAATTCCCTAATGAGTCACAATTCTGAAATATTTCCATGTCCTTATTCGCCATCCATATATCTATGGTGCAGTGACTATTCAAGACTTTTGCACAAATTTTAAATCAGTTTATTTTTCTTTCATTTCCTTCCTTCCTTCTTTCATTTTGGGCACCTGCAGCATATGGAAGTTCACATGCTAGGGCTCGAATCCGAGTTGCAGCTGCCGGCCTATG
>PVHT021183666.1:22578447-22669932 GCA_004024745.2 Catagonus wagneri | reverse complement strand
TTTTTGTCTTTTTGCCTTTATATAGAGCCACACCCGCGGCATATGGAGGTTCCCAGGCTAAGGGGTCTAACAGGAGCTGTAGCTGTCGGCCTTCGCCACAGCCACAGCAACGCGGGATCCGAGCCGCGTCTGCAACCTACACCACAGCTCACGGCAACGCCGGATCCTTAACCCCACTGAGCAAGGCCAGGAATCGAACCTGCAACCTCATCGTTCCTAGCCGGATTCATTAACCACTGAGCCACGAAGGGAACTCCCGGATTTGTTCCAATTCTGCCCACATACTGCTGCCACATCATTTTGACAAGGGCTCTAATCATGTCACACCCCTGCTTTTAAAACTATACGGACTCCCATGGATTTTCCAATTAAGTACACACTGTGCAGATCAATTTTTGAACTCACTCTTTACTCCTGTAGTCATCTTCCATGACTAACCTATTTTCCCTAAAGCAAATAAAACTGGCCAACCTCCTTGTTCCTGATCACTTCAACTAAAACAGCATATCTTTGCTCATGTTTTTTCTTTAATGGAATGTTTTTTTTATTCTGTCTCAAATAACCATAAATTACACTTCTATTATCCAAAATGAATTTTCTATGTATTTCTTCCTTCCAAATAAAAATACATTTACATTGCCTTTTATAATCTGCACCCCCTCTACAATATAGTTATTTCTGTAAACAGTGTGTGTACACTGGCTACAAAGGCAAATCTTACTCACTTTTGTATTCCCAATACCGTTATTTCAGTGCCCTGCTTTGTTTGCTGTCTTTAATTAAAGCCCAATCCAAAAATGCTGAAAAATTTAATATGATTAAAGAGAAGCAATTTTCATTTTCATTTTCTATGACTTTAGAGGGAAGATATAGTGAGATATAAAAAGCAGAGGCCCTGCAGGAAGAAGGAAATAAAAAAGGGAATATGGAATGGGAGAAGGTTCAGTGCCCTTTTAGGGTCCATAATTAGGTAAACTTGGAAGAGTTTAGCAATATCTTTCATTTAGCTATTTTTTTAAAACCGGTAACCAAGAAATCTGAATTATTTTATCATCTTTTAGTAAAATAATGTACTTTAGTTTCTCTTGTTTCTCTAACAAGAGAACATTTTCTAAATTTTATGTTTGTTTTAAAATATTGGCCATTGGTTTCAAAATTTTTAGAGGTGCTATTTTTATAAGAATGTGTATATACTAAGATATATTGTTTGTTAAAGCAAAAAATGCACCAGAAAGGTTAAATAGGCAAGGAAGACTTTATTCAAGGATATCACATTAGGGGGACAGAGGGCAGAGCTAAAGCCTCAACTCAGCTCAGTTGAATTAAGGCAAGAGGGCTGGGCTATGAAAAAGTACTGGAGGACTTTGGGAGAGAGCTACGATTGATTGAGTTATTCCTGGATTCGCAAATCTTCTCTGTGATTAAGCCATCTGTGCCTATCAAAGTTAGGCTCCTACCATCCTACAGGGCCTATGGGATGGGGTGATATCTTCCTTGATGCTTGCAGTTCAAAGGGATGGCTCTCAGGCCCTTAAGAAAGACATCCCTGGGTCTTAAAACTGTCAAGAGGTTTTTAAAAAAAGTTTTACACATGTCCCAAAGGCACAGGGAAAGCCCTTATGTGTTTTCTGAAATAAATGCTCTAAGAGAAAGGAAGTCAAGGGCCTACAGCCAGAAAGAAGGCTGTCTTAAGTTCATTCATATTGAAAGGAAACTTAGGTCTTCTGTTTTTCTGTTAAAGACTAAGGGCACACCCTCTGATTCTTAGAATGGACTCTATTCTTTTTGCCATATCTAATCTATTTAGCAGCTGTTTTTCACATTACATAGAAGTTACTATTAAAATAAAAGCTAAAATGAAATGGTAGGGTTTGTGGGAGTTCCCAGCTCAGTGGTAACAAACCCGACCAGGATCCATGAGGATGTGGGCTCAATCCCCGGCCTTGCTCAGTGGTTCAGGGATCCGGTGTTGCCATGAGTTATGGTGTAGGTCACAGACTCGGTTCGGATCTGGCATTGCTGTGGCTGTGGTCTAGGCCAGCACCTATATTTCTGATTTGAACCCTAGCTTGAGAGCCTTCATATGCTGCTAATGCAGCCCTAAAAAGCAACCATGAGGTTGCGGGTTCAATCCCTGGCCTCACTCAGTGGCTTAAGGATCCAGCATTGCTCTGAGCTCTGGTGTAGGCTGTAGATGTGGCTTGGATCTTGCATTGCTGTGGCTGTGGTGTAGACCGGGAGCTGCAGCTCCAATTTGACCCCTAGCCTGGGAACCTCCCTATGCCGCGGGTGTGGCCCTAAAAAGACAAAAATAATAACAATAATAATAAAATAAAATCAGAAAATAATCACATGTACCGGTCAGATTACACGGTCTTGGGCAATCTGACCAGTAAGACACATGACAAATAATGTCTATAATGTTGTAAATCTTAGACTTTCTTAGTCCATACAATTTATTTTATACACGAGGAAAGAAAGAAAGCAACTTGTTTGAAGGGCACAGTGAATGACTGCAAGAGCTCACAGTTCAATAGCAGTTTTCAGCCCCAGACCATTGTCTACAGGACGCAGTGCCCCCAGCGGCTTCTGAAGAGTTGCCTCAGACAGAGCGCCAATAGCAAAGAGTCTCAAAAGAGGTTCCAGGATTTTTTATAGGAAGACATCTCTATCAGGCTAAATATTTTAGAGTTGATTTATGTCTCACTCTGACTTGACTCATCCAAGTCACCACTGCTGAGACAAAAAAATGAAAGAGAACTTTATGGAAAAAAAAAAAAACTGCTAGTCTTGGACTTAATAACTCTTCAGATGAGTCAGGGCTTGAATATGTAATAAATGTAGTCAGTGAGTCAATCTTTTTTCTATCTTCAGAAAGAAGATGAAGACCTAGAATCAGAAATGTCTAAAATAGTGCTTATCATGACACGACATCTTATCTTCCAACTTTTACTTAAAAGTCCTGAACGTTGGGATTAATCACAGATAACAGAATAGGATCTAAGGTTTGCAATGTTCTATTCATTAAATAAAAGAATGTTTCACAAATATGGAATTATACGATGCTCTTTTACAGTAAATCTGTTTATTTGTAGTTAATTTACATTTATGTTCAGTGTCGTTGTTTTGCAGCTCCAGGAGTAATTAAGTACATGTTTAATTCTGCCAAAATCCTGGCATTAAGATTTCATCACATTTTCTTAGTGGAGATGAGGAAAACAACTTTCTGTGAGGCCCACGAATTTCCTCTAACTGTACATTTGTGCACACATGTATCTGCTGAGAGTATGGTTTACTCCTTTTTTAAAAAAATTAAGAAGTATTCAAACAATAGGCCACTTAAGGAAAATGACATGTTAATTTACACTTGGCAATTAACTGTACATGAACCAAAAACAGTGCACACTGCTAGTGCATTCGTTTTTTTTTTTCTTTTTCTTTTTAGGGCCACACCTGTGGCACATGGAAGTTCCCTGGCTAGGGGTTGAATTGGAACTGGAGCTGCAGGCCTACTCCACAGCCACAACAATGTGTGCTCTGAGCCACGTCTGTGACCTACACCAGAGCTCAGAGCAATGCTGGATCCTTAACCCACTGAGTGAGGCCAGGGATCAAACTTACATTCTCTTGGATGCTGGTTGGGTTCTTAACTCACTGAGTTAAAAGGGAAGTCCAATGCATTCTTTCTTTTGAATTAAACATATAATTACAAAATGTTTTTATTCATGAGATGAACTAGCAAATTTGGGAAATTTCCATGTGTTGTGTCAATCCATACAAGTCTTATACAAACATGGTCACTGTAAAAGACCTGCCGAGACAATAAGGATGTCTCATAGTCTCATTTGGAAAAGTTGAGAAAAGTTGCAGTCTTTTTCTTTAAGATTTATTGAAGGGAATGTGTTGTAAATCACAGACTGATTTGGTAGTAAGATGTCCATGTGAGTGTGATCCTCTAGGTATTTCCCCATGAAATAGTACAAATTATTCTATCCTTAATTTAAAAATATATATTTGAACATTTACTAGGTCTTAGGCATTCTGGGTCTTACAAAATGACAAAGAACAGAAGACTTTGGGAAAAATAAATTTATGAAAATAATTCAACGATATCATTTGGGATACAATTCCTTTGAACAACAGTTCAAACTTGAACAAAATTATATAATTCAAAATTAAGAACTATATAATATGCATCATCCAATGTCTCTGATACACGAACATATACACTTTCCCTTCAACCTTTGCTTGCAGTGTTGTAACTATATCATATATCAACCATATATTTCTAGATGTTGAAACTTATCCCACTTTTGTTATGTATTCTCCTAATTTTCTTTTCTCAAGTGTTTATAGCATGATGCTATAAATAATGGGAACTTTCAGGTTGAATCCAGCATGGGAAGGAAACTCAAGAACCACCATGTTCGACTCTAAAGATGTAAAATTAATGTTAGAAAGGGCTTTGTGGCACTTAATGTGAAACAGTGACATAAATATTCACATAATGCTAATGCACACCACCATGAAACTTTCTATTTACATATAATTTAAACTACTTAAACATTTCACCCCCAAGCATGAGAAACAAATGCTCCTGGGAAGTGAAGTATGCAGGTGCCCCTTTACAAGGTACTGGGTTTTTCAGGCTTTGTGAACCTGAGCTCTCAGAAAGATGAGTGGGTGACAAGCAGGCTTGGCCACCTGTTCCTTCCAACATCCACTGCATGGAAGCAATGAAATACAAAGAAAGAAGGTTATGATTCTGTAGTATTCTCCCCAGAAATTAAACTATGAATTTTAGGCTATGGTTTGATAGTGGATAAGTGGATTGATCCCAGACTCTTCATTTATTATGTAACTACATGTAAGTTATGTTCTGTTGTGAGATTGTAAAACTGATCAAAAAGTTGATATAAGATACAAATTTTATATGACCTCATCAGAAGTATTACCTTTTATCATTTTAAGAACTAACACCAAGTTTGGAGTGAAGAGAGTACCTCCTGGGCAAGGTAGCAGTCTGCCTACTCATTTTGCATCAAGCACAAAAGAGCAACATAAACATACCCAGATCAGCCCTCACAGTAATAGGAAGAGGTTGACTCCACAGCTATCTGGAACACAGGGTACAGGCAGCATTTATTCAATGTCTTTCCGTGGTATTTTGCTAGACCTCTTACATAAATCACCCAATTTAATTTCCCTTTACAACCATGAAAGCAATGTTATTTTTCTAAGATTCAAGAAAACTAAAGCTAAGAGGGGTTAAGCATTGTGCCCAAGGTCACATGCCTGATGCTAAGTAGAATAATAATCTTACTACTAAGAATATGGCGCCACATGCTGAGGCATTCTTTTGTTCAGCAATTCATTTTATACAAACTGTCTCCTCTGCACCTAACAACAACCTCAGGATGTAGTATGGGGAAATAGATGCACAGAGAGATTGAGAAATGTGCCTAAAGCCTCATATTAGAAAATGACAATGTTGGGAGTTTGACTCTGCAGTCTTTTAGCCACTTCCTGCGGTTATCACAAAGCCCAGCACACATTTCCCTTACAAGGCAAGGGATCTGTAGCTCCTCTCATGACAAAGTTACAGGGAACACAGAGATCCCAGGCAGGGAAACTCAGAGTATATGAATACAAGAGGTTTTCTTATAATCCCACTGGCTCTGTGCTAACTCGCAGAGTGGAATTATAAAAATACTCAATATTATACATATAATGGAATAATAAGAAGTTGGAAAGCAGAAGGAAAATCTGGGTTCAAAGCCCGCTTTTTTTGCTAGGTAACCAAGCTTCAAATTCTTTATCTTTTAAGTGTGTCTGGAGCGACTTTCAATAGGCAATTGAAAAGTGAAAAGTTAAATGAATGTGCCTAAGCCTTGTCTCTTGGTAGGGAGTTAGTAAATGCTGGTTTCTATACTATTTAAGAATCACTTTATTTTATAATATGGTCTTAAATGCTTGTTTTGAGTATCTGTATTAACTAACATTTTATCTACTTTTATCTTCTTATATTTTATATTACTCATTGGAGGGAACACGTAAAGGCAGTAATAAGGGAATGTACTAGTGAACAATAATAATAACAATAGAGCATTAAGGAAGCTTTCAGACCCTGAGGCATTGTTGAAAGGGGGCAGAACTAGGTAGTGTTAAAGAGACCATCTCAACTTCAAGCTTCTATGGCCATCAAAGACCTCACTGAAAGCTGATAAACCACATCTGATTTTTCAGTGGAAAAATTTTGATTCTGAACAAATCTAGTCCATTTCAAATTATAACAATCACAGTTGTCTTTCTCACGATTGCTTTACTTTCATTGGAAAACAAAACAAGAAACACATTGAGGTTCAATACCAGGAAACTATTTTTGAGCAAGGAAAAACAAACAGGAAACAAAGGGGCTCTGCCAGTATGTATGGGCTGGTGACTACACTAGGTCATTTCTCATATGAGAGGAACACACCTCTGTTCTCCAAGAAGAAAGAACAAAGCAAGCCATTTAACCACTATTGGTCATTCTGTCACTGAACCCTATAAGGAGAACACTCTGGCCTTGAAATTAGGAGGAAATACGTCACTTTTATCCTTCCTTCCCTAATTTTAAATTGTATTAACATGTGCGTTCCCACTGTGGCTCAGCAGTAATGAAGCCTACTAGTATCTGTGAGGATGAAGATTCCATCTTGGGTCCGGCTCAGTGGGTTAACGATCCAGCGTTGCCATGAGCTATGGTGTAGGTCACGGATGCAGCTCAGATCTGGTCTTGCTGTGGATGGGGTGTAGGCCAGCAGCTACAGCTCTGATTCAACCCCTAGCCTGGGAACTTCCATATGCTATGGGGGCGGCCTAAAAAGACAATATATACATACATACAATTTAAAAAATAAGCTATATTACTTTGAGGAAATGGCTTTAATATTCTGAATTTATCTTCATCTTTCAAATATAAAAACATAATCCTCAACTTCATGTTCCTTAAAAATTCCAACAAACATGTTTTTAAAAAGCATATTTGTAGATTCCATTTTTTTTTTTCTATTAGAATGTGTTAGGTCAGAGATAGGGTCCAGGAATCAAAAACATTTTATGAAATAGATTTTTTTTTGATAAGTTTTGCATGCTCATGCTTTAAGAAACTGACATTCAAGTTTATTATAATAATATATATATCTGAGAATTATTAGTTCTTTCTCACAAAAATCTTGGTCTTGATTCTTTTTATCTTTTTATTGTGGCACTTGTGGCATAAGGAAATTCCTGGGTGAGGGGTTTTAATTAGAGCTGCAACTGCAGGCCTACACCACAGCCACAGCAATAACGGATCTGAGCTGTACCTGTGACCTATGCTGTAGCTTGCGGCAACTCTGGATCCTTTACCCACTGAGTGATAGGGATTGAATCCACATCCTCACAGATGCTATGTTTGGTTCTTAAACCTCTGTGCCCCAATGGGAACTCCCTGGTCTGGAATTTTAATGTTAAAGATTTTTGAACCATGGACAAGTTCGTCAGGGTTGTCATCTGGAATCACATTCATTCTCAGATATCCTTCCAGTTCCATATGCTGCTTCTATCCTCTTCAAGGAATACAGGGATTAGCCTTGGTCCTTTGATTCTCTTTAATAAAATTAGAAATTTGAAATGGATCATCCAGAGCTTAGGGAAATATTGCATTTTCAGCTTGAGGTATGTTTAAATTACTTTAAAATGACTTGTTATTCTCAGTGGTCTGCTGAACTGATAACGCTGAAGTCAAATGAAGGAAGAAAATAATAGGCCTTCAGCATTCCCTTTTCCTCCAGCTCGTAAATGTGTTTCAAATTGTTCAACAGCATATCCACAATTAAACACAATGTGCATTTTAAGTAGGGAATAAGGCTTAATGCTCAATTTAAATGGTTCTTGTAATGTTTCCATCTCCTAAAGGTAAAAAACATTTAATTTTTCTTAATGCACTGAGGAAATGAAAAGCAAAAGTGGTTTTTGCTTAGCTTTGGGAGCCCTGCTCAGTTTTCTGTTGTTACACTTGCTTGCCCATCCTTGACCAGGGAGAGTTTATTCAACAGCATAATGTTGTCTAGGGACAATGAGAAGAGAGACTCTTTCCAAAGTAATAAGACCTAGAGCAGAGAAGAAACCTGTGCCAGGTTTTTCATGTTAAAACTGAATTTTGGCAGAGATTTGCATAATTCTTGTTTGCTACTATGCCATGTTTATTGTGTGACATTTGCTGGCTCAAATAAGTTGTTGGCAAATGCTTGGCTAAAAAAAGAAAAAAAAAAAGGAAAATTCCTCAGGCCTTTCACATCTTGCTATATTGGCCAAAGACCATATACCATCATTACTACTTTGGGCAACAATTTATCAGAAGATCCAAGTGATTTGATTTTACATACAGGATTCTGACGACTATGGAACCTATTAAACAACAGTCTGGCTTCCAGGTATTGCAGAGCTGATGTATAAGACTCCAAGGTCTTTAGATCAACTGGCTGCTTTCTCACTGGCCATCTACCATATAACACGTGAAGTGAGAGTGTGTCATGATGTTACTTTAACAATATTTTCTTATCAGAAATGAGGGATTATTTGAGGTAATAAAATTAAATTATTCTAAAATGTCTGATAGTAAGACGGCCAAGTCAATTATGTACAACTACAAAGCTGCATCTAACATAACATTGTGACTGCTCAGACCCTAAGCCCCACCACCAAACTCATAATGGTGTCTCCAGGGCACCTGGTTTCTACCAGTATTAGAGCCAGTATCACAGCCTATATGCAAACCTGTATGAGGTTTTATTAGTTACTTTCATAAGACTTCCCTTCTTGCATTTGATTATTAACTGTCTGTCATTAGCTGGTATGGAAATTTTGTAGTAACTTTATCATCCAGCAAAACATTTTGCTTTAGTATATATTTAGTAATATTTGCTGAATACAATTTTATAATTTTTAAGACAGCACTGTTGATTTTAAAATATTTAGTATTTATTCTTTAGGCTTACAGATGAGAAAATAAAAGTTTCAAAAGAGAAGTATGAGTTGCTTGGGTTAGCTAGACCTTAATTGGTTAATGGCATCACAATTCATATGTCTGATATTGCCCATGCCTCTAAAACTTACACTGTAGGCTCCACAATGGAATTCAGTTATTGTTTTATTAATTATCCAATAATCTGTTTCATGATTTTTTCTTATCATTGTTTATTGCCAATTTATGACTTTAACTTAATAGTAATGCAGTGTTAAAATGGTGTTTCATGGTTTCCTTTGCTGTGAAAAAGCTTTTAAGTTTAATTAGGTTCCATTTCTTTGTTTTCATTTTCATTATTCTAGGAGGCAGATCCAAAAAGATACTGCTGTGATTTATGTTAGACAGTTGCCTGTTTTACTCTAGGAGTTTTATAGTATCTAAGTCTTACATTTAGGTCTATAATCCATTTCCAATTTACTTTTCTATATGGTGTTAAGGTTCTAATTCCATTCTTTTTTTTTCAATACTTTTCTTTTTTAATGATTTTTATTTTTCCATTATAGTTGGTTTACACTGTTCTATCAATTTCTACCATACAGCAAGTTGACCAGCCATATATATATATATATATATATATATATATATATACACACACACATATATATATGTGTGTGTGTGTGTATCTCTCTCTCTCTCTCTCTCTCTCTCTATATATATATATATCTTTTTCTCACATTATTTTTCATCATGTCCCATCACAGGTGATTAAATACAGCTACCTGTGCTATACAGCAGTAGCTCATTGCTTATCCACTCAAAATGAAATAATTCACATCAATTAACCCCAGACTCCCAGTCCATCCCACTCCCTCTTCCTCTCCCTTGGCAACCATAAGTCCGTTCTCCAAGTTCATGAGTTTCTTTTCTGTGGAAAGGTTCATTTGTGCCATATATCAGACTCCAGATATAAGTGATATCATATGGAATTTGTCCTTCTCATTCTGATTTACTTCACTTAGTATGAGAGTCTCAGTTGTATCCATGTTGCTGCAAATGGCATTATTTTGTTCTTTTACATGGGCAAATAGTATTGCACTGTGTATATATACTACATCTTCTTAATTCATTCATCTGCCAATGGACATTTAGGTTGTTAATCATGTCTTGGCTATTGTGTATAGTGCCACAATGAACATACGGATGCATGCAACATTTTCAAGCAAAGTTTTATCCAGATATATGCCCAAGAGTGGGTTTGCTGGGTCTATGGTAGTTCTATATTTAGTTTTCTGAAGTACCTCTATACTGTTCTCCACAGTGGTTGTACCAATTTACATTCCCACCAACAGTGAAGGATGATACTCTGTTCTCCACACCCTCTCTAGCATTTGTTATTTCTGGAGTTGTTTATGATGATCATTCTGACAGGTGTCAGCTGGTATGTCTTAGTAGTTTTGATTTGCATTTTTCTAACTTAGCAATGTTGAGCATTTTTTCATATGCTTGTTGGCCGTCTATATATCTTTGGAGAAATGTCCATTCAGGTCTTTTGCCCATTTTTCAATTGGTTGTTGTTTTTTTTTGCTTTTGAGTTGTATCATTTGTTTGTGTATTTTAGAGATTAAGCCCTCGTCAGTGCATCATTTGAAACTATTATCTCCCATTCCTTAGGTTGCCCCCCCCCTTTTTAAGGGTTTCCTTTGCTGTGCAAAAGCTTGTCAGTTTGCTTAGGTCCCAATGGCTTATTTTTGCTTTTATTTTTGTTGCCTTGGGAGAATGACCTAAGAAAACATTTGTATGGTTGATGTCAGAATGTTTTGCCTATGTTCTCTTCTAGGAGTTGATGGTATCTTGTTTTATGTTTAAGTCTTTAAGCCATTTTCCACTTATTTTTGTGCATGGTATGAGGGTGTGTTCCAGTTTCATTGATTTACATGTGGCTGTCCAGTTTTCCCAGTACCACATGCTGAAAAGACTGTCTTTTTCCCATTTTATATTCTTGCCCCCTTGTCAAATATTAATTAACTGTAGATACTTTGGTTTATCCCTGGGTTCTCTGTTCTGTTCCATTGGTCTGTATGTCCGTTTTGATACCAGTATCACACTGTCTTGACTACTGTAGCTCTGTAATATTGCCTGAGGTCTGGGAGAGTTATGACTCCTGTTTGGTTTTTGTTCCTCAGGATTGCTTTGGAAATTCTGGGGTCTTATGGTTCCATATAAGTTTTTGGATAGTTTGTTCTATTTCTGTGAAAAAATGTCATGGGTAATTTCATAGGGATTGCATTGAATCTGTAGATTGCTTTGGGTAGTATGGCCATTTTTATGATGTTAGTTCTTCCAACCCATGAGCATGGAATATCTTTCCATTTCTTTGAATCCTCTTTAATTTCCTTGGTTAATGCTTTATGGTTCTCAGCATATAAGTCTCTCACCTCCTTAGTCAGGCTTATTCCTAGGAATTTAATTTTGGGGGGTGCAATTTTAAAAGGTATTGTATTTTTGTATTCATTTTCTAATATTTCATTTTTTGTATACATAAATGCAACTGACTTTTTAATGTTAAGCTTGTATCCTACTACTTTGCTGATTTTGTTGATCAGTTTGAGTAGTTTTTGTGTGGAGTCCTTAGGGTTTTCTATATATAGTATCATGGCATCTACATACAGTGGCAATTTTACCACTTCTCTTCCAGTTTGGATATCCTTTATTTCTTTTGTTTGTCTGATTACTGTGGCTAGGACTTGCAATAATATTTTGAATAAAAGTGGTGAGTGGGCATCCTTGTCTTGTTCCAGATTTTAGTGGGAAGGTTTTTCAGTTTTTCTCCACTGAGTATTATCTTGGTTGTGGGTTTGTCATAAATGGCTTTTATTATGCTAAGGTATGTTCCCTCTACACCCCCTTCATTAAGAGTTTTTATCATGAAATTATTTTTTAATGATTTTTATTTTTTCCATTATAGCTGGTTTACAGTGTTGCCAATTTTCTATTCTACAGCATGGTGACCCAGTCATAGAATTATCATGAAAATATGTTGGCCTTTTCTGCAACTACTGAGATTACCATGTGGTTTTTGACTTTCCTTTTGTAGTGTGGTATATGATGCTGATTGATTTGCATATGTTGAACCATCCCTGTGAACCTGGGATGAATCCTGCTTGGTCATGGTGTATGATCTTTTTTATACGTTGTTGGATTTGGTTGGCTAAAATTTTGGTGAGAGCTTTTGTGTCTATATGCATCAAAGATATTGGCCTATAAGTAGTATTTTTGTCTGGTTGTGGTATTTAGGGTGGTGGAGGCTTCAGAGAATGTCTTTGGGTATGTTCCTTCTTCAAATTTTTGGAAAAGTTGAAGGAGGATGTGTATAAGTTGTTCTTTGTATGTTTGGTAGAATTTGCCTGTGAAGCCATTTCTTCAATAAGTGGGACTAGGAAAACTGGGCAGCTGTGGCCTTCCAGTTTTCCCAGCCCCACTTATTGAAGAAACTTTCTCTAATCTATTATATATTCTTCCCTCCATTGTCATGGATAAATTGACCATAGGTGCAAAGGTTTATCTCTGAGCTTTCTATCTTGTTCCATTGATGTGTGTAAGCCTGTCTTTGTGCCAGTACCATATTGTTTTGGTGACTATAGCTTTACAGTACAGTCTGAAGACAGGGAACCTGATTCCTCCAGTTCAGTTTTTCTTTCTGAGGATTGCTTTGGCTATCCGGGGTCTTTTGTGTTTCCAAATCAATTTTAACAAAATGAATGATAACTCATAGAATGGGAGAAAATATTTGCAAGCAAAGGGACCAACAAAGGACTGATCTGCAAAGTACACAAACAACTCATGCCTAATGAAAAAAAAATGGGCAGAAGATATAAACAGGTATTTCTCCAAAGAAGATAGATGGCAAAAAGTCACATGAAAAGATGCTCGATATCACTAATTCTTAGAGAAATGTAAATCAAGGCTACTATGAAGTATCACCTCATGCCAGTCAAAATGGCCATCATCAAAAAGTCTACTAACAATAAATTTTGGAGAGGGTATAGAGGAAAGGAAGCTCTCCTACACTGTCAGTGGAAATGTAAATTGGTACAAGCACTATGGAAAACAGTCTGAAGCTTCCACAAAAGCTAAAACTAGAACTACCATATAACCCAACAATCCTACTTCTGGGCATATATCCAGAGAAAACCATACAGAAAAGATACATGCAACTCAATGTTCACTGCAGCAGTATTCACAACAAACTAGTCATGGACACCACCTGTATGTCCATCAGCAGAAGAATGGATAAAGAAGATGTGATGCATACATTCAATGGAATATTACTCAGCCATAAAAAGAATGAAATAATACCATTTGCTACAACATGGGTGAACCTGGAGATTATTACAACAACACATGATACCATTTATATGTGCCATCTAAAAAATGATACAAATAAACATTACAAAACAGTAACAGACTCACAGATTTTGAAAACAAATCTACGGTTACCGAAGGGGAAGTGTTCAGGGGAGGAAAAGACTGGAGTTTAGGATGGCATATGCACACTGTGATGTACGGAATGGATGGTGAACAGGGACCTGCTGTATAGCATAGGGAAATCTACTCAACATTCTGTGACAATCTATATTGGAATGGACATTTGTGTATATATAACTAAATTCTTTTGCTGTGCAGCAGATATTTATGTAACATTTAAAATTAACTATACCTCAATAAAATTTAAAACCAAAGCAAAAAAACAAAACAAAACAAAACAAGGCTTTTGGAGTTCCCATTGTGGCACAGCAGGTTAAGGATCCACCATCGTCTCTGTGAAGGTGTGGGTTCAATCTCCAACATGTGTTAAGGATCTTGTGTTGCCACAGCTATAGTGTGGGTCACAGTTGTGGCTTGGAATCTATTCCTGGCCTGGGGGTACTTCCATATGCTACAGGTGTGGCTAAACAAAACAATGTTTTTTGCTTGTTTTCTTTTTAGGGCTGTACCTGCAGCATATGGAAGTTTCCAGGCTAGACATGGAATTTGAGCTGCAAGCCCACAGCCACAGTAACAGAGATCCGAAATGCATCTGCAACCTACACCACAGCTTATGGCAAGCCGGATCCTTGACCCACTGAGTGAGGCTAGGAATTGAACTCGCATCCTTATGCATATTAGTTGGGTTTGTGACCACTGAGGGACAATGGAACCTCCAAAATCAGTGTTTTAATTAATGAAGTGTGAACATGCCATTTGGTACAAGGAGAGGTATCAGTGAAAAATCTGCTCAAAATGCTATCATGTTTCTAAGCATGGATCTTAATTTCAATTATTTCTCTTTAGAATATTCTAAACATTACTCCTGTTTCTAGTCTCTAACCTTTCTTATTCTCACTTAAATGAACCGGGAAGACTGGTGTGAGTTCTTTTTGCTGTTGTATGTATATGTATACATATACGTATGTATTTCCCGCCTACTAAAAGTTCTGGTTGATTGCTTATTCATTTAAGTTAATTATTCTGAGTTACTAAAATGTATTTGAAAAGAGGAGGATTAAATTAGTATGTTTTCCAATGTAGAACAATAATAAATACAAAAAAGGATGAGAGCAATAGGCAGAATATACAGAAATTAAATTTTTAAAATTAAAATAAGCAGTGGCAATTAAAAATTGAAAAAACACTCTATCTGCCTTATTATCAGAAACAAGCAAAATTTAAATTTATCAGTATTTTTTGAGGTGGGGAAAATGCAAAAAATAAAGTGAAAGACAAAAGAACCAACTTAAGGATTCTTTGGCACAAGAATCCTTCTAAAAAACGGAGGCAAAATCGGAAGAAACAAAGCATCCACTGAGAGAATATTTCTCAAGAAGGCAAGATGCTTGAGGAAATTTATTTCTTGCTCTGTTGAATCACAAAAAGAAAAACAATGGGAAACAAAAATAATGTGCTTAGACAAAAAACAGACAATCTTTTGACAATCCTAAGACACGTGAAGGCAGCAGTTAGTATATTTATATCTGGGGTTGTAAAAAGTAAAATAATTGCATGTTGTCATTTTTATTCTCATACATTTATTATTATAAAAAGATTCAGATGGAAGCCTGGGGAAGGGGGAGGAGGAAAGATATTAGTTAACTGAGCTCAACTGAACTTAATTTTGTTCTGACTACATGCAAAAATACTCATATAAGAAAACTTATTTTTTGTTAACCTTCTAATAATCCTTTAAAATACGATTATTCTGCTAGCCTTTTAGTTAATAAACTAGTGGGATGATGTAACTTTTCCAAGTTCATACAAGTAATAACTATTAAAGGAATTCTAATCCAAGAGAGCCTAACACAGGTCTTTCTATTATACCACACCACCACACTGAAGGGGCCAGTCATTAATTCCCATTTTTGAGCAATTTTTATTTGCTTCTTGAGTTGGAACATGTACATCATCTCATTTCACTGAGATTTCATAATTGAGAATAAATGGTATTTTTTCTAACTTATTAAGTGAGGTAGGGAGACCAGCAGAGGTGAAATCTCTTTCTTAAACACAAAACCATTTTTAAGCGTTGCTTGTGTTAAAAATTTTCCACATCTCTAGAAGTAGAAAAAAAAAAAACAACAGAAAATGAGAAAACATGATAAAATAATTTTTCTATGAAACTCTTTCTCTATGTTTTGAGAATTGTCATTTTCTTTTCAATTTTGAGATGCTGGTGAAAAGATAGCAGTTAGTATTGTGTATACTTATTGCTTAATATGAAATTTCAAAGTTAGCCATTCCACTACTATTCTTGTTTAATATTACTCTTTGTTTATTAGCATACAATTTGCAAGAGATATGTAAAGTTTTTGGTTTTAACTGATTGGTCAAAGGGAGTAACATTTTAAAGTTACAATTTTTTTTGACATTTAATAGAAAAAAAATCAGGAGAGTTTTAAAACAACAATTCAATCAAAAGAACCATATTTTAAATTTTATGGTAGAAATGAATCTAGTAACTTCTAAATCTTTTTTTTTTTTCCAAATGAGACTTTTATTCTCATTTGGGAAACTGAGCATTTACTTTCCTTTTCAATACTTCTTTGCCCCAACTTCAAAGCTTCAAGACCTAAAAGATGTCTTTAATTCTTCTCCCTCCAGCACCTCTTTTTAAAGGACTGGCTTGTGAATAGAATCCTCCTTGATACACATTAAAATTTCTTTGAAAGAACTAAATGTGACAAGGTCTCTGCAGAACAGAACTGAACAACTCATTGATGAGTCAGAGCTTACAGAATTCATTAAAATCTAAAAATTAAACCTTTTTAAGTTTTTTGAATTACTATATTCCCTCTTAAATTATTACATTTCACTGTTTTTCCTTTTTCTATAGCACACAAAGACATAATAACTCTTTTAAACATAAATCAAATCATATATTCCTTCCCCCTAAGCCTCTCCAATGGTCTCTCATTTAATTGATTAAATATTCTCATCTTTTGCTACTCGTGGATCTCTCAGCTTCAGTCACACTGGCCTCCTTGTTTTGCCTGGAACTCCCAAATACATCTTGCCTCCGTGTCTTCGTGTGCTTGTTTTCTTCCATGTCTGCTATTCCTCCAGTATTAAATGTCTCACTCCTGTTCAAGCTCTATTCAAAAATCACTTTATCTGGGATGTGTACAATTATTATCCTATATAAAACAACATCCCCACTCTACCACCCAGTTCTATCACTTCTTATCTCCATGTTTGTCTTTATCTTCATAATATTTATTATTACTTAACACTACACTTTATATTGATTTGTGATTTGTTAGCTGTCCAAAACACACTCCCCTTGAGAGCAGGGAATTTATGTCTTTTGTTTGGCCTGTCTTCCCAGGTGGCATAAAGTAGGCGCTCACTAAATAAACACGAAATAAATGAATGGTAAACTCACTTTCTCGCTGGTCCTGCTGATTCTTTATTACGGCACTATGATAATCACTTTGAAATTAGTTTAATATATTTTCATTCCAAGCCCTGGTTCTGTCCCTTGCAGGATAATTAGCCTTGTAAACTGAAGCATTCATATATTCTCCCTGAAGTTAATTTCCCTTGGAGTTCCTGTTGTGGTACAACAGGCTCAGCAGAGTCTCTCCAGCACTTGATGTAGGTTACATCTCTGGCCCCACACCATGGCGTAAAGGACACAGTGTTGCTGTGGCTGTGGCATAGGTTGTGGCTTGGATCTGATTCCTGGCCTGAAAACTCATATGGTGTGGGGTGGCCAAAAACAAACAAACAAACAAAATGAAATTCACCTTGACTATAAACTAAGAAGATCCATACCTACCCTCCTTCTCTCACAGGGGTGCAAAGAGAACCAAATGAAATAACGAAGGTAAACATTCTTCATAAACTTCTATGTATGGTTCTAAAAGGATTACATTTAAGATGACTGATGGCATAACAGGTATAGCTATGGTGTGTATATAAACTAATCTTAGATTTAGTTTAATAGTTTGTTAGTAGAAATACATGCAATAATGCACTAAATTTCCTTAGAAGCACAACTTTCTTTCATCATTTAAAATCAAATAACATCATTTTTCTGGGGACAATAAGCAATATATTTTTTCCGGTGTAATCAATGGTGTATTTTGATACAACTGGTGTCCCTAACAGATTCTATTTTGTGTGTGTTTGCATGTGCATATGTGTGCATCAACTGTTCTTTAGATTTAAAAAAAATGGTTAGATACATCCACTACAATAATGAAGACACATTTCAAGGACTCAAAGTTGCATGTCAAAGGCAATAGAGGGTAGGTTTGAGTTTGGCTTTTTTTTTTTCTTTTTAATACTGAAGTAGTACTCAGAAAAGCAGTTGGTGTTTAGGATAAGTATGTAACACTTTATGACCATGTTAAGTATTGTCACTTTATTCTCCCCCTCAAAATCACTAGAATATCCCAGAGAGAATATTAAAGAAATTAGACAAGATTAAAGAGTCTGAATACATAGAAAATTAAAGCAAGAAGAGGCATAAAATATCCTAATCTGAATGGCACTGGAACTTGAAATAGGGATAAGTTAGTAGATGACTGGTTGCTTGACTGATAGATTAGACAGACAGATAGATATAGATAAATAGATAAGATAGACAGACAGACCTCATCGATTAAATTTTTTCGTTACCCACACAAAGAATATGGGTGACTTAGTCACATGAAAGTAAAATAGATTAAAGTGAGAAAACCAGTGTTGTCTTAACCATCCTACTATTGAAATATTAGGAATGACACTAGCATTTGAATAATCAGAGGTTAGTGATGCAAATATAGATTTCCAGATTACACTCTAGACTTACTATAAGAGATTTTCTCAAGCTAGATGCTCATAATGAATTTATACACAGTTGATTTTAAGAATCATTGCCTTATATTTGCCACACAATCTACATATGAATATTCTTTAAGATGTTTCCCTTTAAATGAGCTCTACCTTGTTATCCAAATTTGTTCTGCTCCAAGAAACAGAAGATTAAAAATTCTTTATAAGAAGAGGTATTCATTACTAGTAGAGGCAATTTTTTTCAGTTAATGTTGAAGCAAGTTTGCTTTTCTCCTCTCTCCTAATCTACCTCCTGCAGAGCAAATAGTATGCCAGACTGTGCCACCAGGTCTCCAGATTGGCAACTTAATGGGCTTTATTCCTCTTCCTGCTTTATTTTATTAATTATTTTATAATAATACTGAAGGTGGTACTGACCACCAAAAATGATAGCCATTCGAATAATCATCTAATCATCCTCCATGCAGGATATATGTGAGGAGATCTCCATAGCAATGGCCCCTTTTGGAAGCTCCTGGTTTCACTGTTTTCTGCTATGTGCTTGTAAATCATAATGAACTATAATTTTCCCTTAAAAACAACAGATTTTGAATTTGATATTGTATTTAAAGTATTATAGAAACCTGAAGATGTCTGTTGGTGTGGGGATAAGAAGGAACTAGAGCCTTAAGCATGAAAAAAGAAGATCTGAAGGACGTTCAATTTTCAAAAAAGGAAAAACAATATCATTACTCCATGCACATGCAGAATGTGCATGTATCAAATATTTTATTCAATTCATTAAGAATAAAAGTAAGGTGTTATGACCAGTTCAAAGATTGCCTAGGAAGCTAAGTGTTATACAGAAAATTTAACAAAAGAAGTATCAGGTTAAGAGTGCTTGTTTACATAGAAATTTAATTAAAGTTTAGGAGGGTCATAAACTACAACCTCTGAAACTATCTGTTCTGCCAGAAAGAAATTATTTGCCACTCTGACAAAAATCTGCAGGTTAATATCTCTTTAGACAATTATAAAACAGCCTAATCAATATAAATTTTATCAAGTTGTAAGCCCAGAAGTGCACTAAAAAAAAAAGGCACCCAGCAATCTCCCTATTTCCAGATTTCAGATAATTTCTCTGACAGAAGGAAACAAGCTCCAGGAGCAAAAGTTTGTCTTCATTAAACTCGTAGTGTATTGTGAAGTAACAGGCCAGTATCAGTGGCTGTGAAAGGGGACAGTGACAGTTTGTGATCAGCTAGCTGTTGGGTAGATCGTTACAGTACCTGAAATTGGACAATTTCTTGAATATAATACAGTGTTTGCTTCAGGCCCTTCAGTGTCTACAAGGAAGACTAAGAAGTACCGCCAGGCTGAAAATCAGTGAAGATGATCCATTTTGCATCCCTTAAGAAAAAGCCAAATTCTGCAGGGATTTTCATTTCAACATCAGAAACTGCCTTCTGAAGGGATATATACTTGGAGAACTCTTGAGTGGAATCACTGAATTAAATATGAAATAAAGAGACAGAGAACTGAGGAGAATAAAGTGAAAATTTGGTTTATGTAACTCCTTTATTCTCACACTTCCAGAGGCTCCCAGTCACTCAAGTTACAAATTTCCCCCCAAGGCCTATGTTAAGGCACTGCCTAGCCTGTCTTCTGGCTATTTCTCCGACCTCATCTCCTACCCCGCACTGCTCCCAGGGCTCTTCAGCCACAGGTACTGGGCACAGGCTTTTAAAATACCCTAGGACTACTCCTAAGAACCGTAATGCACAGTTTCACCATATAAAAGACACATTTCTTTCTCTTTTTGTTGTGGTAAACAACACATTATATGAAATCTACACTTAAAAAATGTCAAATGCACAGTGCAGTACTGTTTACTATAAGCACGGCATCATTTATACCACATCTCTAGAACGTTTTCCATCTTCATGACTGGAACTCTACAGCTCTTTAATAGTAACTCCCCATTTCCTACTTCTCTCAGCCCCTAGCAATCACCATTTCATTCCCTGTTTCTATTTCTGACCACTTTAGATAAGTCACCTGAGTGGAATCATGCAGTATTTGACTTTGGTCATTGGCTCATTTTATTTAGTGCAATGTCTTCAAGGTGCATCAATGTTGCAGCATTACTATAGCTTTATATCAGGAACTGTAATGTATCCAACTTTGTTCTTGCTCAAAATTTCTTTGGCTATTGGAGGTGTTTCACAGTTTCATATGAATATTAGTATTTTTTGTTTTCCGGTTTATATCAATACTGCCTTTGATATTTTGATAGGGATTGTACTTCATCTGTAGGTTGCTGTGGGTAGCATGGATTATTTTCACATTATTAATTTTTCCAGTCCATGGATATGGCATGTCTTTCCATTCCAAGCTTATAAACTCTAGGTTATATTTCAATAAAAAAAAAGGAAATTATCTTTATTTTGAGTACTGTGGTATAATATTAAGTCAAAGCTGAAGCTTCAATTAAGAATTAGTTTCAGCAAATAATTTTAACTCAAATCTCTCAGTATATTTATTTCTTGTGAATATACTTATTATCCATATTGTCACTCATTTTTTTCTCAAATAATTTAATACAGAGGCTCATATCATTTACTTATCAATCATAATATGTACATGTGAAACATCTGAAACAGGCATTTGTCCCTATTCTCTTAGGAAATCATTATATACAAAAGAACACAACAAATGAGAATTTAGTCAAATATATTGCAGTGGTTCAGAGGATGTTCTTTCTTTGAGCTTAGGTGGGATTTAAATTTTTTATAGTAAGGAATGATTAAATAGAAATACTAATTATTAGTCACTGAAATACAAAATTAATGTATAACAATATCAATATATGTATTTTAATAACAATCTTGAAGAAATAGATAATCTGAACCAATCAATAATGAGTAAAGATACAGAAGCAGCAAAATGAATTAGGCAGCACATTAAAAGAATCATACACCATAATTAAGTGAGATTTATCCCTGGAATGCAAGGATAGTTTAACATAAGCAAATTGAAATTGTAAAACATCACATTAATGATCAAAAGATAAAAAATTATCTGATCATCCCAATAGATGCAGGAAAAGCATCTAACAAAATTCAACATCCTTTCATGATATAAATAAAAACTTTTAGAGTTCCCTTTGTGGTGCAATGGGATCGATGGTGCAATGGGATTGGTGGTGAGGAAAGGATAATTTCTTCAATAAACAGTGTTGGGAAAAAAGTCTCAACATGCAAAAGAATGCACATGTAAAAGAATGAAATCTGACCTCTATCTAACATCATATACAAAAATCAACTCAAAATGGATTAAAGACTTAAAAACCTATGACTGAAAGCATAAAACAGAATACATGGGGGAAAAGTTCTTGACTTTTTTTATAATGCTATTTCAGATATGACACCAAAGGTACAAGCAAAAAATAAAAATGAACAAGTGGGATTATATTGACTGAAAAGCTTCAGAACAGCAAAAGAATAAGCAGAGTGAAAGAGCAGCTCACAGATGGGAGAAATTACTTACAAATCACGTATCTGATAAGGCGTTAATATCAAATATATGTAAAGAAACCCCACATATTCACATCAATTAAAAATTAAAGTATCCAGTTGCTGTTTCTCCAAAGAAAACCTACAAATGGCCAATAGGTATATGAAAAGACGTCCAATCCTACTATGCATTAGGGAAATGGAGATCAAGCCCACAATGAGATGTCACCTCACATTTGTTAAGATGGCTATCATTGAAAAAAAAATGCTATCAAGAGTTGGGGAGGATATAAAGAAAAGGGAACACCGGTACATTGTTGGTAGAAATACAATTTGGTATAGTTATATGGAAAACAGCATAGATTTTCCTGAAAAAAAATGAAAACTGGATTACTATATGATCCAGCAATCCCATTTCTGGTAATTTTTCCATGGGAACTGAAATCAGGCTCTCAAAAAGACACCTGCACGCTCATGTTCACTGCAGCTTTGTTCACAACAGCCAACATAGGGAAACAAATATCTATCAACAGGTGAATGGATAAAGAAAATGTTGTATATACAGTGGGATACAATTCAACACTTAAAAAGAAGAAATTCCTGCCATTTCTAACATTATAGTAAGTGAGATCGGCCAAACACAGAAAGACAAATATTATAATCTAACTATATGTGGACTCTAAAATACTCAAACTGAAAGCAGAGAAGAGATGGCAATTGACAAGAGCTGTGGAGAAAGTGAATGTGAGGTGTTGGTCAGATGATACAAGACAAATTCTGAATATCCGCTACACAGCATGGTGTCTACAGCTAACAGTACTGTATTGGATACTTAAGATTTTGTATGAGGGTATATCTTTTTCAGAGTTCCTTCTATAAGCATAATAATAACAATAACAATCATGGGGCCAAGAGGAAACTTTTGAGAGGTGATTCAATGTCTTTGGCTGTGATGATGGTGGTGAGTATATACTTATTCCCAAACTTATTGACTTATATATATATATTAAAAATGTATAGCTCTTTACTTGTAAATCATGCCTTGATAAAGTTATTTTAAAACAAAACTGAAAATATTAAAGAAAATAAACCTTAAAAAAACATGTAATTCAATTATCCTATTACCTTTTCCAATTATATAGTGTACATGCTCAGTACCTGCTGAGAAATTAGGTTTTTGTAATGAATTTTGTAGAGATATTGATTTGAAAAAGTAGTTTTCTAGTTAGATTTAAAGAAAATATTCAATTCAGTGTTTCAAATATGAATACATCATTGAGTGAATAAGAAGAAACATTCTTAAGGCTTTTAGGAGATACATTCCCTGTGAACGGAAAGGGTTGTCAAAACTTCTTTGTAAATAAATGAGTGGGAGATAAAACTATTCTATATCTATCTTGTCTTCAAATCAGCTTGGTATAGGATGTGTATTAATGTATTTATTAGGACAAGGAACACAAAATTACCAAAATAAGTAATCTTTGTGAAGAGTAAGCACTGAATAAAGCTACCTGTATGAAGAACTTTCAAGGAATGCATTTGCCATATATATTGTTTTTTCTTTCTACCCCATTTTATGTTTATCTACATCATATCTTTGTCCTTTTCCTCTTTCCCTCCATTCCCTCTCTGTCCTTTACGGTTTTATATAATAATGAAGTATTTTATTTAGCAAACAGATAATCAGTCAGTGGATGCACATTAAACAATGGATGAAGTTAAGTGCATGAGGTCAAAGAGGCTGGTCAAATAAATTTAGTATATTTCAGTTCATTGAGACATGACCCTGAAAAAGTACAAGGAAAAGTCTGTTCTAGTTGAGGAAACTGATGTATTCTTTAGACTATTGCATACTCAAATCTGCTTCTGGTCAATGTCACTTTTTTTGCATAAAATACCACTCATTCCCGAGTTGTCCATCAATATAACTACCTTCTGGAGGACTTCTCTGGTTCCATTAATCTTTGTTAAGCTCCCTTATCATAATCTCCTGATTTAATTAATTTTAATGGCATCTTGCTTCTGATTTACTCATATTCCGTGAGAAAAAAAACTGCATATATTGCTATATTACCTAGTTTTGTCTGCATTGTCACCAGTGTCCCAGAGTACATTATTTTCCTCAACATGGAATTCTTTGAGTGACAACTCTTTTTTAATACTTCTGTGAATCTACTCATGAAAGATTTTAGTGTACTCACCAGAATCCATTAATTGAGATAAGGAAATTATTATCTTCTATTCTTAATATTTAATGATGATCTCTAAACCATAATCTTATTTATGTGACATCGAGAATACTTGTACACAATTAGAATAATTATTTATGTGGCATTAGAATCTTATCTATGAGGCATTAGAATACTTGCACACAGTTTTGAAATTGTGAGGTGTGACACTGTGATTTATAATAAGAAATATATACTTGTCCAACTAGTTTCTAGCACAGAGTTTATAAAACTTTAGAATCTCTAAGTGGTATATTTTATTATGCTAATGAGGTGACTTTTGGGATGCCCTTAGGTCTCCTAAGGATGGGGGCTGGTTGCCAGGGGACCCACTAGAGGACCTGCCTGATGGAGGGTTGGAACTTTAAGTCCCACCCCTTGACCTCAAAGAAACGGAGTTCAAAGCTGCAACAACTGCCAATGACTGATGATTTATTCAATCACACCTATGCAAGAAAGCCTCCATAAAAACACAAAAGGACAGGGGTTCAGAGAGCTTCCATGGTGATGATCAAGTGGAGGTCTTAGAAGAGCAGCACGCTAAAGCGGTCATGAATGTTCCATGTCCTCTGCCTATATTTTGCCTTATGTATGTTTTTTTTATCTGGCTCTGCTTGAATTACATCATTTTATAATAAACTGGTAATCTAGTAAGTAAACTGTTCATTTGAGTTCTGTTTCTCTAGAAAACTAATTGAACCCAAGGAAGAGATCGTGGAAACATCTGATCCATAGCCAGTTGCTCAGAAGTACACATAACACCCTGAACATGCAACCTGTATCTGCAATCCAAGCAGAGGAATTGTTAAAACATACAAATCTTAGTCAGTCAGAAGCACAGGGGATAACCTGGCCTTGCAACTGAAGTCTGAAGTTGGGGAGTGTGTGTAATCTTGTAGAGTTGAACCTCTAACCACTGGAATCTGTTGTTATGTCCAGGTAAATACACAGAATTGTATTTGTTTTGTATTTGTTAGAATTGAGTTGAATTCTCAGACATCTGCTGGTGTTCCACAGTTGTTTGGTATTGTGTGGGGACACCACACCATGTCTGAAATGGGTCCAGGAACCCAAAATATTGAGTCATAACACCAAAGGTACATATAAATCCACATAAAATCTATTTGAATCAATTTTAATTTATAAGTATTTTGCATAGAAAAGAATGTCGAATAATGAATTTAAAAACTCACGTACCCATCACCAGTTAAACAGTAATACAGTATAGATAGAATTAAAGCTACTTCTTACCATGAATTTTACTCTATTTATTAATGTTTTTTGTTGTTGTTGTTGTTGTTTTATTGTTTTGCATTTCCCTCCAGGATTATGGATTACTACTCATCTATTAGTCATGCTCCTCCAGCAGGGAACAATTTTATAACTATCAGATCAAAGACGATATTTAATAAAGGTTACTATACAATAAAGTCTACTGTATAAGTGTTCAATAGCATTCAAAGGCAGTTAGATTATTATAAAGTAACACCACAGATCTATTGATACACAGGAAATGTTATTCATTTAATGTGACAGTAAACACATTATAATGTAGTATTCTAAAAAAATGATGGTGGATTAAAATTTACTTTATATCATATATATGATATATATATTTCTGTCATATCACGTTGTTTTTGAAAAGACATATTTATTTGAGCTTTTCCCCATAACCTTCCCCCACCTTTAGAAAGTTTGCAAATGTGTCATAGACGACGATGGGCTTCATGGAACAGAATATAACTGAGCAAAACACACAAGCAAATCTAGAGTCTAAACAAATCTATGTTTTTGCTTTTGACTTAACATATTTTTGAACATATTTTCTCTAATTGTAACAGATTTAGAATTACTACATACCTGTCTTGAGTACCGTCTTCTGTATCAACAGTCACAGGTCAATTTGCACAGAGGCAGGGAATATATCACAGCAGAAAGAAAGTGAAATAATCTTACCTTTCAACAACTCTGAATGACCTCTTCTGTTTCAGTTATTCCACTTCATCCCTTAAAAAAAAAAAAAGCAATTCTAGTAAAATGGATCTATTATTTATTATCATTTGCTAATTGTGGAAGTTCATAAAGAAACAATGGAAGAGGAAACAATTCTTTATTCAGACCATACACTATAGAACAATGAATGATACTGGCCACGAGGCACTTCCAAAATCCTGATAAATCTTCTAGATCTTTGCAGAGAGATCTTGCTATGATTGGTAGTCTTTTATTGTCAGTGTGTGGTGCATATGATATCTGACTTCCACTCATGTAATTATTCTTTCACAACTTGTTTTTTGTTTTTTGTTTTTGTTTTTTGCTTTTTATGACTATATCTGAGGCATATGGAAGTTCCCAGGCTAGGAGTCAAATCCGAGCTACAGCCACTGGCCTACTCCATAGCCACGGAAATGCAGGATCTGAGCCGCATCTGTGACCTACACCACAGCTCACCACAACTCCAGAGCCTTTACTCACTGAACGAGGCCGGGGACTGAAACTGCATCCTTATGGATCCTAGTTGGGTTTGTTAACTGCTGAGCCATGAAGGGAACTCAATACATTTCTTGAGTGACTTCCTTGTGACTCACTCTGTTGCTGGTTCCAATCACCTTTATAGCATCTACTGTAAAGCAAGGGTTAAATGCTGCTGCCAGAGGATAGTGTGCTTTAGTGCTTGCTAAGTGCACTCTTTGCATTTAATTATATGTAAATTGATGGCTTGAAATCCAAGGTTTTATTTTTTTTCTCCACAAACAGGCAAGGGTTAAAATACAAAGTTACAGGAGTTCCCTTGTAGTATAGCAGTGATCCAAGCCACTGCAGGTGGCTAGCATTATCACTGCAGTGGCTTGGATCACTGCTCTGGTGTGAGTACTATCCCCGTCCTAGAAACTTCCACATGTCCTGCGTGTAGCCCAAAAAATTAAAAACATTAAAAAACATAAAGTTGGATATTTCGCTGTCTACTGTCTCAGTATCTTACAAGGAATCTATGAGTGCAGTTTGCTCAAAGTTCCTGTCCTCACAAAACACCTCCTAAGTGTAACTTTGGCAGGAACTCTCAGCCAGCTCTGAGACTCTGGTGTTCAATCAACTACACAGGGCAGGAGCGACAATTAATGAACTTTAATCCCCTCAGCCCATTCATGTTGCCTTATTCTTTCATTTTGAAACCAACTGGAAGATTTTAAGAATTACAGAACATATTGGCTTTGTGAGAACCAGGGCTACATGTTCCTTCCCTGATGTTTGGAGAAATACTACCATAAATGGAACGAACAGGACTAGCCGTTAATTCTTTTCAGAAGACTTATAAGACACCCCTTCCTAATTCTAGAAATATAGTTCTATCTATATCTTCATATCCGTAACTCCAAAATTTCATAGATATTCCTACATCATCCCTAATACTTAAATATTTATTTTGTAAAACATATATGACAGCAATTTAAAGATAAGAGTCATATATCTTGTCTGCCATGGATGCCCACATTGCATCAGGAGTCAAGGATCCACACTTGACTTTGCTGGTCATAAACTACAGGATCTCGGCCAAGTCCCTTCTCCTTTCTTGGACTTGGTTTCTGGGTCAGCCAAATAAAGGAAGAGCTGAGTGATCACTAATATTCCTTCCAATTCTAATCATTAGTCAGTGCCTTAAGGAGATTGTAATAACTCAATAATCCTGTTTAGCAAATATGTAAAAAGAAGGATATTTAAGAAGGAAAATGTCTCTGAGAAAGGGAAGAGTCCATGAGGCTAAAATAACTCTAATGCCTATACTCTACCGTCTATGGTGCTATCAATTCTGGATTCATTTTTTTTCAAGAGTAGAATATTTAACCGCATCATTTTCAGTGAATCTTTTATTAACTGAGATTGTTGTTTAAAGAAAATGTGTGTTGTGTAGTCTTACAAATAGCACAGACTATAGTTACCTCTGAAAAAAACTGAAGTCTAGATGGAAATGGACAAAGTATTACCAGGAAGAAAACATGTGTTGAGGAGGAACTTTATTGGTCATTGCAGTGGTCAAGTGCCCAGCAGACAACAGAGCATACAATCAAAGGTTTTCTCTGAAGAGGGTTTAATGGAAAAACTGCTTACAGAGGTCTGCGCAATGGTAAGGGCTAAAGGTAGGCAGTCACACTATGTGTTATCAAGTGTGAAGTGGAAATAGCAAGCACAATGGAGACACCATTATTACAACTAAACCTAAAATTAAAGAGGTCTGAACAAAGTTACTGCAGCCAGGAAAGAAATGATGGAAAAAGATCCATTCCACATTAGCATATACCTTAGAACGCTCTCAAACCCATGGTAAAGCAAGAAAGGAACGACCAGTACAGAGCATGTGACACATCACCCCCATCTTTCACTCCCTCCACTTTCTGATATTTCTTAAGTCCCTTCCATTGGCTCCCTGAGGAGGATGACAGAGCCCAGATTTTGAAGGTTACAGGGGTTAGAGAAAGTTACAGAGGGTGGTAATAAGCATGCAGCATAATCAGAGAATAATTAGTACATCCAATCATGTTTTGCCTTTCAACATCCATTCAGGTCCTTTACTTAGAAGGAGAAACCTACCTTCCTCCTCCCACTCCCCGCTGCCCAATACCAAACAGGGAAAGAACACAGTTCCATCACCCACCATAGTTACGGTAGGATGGTGTCAATTCAGTCACACTTTCAGCTGGAATTTAAATCATAAAGTAAGGTACCCTTCATATAAGATTTAAGGAAAAATATTAAAAATAAATAATAAAAGCTGCTATAATTCTTCTCTAGTAGGGACTTAGGCTGAATTAGATCATCAGAATATCCTTTTTTCCATCATTCATTTTACCTTTGTTACTCACAGAAATAATTTCATCATTGATGTGAATGAATCACTATAATTATTAGTGAAAGAATCTCTATCTTATTTTTCAGTGAGAACTACAGTTTTCATTGACAATTATCATTCAGAAATACACTGTGATATAACTACATTCCAGACATAGCTCTCCATGCCACCACTGTAGAGTTGCAACCCCATAACCAATCAGAATCAAGTGGCCCAGTCACTATGGTAGCCCTTTCATTGTTTCTTGGGTTCAGCTACATGAAGGGACTAAAATAGTTTATATCAACCCCACATTTAAACAGGAACTCTATTCAAAGCTTAGAGTTTCTTTGCCTTAATTTTTAATTTTTTCCTATGTCTTCAATGTAAAAAGCTATACCTATTCTGCTAAGTATTCCTTCTCTAGCTCTTATGATAATAGTTTTCCATCTTTTATAAGCATTTCCAATAATGCCTTAAAATTATACCTTAGATTCCTGATGATATGAAGATATTATATGAGCATATAATATTAACAATTTATCGAGAATGATTGTATAAAGGAAATGTCCAGTCCATAGATGACAGTGATGCCATTAATACATGCTGGATGAGTGGTGTGTGTGTGTGTGTGTGTGTGTATGTATATATATATATGTATGTATATATATATATATATATATATATATATATAATCCGAAGCTAAAAGGAACACTGAATATTATATAACACTGAATATTATATAACACATATATACACACACACACACATGTATATATATGATCCGAAGCTAAAAGGAACACTGAATATTATATAACACTTATGTGCCACCAATATTTTTTTATTATTTGTTACAACTGTGAATAGTTACATTATTTCTTGCAAACTATTCATTATAAGATTGATATATTTTTATTATAAATAAAACTTAAATGCAAGACAGAAAATTAATTCTTGTGGCTTTAACATTTACAAATGGCAGAATAGTGACCTTAAGGTAAAGGATCTTAAGGTTCATTTTACTTCCAGAATAATACAAAAGTGTCTATATGCAGAAGTGTTGATTCTTGTTTTTATAAGCTTAGCCTATAATACTTTATACAGATATTTTAATTCTACTTGAAAAGTGAAGAGAACTTGAGGCTAGTAGACGTGAGTATGATGTCAGACTGAGGGTCTTCAATCAAAATCATCCCATAAAAAAGGAGCCTGAAATTTCCTGAGAGTGTAAGTTCAATAGCTGAGGAATGCCATATAAAAATGCTATATAAATGGAAATTCATATGTGAGCAATAAAGAGGCAGGTAATTATTTAAAACTATATTTTAAAATGTGTATTTAGAGTAATCTGTGAAGAATTATTTTTTTTTGGTCTTTTTAGATCTGCACCTGTGGCATATGGTGGTTCCCAGGCTAGGAGTCGAATCAGAGCTGCAGCTGCCTGCCTATGCCACTGCCACAGCAATGCCAAATCCAGTCCTCATCTGTGACCTACACCACAGCTCATGGCAACATCACATCCTTAACCCACTGAGCGAGGACAGGGATCAAACCTGTCAGGTTCATTACCACTGAGCCACAATGGGAACTAGTCAGGTTCATTACCACTGAGCCACAATGGGAACTCCTATAATTACCATTTTGAAATGTTTTATATGACCAATTATTATGAAAATTACAACTGAGGTAATGGTATTGGTATGAACTTACTTAGTTTTAAATGGAAGTTGTAAAAATTAACATTGTTTGGGAGAAAAGGACATTGTATGAAATAATTCCAGCCTGGTAACCTGATGTTTGAATCACTGCCATACTATCTGAAACAAACATACCAAAGAGAACACATTTGGACAGAGTTATGATAATGATCTACTTTTTGCAAGTGAGCTGTACTTCTCCACTTATTTTCATAACTATCAGCAGTCAAACTCTCTTATTGTACCTGCATTACCTCACAGGAAGAACCACCTAGAAGGTAAATGTGGATAAATTACCAAGTCACAGATGACAAATGAAAAAAATTCTTGGGAATTATTTCCATTTACCCACAAATTTTGAGTGCCCAGAGAACTAAGATTTTAAGTAACTGACTGAAGCCTTATAGCTGGAAGACATGTCTCAAAGTGACTGATCTGTCACTGAACTACTGATTTCATAAAATATCTACTCTACCTGGACAAGCAGGAGAATAAAATATGTTTAGTCCCATAGCACATTCCATGCCTTTTTCCGAGGAGTAAAAAGGACATATCTCAGCATACTCAGTAATAATCAGGATAATGGAAATTTACAGTTCGTGTTTTCTATGTCCCATTCACTAGCTAAGCATTTGTAACAATGCTAAGAAGAGAATCATTTTATTTTCACTATTTACATATAAGGTAAAAGAGGTTTTGGAGAGGTTAAATTACTTCCTAAGGTCATAGGGGAACAAATGAGCCCTTCTTCCAATTAGAATTGTATATTTCTTTTTTTCTAATTCTGCCCAGATTATCTCATTTGGTCCTCACAGTTAGCCATTTTAAAGTAAAAGAAACTGTGGCTCAAAGAAGATGTTGGTCCTAGCATGGAAATGTAATTGCCCACTTTAGGCAATTTTAATCAGTGATCTAATCTGAAATGTATTCAAAAGGGTCTCCCATTCCTATGAAAAACTGGTCTACTTCTTCAAAGATGATGTTATCTCTTGAAATAACGCATGCTTGGAAAAGGCATCTTAATCTTCAGACAATGACTGGTGGAACTGCACAGAGACACCGCCTAGGATTGAGGGCTATGAATAAATATTTTATCATCATTAGAGCACTTTAAATGTGCTAATTATTCATTAGAGGACATTGTTCAGAAATTATTTCAGTCTATGTATTTTGGGTAATTGGCTTTAGTGTACATATTATACTGAGCAATATTATAATATGAATGTTAAGAACATTCTTTTATTTTTGGATGATGAAGGCTGCAGATAGGGAGTAGACTGAAATATAAATAGGATAGAATAGAAAGTATTCTGTGAGTCATGAAACAATTTGTTGGATCATGCCCTATACACGTTAATGGAAAGATGACTAAACTGCTGTTGTGAAGAAAGTAAAATAAAAGCTAGCCTAAATACAAATGTCCTCCCTGGTAGGGAAAAGGCTCCTCGCAGAGATATTCTCTTTAGTCTGACAGATTTTAATTCTACACATTGATTACCCAGGGAATATTCAGAAAATAGGCTTTGCGAGTCTGTGATTTACATAAACAAATATGTCAGGGATTTGAAATAAGGGATGCAGTTTTAGTGATAATACATTGAAAGGACAAACCATTGCAAATACAGAGCCCTATTACATATGTAATATGATTTAATGTCCAAAATTAATTTGAGAGATAACTATCTTGTATCACTCAAGTGGAAAGCAAAGGCTCATATAAAGTTATGCTGCCCTTCATTGGTAAAATAAGTCTTATTTCTATTTGTATCAGTCAACAGGACATGGAACTCTTTCATAATCTGAACAGGGAAAATAATATCAAATTTTATGTAAGTAGTAAGGTCACTCATTCTTAAGAGATAAAAATAACTGCAAAGATTACAGGAACAGCAGATATAGGGGGCAGCCACTAAGTCCATGGCTTAAGACAGAGTGTCCAAAAAAGAAACTAACTTGGAAGGCAACCACCCTCAATACAACAAATTAAGATCTTGTCGGATAGGCTGTGCCCAGTGAATTGTGGAAAAGTTTATGGAGGTTCCACAGTCTGGGGCTGGTAAGCAGGAAACCACTAATGGTAGTGCCTGAGAAACTTCCCACTGGGGTGCCACTTAAATTCAAGGGAAGGGATTACAACCAAGTGCCCCCCACACCATGGGCTGCTGACTTAATGCAGGAGCAGAGAGGACCACACCTGAACAAGTATTAGAAACATCTCTAGTATTCATCCTGTACCTTCAGATTGCAGATGACAGACCCTGGCACTTCTCAGCCTCCAAAACTACATGAACCAATCCCTCCTAATAAACTTCTTTCCATGTATTTCTATATAACCTATTGGTTCTGTTTCTCTAAAGAGCTCTAATAGAAATATTTCGTTTGTTTGTATGTATGTATGTATTTATTTATTTTTGTCTTTTTGCCTTTTCTAGGGCCGCACCCGCGGCATATGAAGGTTCCCAGGCTAGGGGTCTAACAGGAGCTGTAGGCGCCAGCCTTCGCCACAGCCACAGCAACGCGGGATCCGAGCCGCATCTGCAACCTACACAACAGCTCACGGCAAGCCAGAACTGTGTAAAACAAGTATTTGTTGTTAATTCACCCAGTCTATGGTAATTTGTTACAGCAGCCCACTGAGCAAGGCCAGGGATCGAATCTGCAACCTCATTGTTCCTACTCAGATTCGTAACCACTGAGCCATGAAAGGAACTCCTTATACATTTATTTGTATTCATCCATTTATTTATCAATTCAACAAATATTTATCAACTACGTGAAATTTATTGTCATTGATTAACTGGTACATTTATTAATCCTTTAATTAAATAAATACCTCAACTCTTACTATTTACAAGTCATTTCTGCAAGCTTTGAGTGTTCACTGATGAAAAGGACAAATATTTTTAAAATCTGGCCTTCATGGCCACAAGGAGCTGACTTCTGAGAGGGGTTGGAGGTAGAGGAAATAAGATAGATAGATAGATAGATGATAGATAGATAGATAGACAGACAGACAGACAGACAGACAGAGTTCCCTGGTGGTGCAGCAGATTAAAGATCTGGTATTGTCACTGGCGTGGTGTGTATTTGATCCCTTGCCCAGGAACTTCCACATGCCATACATACAGACAGAAAAAGGAAAAAAAAGTAATTCATAAATAGGAGCTTAGTGATACAGAGAAAATTAAGCAGAGACAGAAGATGGCTATTTCAAGAGGTTTTGCAATTTTAAATTCAGTAGTCAAGGAAATCCTGAGAAATTAACATTTACGAAATACCTTAAAGAAGGGAAGAAGGCATGAATACATTGCAAGAAGAATAATGCAGGCATCCAGGAGAACAGTCTGTCTAGTGTATTTGAGGAAAACCAAGGAGTTCATCACGGCAAGGTGAAAGTGTATGAAAGACAGGGAAAGTGTATGAAATTAGATCTTGAATCATTAGATCCTAGAGGGCCATATATGACATTATTAGGATGTTTTTTAATTTCTCTGGGTGAACCATTAGAATGTTTTGAGCAGAGAATGATATGACATATTCTCTGCATCTACTCTATACTGTGTTGAAAAAAGACTACTGGGGAACACAAACAGAAATGGAAAGAATACACAGGACATTATTATAATTACCGAAGATATGACAGATATTAATTACACCGTGTCAGCAAATAGATTATTTTGTTGTCATTGGTCAAATATTATTTGCCTTGAACTTTTGTTACAAATTGAATGCTTATATCTAACCCAAGTTCATATGTTGAATTTATAACCACCAATATGACGGTATTAGGAGAAAACACTGGGAGGTAATTATGCCATGAAGGTGGAACCCTTATAAAAAGAAAAAGGAGAATTTGCTTTCTTTTTCTCCCTCCCTCTCCTTTCTTCTCTCCCTCCTGCCTCCCCACTCCTCCCATCTTCCCCCCAGGATACAGGAAGAGAACAGCTATTTACAAGCCAGGAGACAGTCCTCAACAGACTCTGGATCTGATAGCCCCTTGATCTTAGGCTTCCCAACCTCCAGAACTGTGTAAACAAGTATTTGTTGTTAATTCACCCAATCTATGGTAATTTGTTACAGCAGCCCATACTAACTAGGACAACTCTGAATCAAGATTTGATGTAACCACCAAATAATTATGGTCATTATGGATATACTTATACATAGAAATGTTAGCTTTGAAAGATGTAAAAATTTTACTGCATAGTATCATTCCTTATAAACTTTAAAACTTATTTTGTAGAGAAATGGCTTAAGAATCTAGAGGCATTATTAGAACACTACATTCTAAATTTTATCTTATTCAAGATTGTATTTTATGTTAGAACACTGTGCTACATGTGATACTCATTAAAAATTAGCTCTTACAGAAAGGGGAGAGAGAATGGGCATAAGTGATAAAGGATTCTAAGGGTCTAACCAGCTTCAGGCATTGGTAAATCAGAATTCCAAGGGTATCTACAGATATTTTTATTTCTGTCCTTTCATCCATGTTTCCTTTCTTTATTTTCCTCTTTACTGACTTCATTCTCAGGCATACTAACCCAGAGCTGTGGTGAGCATGTACCTTATTTCTCATCACCTATTTATAATCTTGGTAAAAAGCAAAAATTTCTCTCTCCACAGTTTTAGCAAATTTTCCAGAATCATTTTGGGTTAGCCTAGTTTGGATTAAACTACTGAATGAGTAATTATGAAGTTATGAATTGTTATTGACTAGATTTGGCTTATCTTCATCATTAAACAAGAGAAATTTACTTTCACCAAAGCCAAATTAACTAAGAATTAGGGGGTAGATCCCCTCACAAACAATGCTGATTATGAAGTAAACTGATATAAATCATAGATGTCTTAATTTTAAATACAGAAAGTTAAAAGCATTTCTTTCAGATCACAAAGTGAGGTTACTGACAGAAGTAGGCTCACTTCATTACATCCAAGGCATTTATCCTTATTATCCCAAGCTGTTTGTGGTACAGCTTTTCTTTTGTGGTACAGCTTTTCTTTTAAACACTTAATACCACAGCAAAACATTATTCTTAGCTTGGGAACTGTGATAGGGCTTTGAAAGCAATTAAAATCCAACCAAAGCCAAAAAGAAATTGAATAAGGTTTCTGTTAAACCTAAATAACACATAGGGCAGTGGGAAAAAATTTAGTAAGAAAAATATTTTTATGTCCTAAAAAACTTTTCAAAGACATTTCAAAAACACTGAAGTATGCATATAATTTGGTATAGTTAACAAAACATGTAAATATTTTTATAATCATAGTCATTGACTGTAAACATAATAATGCCCTCACCCTTAATCTGCATAATTTACATACACATCTAATTCTGTCACTAAAGATAAAATAAGTGAATGTTACTGAGTTAAAATGCAAATCTCCTCTTTTTTTGGGTGGGGGGATTCATGCCTGCAGCATATGGAATTGGCCTATGTCATAGTCACAGCAATGCTGGATCCAAGCACATCTATAACTTGTGCTGCTGTCTGTGGCAACACAGGATCCTCAAACCACTGAGCAAGGCTGGGGATCAAACCTACATCCTCAAGGACACTGTTATTATCAGATTATTAACCTGCTAAGGCATAATGGAAACTCCTGACTTTTTTGTAAAGAGATGTTTTATATTGGAATAATTAAAACTTTTCCGAAGTCTCTATTTAGAGATAACTTTTTTTAAATTGTAGAAAGAATCACATAGTGCATTGGTCATTGGAAATATAAAATAAAGTACAAATATTTTAAAAGACTTGAAGAAGTGGAAAAACAGATCATGTTCCTGGAAGAGAGTGTTAAATACTTATGTTTATGAAAATTCTTCTTGTTCCTTAAACAACTTAGACCAATAATAAATACAATTATAATGAGACATTTCTAATTTAACAAAAATTATAAATTACAAATTAGGAATATTAGAAATATTTCACTCTATTAGAAATAGAGTTGGAGTTCCCAAGGTGGTGCAACAGGATTGGTGGAGTCCTGGGAGCGCTATACCTGGCCCAGAACAGTGGGTTAAGGATCCAGTGTTGCTGCAGCTGCGGTTTAGGTTACAGCTATGGCTCGGATCTGATCCCTGGCCCAGGAATATGTCGCGGGGTGGTCAAGAAAGTAAAAACAAACAAAAAATGAAATAGAGTGAAAGTCAGATAACATGAAAATAAACAGAAACAAAAAATTTTAAAATGGAAGACTAGCCATTATATAATTTTTAGTTAAATACTAAAGGTGAAATAAAAAACTATTTGAAAATTATTCAAAAAGAGAAATGTAGTGTTTGGATTAGGATAGAAATACTCAAAATACCCACATTTATGTGTGAAACTAATAAATAGATTCAAAAGATAAACAGGAAAAAGATACTTGATAATTACATAACTAGGTAACCTGAGGAAAGTCATTTTAGAATCACACTTTAGCATATGTCAAAAGAAGACTCAGATGGGTTAGAAAACAGTTTTTAAAGACAGGGATTATACTGCAGATTTTTTTTAAATTGCGGTGTTATTGAATATTAGCACTAATTAAGACTTTCAGAAAAAAAAATTCTATGGAGAAAAGTTTTAGAAGCAGTACCTACTATACCTCTAGGACGTTTGCAGAACACAGTAACATATCAAAGAATTGGAGAATGCAAATAAAAATGAACAGATAACTTTAACTTTTTATATGAGTTCCTAAAATACTTACTGCATCTAGTAATGAAAATTGTTGAAAAGACTGAAATGACATTTAACAATAAACTCCATGGAAGGGAGAATCATGTCTTTTTGCTCCATACAGATACCTAGAACATAGCTCAATTGACAGTTCCTTAATAAATGAAAATGAAAGTAAACAATAGAAGTGAAAATGAGAAATTGTTTTCATTTAAAATGACAATTGCGTTGATGTTAAAATATTTAAAGGTTTACTCCTTTTCAGGATCAAAACTTTGACAAAACTATCAACAGAGGGAAAAAAAAGACATGGCTAATTTACACAAGATATAATAAGAAAAATAAACATATGAAGCAATATTCACCAAAAGTAAGAATGAAAATATACAGAGTGTTAAATAATGAAATACTATTTCCTTTTCTTTCTTTCTTTTTTTTTTGTCTTTTTAGGCCCATACTCACTAGTGGTTGAATGGGAGCTATAGCCACTGGCCTATGCCACAGCTCATGGCAATGCCAGATCCTTAACCCACTGAGTGAGGCCAGGGATTGAACCTGTGTCCTCATGGATGCTAGTCAGATGAGTTTCCTCTGAGCCATGAAGGAACTCCTGAAACACTATTTTTCATACATTTCTTTAAAGACATAATGATTATTAATGATGAGATTTGGGTAAAACTAGTACATTCAAACATCACCTTGTAAAATATACTGTCTCGACATCAGCATGCTAACATATATATACGTGCATTTTTTATGTAATACACTCTGAAGTGTGTATCATAATAAGATAACTCAGAAGGAGAAAGATATTTATTAAGATACTTATAGCTCTTTTTTTTCTTTTAACTCACTAGCTCTTGGTTAGAGTTTATTTCCAGAATTAACTTTGAAAAACTAATCCTAAATATTCTTTATGATTCAGGTTACATTATCTCTCCTGAAAAATTCCTCCTGCTCTAACTGACTAATAGGGTGGGTACTTAAGCCAGACTAGTTTATGAGAAACTTTTTCCCTATGGTCTCAGTTATCATATTCAGGATGGGTATGTAACCTCAATGGATAAGAGTCATCACTGATTTTTAATATACAAATTCCAAGAGAGAATAGTCTTTCTCTTTACTAGAGTTTTGAGTTAGAAATACATACTAAGCTGAAGTTGCTCACATCTCTTTTCTGGGCTTAAGAAGGAAATTGATTGTTTAACTTTAATCAATGCCTAGAAGAAAAGGGAATTAAGAGAAGAAAGGAGACTTTAAAACCCCTTTGTCATTTCAGTGCCTAGATCTAGCAAATGACATGGTTTGTTGATGTCATTCAGCTACCTCAGAATTGGAATCATGGGGCCCATGCTCAGAGTGACCAGAGTGGCAGATATGGAAGTCTGACATAGGCTCAAACACAATGGAATCCTTCTTATCACGGACAATTTAGCTACTGCTGCCTGTGAATAACAAATCTACCGGTAATAGTGATCAATCTGGATTCTCTAACACTGTACCATATCTTGAGGAAACCAATTAGCTGCTTGATGGCAGGTCAATTACACTGTGCTCTCTCCGTCTTGGAAAGAAAGCTAATTTTATCTCAAAGAAAAAGAAACCTATTCCCAATACATACTTGCCTTTCCTGACTGGAGGGTCTCTGCCAACATCATTATGCAAGGGTTTATGAAATGCTGAATTCACGTGTATGGAATTGTACACAATATAAAATTTCACCAGCAAAAGAAATACAGGAGTGAGTCCATAAGCATAGTCTCACAGATTGTTCAAACAGCCTTCTAAAGGAACAATTGAAATGGCAGATGAGAGGGAATACTTTGTAAGCATAGGATTCTATCTGTAAGATAAAAAATATATACTGAATCAGAAACCTCTATATGGCACTGTGTCCACAACAGGAAGAGAATAATAGTGCAGACACAAAGGGGTAGAAGAGTGTTTGCCATTACTTACCATGATTCCCAATGAGTCATTGAGGAATGCTGGACTTTGGGTTCCTGCAGCTCTGAGATCTGCAGGATTAGAGGTCCTGGTTCCAAAGGGAATATCCTTTTGCCAGGAAATACATCAAAAATTACTTAAAATACAAAGATTACTTAAAATAAAGTGTCCATAAACAAATGAATGGATAAAGAAGATGTGGTATCTGTGTATATGTGTGTTAATATATGTGCATATGTATATGCATATCTGAATCACTGTGCTATACACATGAAACTAATACAACATTGTAAGTTAACCATACTTCAATTAAAAACAAGTCATGGGTACTGTCTGGCATATTTATACTCCTTTGGTCAACGTGTTGCCATGCAAGAAGAGCAGCCAGTGCCTTTGCATGGGTAATTGATACAAATGAGAAGAGAAATTTGGGTTGCTATTACACAATAGTGTCAGAGAAAACCACATGTAGATCATGGGTAATCCACTTGGGTATTTCTTGGTAATCCCTGTTCAACTGGAACTGCAAATGTTAAGTATAAAAATCTGGCTTGAGAAAAGTATGGTTGATAGGGTCTTAGACTCTTCTAGAATGAGGATTGGGGTCATAACACTGCGTAATCCACTGGAACCAGTAGAGGTCTCAATGGGAAGAAAAATTAACAATGGAGGAGTTCCCGTTGTGTTGCAGTGGAAACGAATCTGACTAGGAACCATGAGGTTGCGGGTTCGATCCCTGACCTTGCTCAGTGGGTTCACGATCTGACGTTGCCGTGAGCTGTGGTGTTGGTCATAGACGCGGCTCAAATCTGGTGTTGCAGCTGTAGCTCCGATTAGACCCCTAGCCTGGGAACCTCCATATGCTGAGGTGCGGCCCTAAAAACAAAACAAACAAACAAACAAAAAAATTAACAATGGAAAGTGGAGGAGAACGGGGTACCAACTTCAGTGAGGGGACTATAGTCTAACCCAAGACTTTCTGTCTTCTTAGTATCTTATCAGAAAGGCCCAGAAAACTGTAAGAGTTGGTCCTGAACATTTATACACTAGTAGATTTATACAGTACAAAGGGTGGACTATAACTTTCAAAGTCATCTGCTTTTTTTATATCCTTTCAAGAAAAAAAAAAGTCTGTGATATTACAAGAATACAGTTAGTTGACAGCCTCCAGATCAAAGTACATTCTTAATCTACCTCATTTTCAAACCAATGCCATGGTCATGTCAAGCAGCCTGGGTTAATGACTGAGAAATGGCCTATTTCTCTCCTATGTATGACTTCTCTCAGAGGCAGTCTTTGCCCTGGACCTCCATGTTAAACTGATCAAGACATTGTCACATCAGCATTGATATGAAAGATCTCCCTTCTCACTCCTGATTTCTCTTTTCTTTTCACAGATCTTAAATTCACATTATACTCTAAAGCCTTTGTTCAATCCCTCTTTTTTTGTCTTTTTTGGGAACCACTCACCAAAACCCTTTTGCCTCTAACTTTGCCTCAGTGTTTAAGTTCTAGTGACCCAAATGACACAGAACATGACTTTTAAATAAAAAGAATAAATGATTCAGAAAAGATTGAGAATAACTGCTAGAAATGTCCATGAGTTTAAAAAAAAAAGAAACAATAAAGCCTAGTGTTTATTTAGGTAGAAAAGGTACAATGATAACAGCAGGACAATTGTAATAGCAAGGATAATTGTAACAGAAACAGAAATAAAGATACAGAAAACAGCTGGAGAAACATGAAATCATAAATTTTAAAATGAAATATTTAATGTTAAACTAAAAAATGAAAAAATAATGCAGAAGTTTGTTTTAAAACTATGGTCAATGTGCATGTTTTATGAACAAAGAAGGGAAAGAAAAAATAAAACATGTCTATTTTATTCTGCCTAGAAGCTAATTACAGGAATTAATTTCCCCTAATTAATTTGCATCATGTGCTACTCTCCCATAATTGCTCCTCAGAGAGCTTTTCACAGGCTATTTTAAGAGTGAACAGTTGTAGGCATAACAATTATATGGTCTACAGTGAGCTGGAAGACTACACATCAGATAGTATTTTGAGGTCACTGGCTAGTAGGAGACATAGACAAGTAAATAGGTAATGACAGTGCAGTGTTAAATGTTTTGTGAAATACTGCAAACATATATATATAGATAATACAGTAATCTAACATACAATGACAATATTATTTAACAAACATTAACATTTGCCATATTTGTTTAAGAACAGATTAAAGACTTACGACAATGGCAACCATTTGTATAGTTTCATAACCTGGAATTGAGTACTTAGAGCTAGCTGCTGTGTTAGGCATGGGGATACAGCAGAGAATAGAAAAGAGATAATTCAGGAGTTCCCCTTGCGGCTCAGTGGAAATGAGTCCTACTAGTATCCATGAAGATGTGGGTTCAAACCCTAGCCTCGCTCAGGGAGTCAGCAATCTGGCATTGCTGTGAGCTGTGGTCGTGGCTGTGGCTCAGATCTGGTGTTGCTGTGGTGCAGGCTGGCAGTGGCAGCTCCGATTCGACCCCTAGCCTAGGAACTTCCATATACTGCAAGTGAGGTCCTAAAAAAAGGAAAAAGAAAATAGATTATTCTTCCTTCACAGATACGAAGTTCAATACGTTTGGATCTGTCCATATCTCACCATTTACACAGCTGTTACTCAAGCAATAACAATCTCATGAAAATGTTGATAACTTCCTACATTGCCCTTCTACCCCGAGACATTAACACAACTTATTTATTGTACCCAGGACTCTCTTCTCCAGCGAACCCATATCTCTTATTAAATTTCACTTCCTTTGGAAAGATTTCTCTGATCCCAGATAGATTAGTCATCTTCACACGTACCATAGTTTTAATGAACTAGTTGATGACTTGAATGAGGATCTAATTTCTGTACTTCCCCAGACTGACAACCCCATGAAACCAGGATTTTCTCTTTTCTGTTCTCTGCCGTATCCATAACTGATAATTCTTAGTAAGTCCAGGATTCAAGGTAATAAAAAAATCACAAACAGCTGCCATATTGCCCTTGATTCTGAAATACAATTAACCTTCACTTTCTCCTTTCTAATCCATTCTTTGATACAAATTCTATAGTGAAAGTTCTCTTTCATGTGTGAAGGATTCAATAGGATGATCTTTTGAGAATAGCACCTTACTTAAACTCCCAGAGTGCTTAGTAACTGCACTAGTTGAAATACATTCTTCTATGAATGCAATATAAAATATTAATAGACATTACAGGTGAATGTTTTCCTTAGAGGTGGAAGATGATATACAATCTTATGAATAGATGTAGGACAGACACTGAATATTTCAAATTTCTTGGGTCTGAATTTGTAAGGTAAATGAGTATACTCTGAATACTCGTGTTAATATTCTACTCATCTTAATCAGAGCTGTGGTTTTTGTTTTTGTTGTTTTATTTTGTTGCATTTGTCTGCTGCTGTACATTGTTTTGGAATCTGTGTGTTATACTAATCTTTCAGGCCACCACTTCTGATGGGCAAAGAGAAGAGCTGAATAAATTTACACAAGTGCAATTAAATTCTGGTAGAAGAAGTGATCATCTGCTTGTTTTCAAAGATCTTTCTGGCATTTAACAAGTGGCAAAGATATGGTAATAGCTCAAGACAAAGGCACTAGTTCACTTGATTTTAGCTTCTATTTCATTATCAGAAAGGACAGGGAGGTCCAAAATGCTTCTTATGTCACTTGTAGGAAGATTCAAGTGGATTGGTAGGAAATACTTGGGCAGTTTTTCAGTTAAAAAAAAAAAAAACTTGTTCAACTTGTCCATCCTTTGCTTTGTATATATCAACTCTATTTTTTCCCTTCTTTCCTTTTCTCTGTCCCTCTCTTCCGAAGTTTTTCTTTTCATTTCTTATAAGCAACTTTCATACTTCCCTGTTGCAATCTCCACAATTCAAATTTTCTGTAGTCTATAAAACTAAATAGCTGGAACAGTTAAAATATATTTCTAAAATAGAGTAAATAGTTTCAGTGACCTTGATTATTCAAGGGCCTCATTTTTAGTAAATGGACTTTATGACATCTATTAGATGAAAATTTTCCCACTCTCTGGATTTGATTTATATTTCAGATAACAAATATAGTTGGAAAACTGACTTTTCTGATATACATGAAAAACTGTATATGTAATACACACATATACATATATTTCCTTGATAAATGGGTCTCACACAGCTATACAAATTACGCAATGCAGTCCATCTTCGAACAAGTTAGTTCACTATTTACTTTGATACCTCTATTCTGATTCTACATTTAAGTAATGACTACCAGTTCATTATAATTTTCTTCAAACTGAGGAGTCATCTCTATATAACAATTAAAAAATCAAGTGGATTATCAAGAGTTAATTTAGTTCAAACTTAAAATGCATTTTGTAAAATTATAGTTTTTTGTATATGAAGTAATTTTCATTTAGAATTTTTATATCTACTATATTCCAAGTTTTATACTAGCAATAGCTGTAGTAATGACAAGGCAGGTAGTATTACCCACAAACAATTTTTGTAGAAATATTCTAATTTCAGGTCTTTCTCCCTCCTTCTCTCCCTCCCTCCTTCCCCTTCATTCTCCTCAATGTTCTGGACTCCACAATAAGCATCTGGTTCCAGATCCCCCCATCTCTACAGTCTGCCCTTTTATTCTCCTAGACATATTTTTTTATTACATGCCATCTCCAAACACACTGCTATTACATAAGCATTGCATATTAAAGACATCCTTAACAAAACAATACATGTATCCTGAGTATGTGTATACAACTATGTACCTTAGGATAGTCTTACATAGCAGGATCATCTCATATATCTCTCGGTGGTCTCAAATCCATTAGACAACCCCATCCACCCTGACTGAGTTCCAGGGAAATTTTATTTTACCAAATGTTCAAAACTTAAATTTCTTCAACTATGAATCTGTTCTTGATAGACCATTCTGGGCCTCTGAGACATGAACCAGTACCAAGATTATTCTTCTAAACTGCTTTTGTGACAGTCTCCTCTTAAAACAGACAGGAAGATAGATGCTATTATAAGAAGCTATTTATTTATAGAAATGATTTTTCATGATTGGCATCTAATAAATGCAAAGGAAATACAGTTTCATCTTCTCCCAATATGGAAAATCAAATCTGTCAAGTTAAATTCCCCTAAACCTCCTGTCGCTTTTCTCATCCTAAAATAAAAGAATGGCTTCTATTCATCAGAGCACAAAACTTGAAGCCTACCTCACTGAAAAAATTATTTTCTACATAATCTGGAATGAATCTATTAAATTATGTACTCATACTTTCTAATGATTAGTAGACACTTGGAAACAAATACCAAGAATTAGAACACTTCATAGAATTTCTATTATTTTCCTTTCAGCTTTCTCAAACTGACAGATGCAGATTATTTCTTTGACTTTTATTGGAGTTCTCAGCCTGGATATTAGCATAGGATCTGAAATTTAAACTATACTAATAAACATTTTTATTCTAATTTGAAGTCTTAGAGCTTCGAATTAGTGTATAAAAAGGGAGAATAACTGGTTGTTTTGTCTGTTTTGTGACAGGTTTTGAGAATTATGTGAAAATCTTAATTTTTTTTTCCTTTGATAATCCCCACACAATGCCAAAACAAGTACCTGGAATCAATCATACAGCAGTAAACCATCAGTAACTTCTCTGAAGGGAACTTTTCAAGGAAGCAGAAAATGCATTGTATTGTAGAGAAAATATTTAATTATGTGCAAACTACATATGCTTTATAATCCATGTGCTAATGCAGATTAAGTGCTTAGCTTAGACATTTCTGTCTAGAAGATTTATGCAATTCAGTTACCAAGCTTCTGCTTAGAGTCAGTGACTAAAACTGTAATAGCTCTCCCTTTAAAGCTAAACCATAGAAAGTATTAAGAAAGAACAAAAGCTTTGGAAGTTGAATAATGTTTTTGCCTGTCACATGGAATTTGCCAACATTCATTTAACATTTAAGCATGATGCAAATATAAACATATTAATGAAGAGTTTCACTTCAAATGTACTAAAAGAGGCCAAGGAACAGTTATACAAAACGAAATGATACTGCTCAAGGAACCAGAAAACAATTTCTGATCATCATTTGTTGTCAAGAACCTTAGTATAAGAGATAGAAGTAATATACGGTGAGGAGAAATGTACACCAAGCCCCAGGGGTCCTCCTCTTCATCAAGATACTCTCTCATTTTTTGACTTTTCTGCGTAAACCATGCCCATTTCTGCTGCCAAACTGGAGTGGATGATAGGAATTCCCTAACCAACACAACAATCATATTCCTAGTGTGCCCAACAGCATTTAGTGAGTTCTCTGGGGTAAGAAGAACCTTAAGAGTACAAATGCATTCTGCTACACTGTACATGTAATATTTTTACAAAATTGCAGCTCAAAGAGGGGCCTGGGGGAACAGAAGCAATTGGTGTCACTTGTTATAAATGCAGAACCTTATGCACACCTGGACCTACTGGCTCAGATATTACAGTATTAACATATTCCCCAGGTGGTTCGTATGTGCATTAACGTTTTGAGAAGCACTGCTGTTCTCCAGAATCCCCTCCAAATATTCATCCAGGACTCCGTGAACGTCTCCACTTATCAGGAAATCACGCTCTCGGGTAGCTTTTTCAGCGTCAAAGAGCTCCCACAGTAATGAAGTTATTTCTTACATTTATTAAGGCAAAGGCATGCTTCTCTGTTATTTTCACCTAATCAGTCAAAAAGCTTCCCTTGAAAGCCACTCAGCAAATACTCAGTTCCGTTTTTCCTTTCATGGAAGTCTTTTAAATGATTGCAAATAGGATTTGATCCTTACTATCTTCTCCAGTTACTTTAACCATTCCTCAGATGTCATCTTTAATCTCTCTTAAAATATTTTTTGCTTGCTTGCTTGTTTGATTTTGCTTTTTGGGACCACATCCGTGGATGTGGAAGTTCCCAGGCCAGGGGTTGAATTGGAGCTGCAGCTGAAGCCTATGCCACAGCCATGGCAACACAGGATCCAAGGCACATCCGTGACCTATGCCACAGTTTGTGGCCACACCAGATCCTTAACCCACTGAGTGAGGCTAGGGATCAAACCTACATCCTTATGAATACTTGCCGGGTTCGAAACTCGCTGAGCAGAAACGGGAACTCCTGGAAGCTCTATTCTAAAACCCATTGCATTTATTCCTATGAAGCACGATTTCCAATAATGAATGCAGTATTCTAGGTGTAGTCTGATCAATGCAGAATTGAGAAGGATCATCTTCTGACAATACATATCCTACATTCATTAATACAACTGAATGATTGCATAACGAGAAAGCAGGATATAGCGTCATCTTGTAAACTCCTATCGAGGTTACATATTCTTAGCACTCTAGGTATTTCCTGCTTAATGAAGGGCTTAGTCTCCCTCTATGTCACCCACGTCAACTTGATTATTTTTTCCCAAAGGTGAGGTTGTAAGAAGATGGACATTTAAAGACATTGATAGTTACCTGTCTTCTTAACTAAAGCAACTAGTTTTAACTGAAAATTTTCATTTATTTCTTCAAAATTATTAGACTCAGTATACCGACTCAACTGAGATGAGTTAATGATCTTTGCATTTTATGAATTTACTATTTACTCCAGATTAATGTTCTTTGAAGACAATATAGTATGCCATCATCCTCCATACCTAAGAGATCAGAATTGTGATATATTATCCTTCCCAACTGTTCTCAAAATATATGTGTAAATACTCTGGGGATTTATGAGTTAAAATGTGTTTTTCCTACTGGCTGATTTATAAACATCTTCAGTAAATAAACATGATTAGAAAATACATGCTCTGATTTCCAAACAACTCCCTGCATTTAATAAAGATCTCTCTGAAGAGCTGATACGGTAAACAGAAGGGCCTCCCAGAGACACCCAGAGTCTAACCCTTGTAACATGTAAACATGTTTGGTTATGTAGGAAAAGAGACTTTGAGGACATAATTAAGGTTACTAACCTTAAAAAGGAAGGTTATTCTGGATTATTTAAGTGGATCCAATGTAATCGCATGAGCCCTTGTGAACAGAGACTTCTTTCTTGCAAAAGACAGAAAGAGAGGTCAGAGAGATTCAACATGAGATGACTCAGTGCACCTTTCTTAGCTGGCATGAAAATGAAGAAGGGAACTTGATGAGGAACGCGGGTGTTCAAAAAGTTCAGAGACTCCCTGGAAAAAGCCAGAAAGCAAACAGGGATCTCTGCTTCGAACTGAATTCTATTTTTTTTTAATTAAAGTATAGTTGATTCATAATGTTTACTTAATTTCTGTTGAATAGCCTAAAAGGAATGCTACTCTGCTGCCACCTTGATTTCAGCCTTGTAAAACATCTTGTGACAGAGACCCTAGCTGTGCCATGTTCTACCTGGACTTATAACCTACAGAAGTGTCAGATAATAAATGGATGTTGTTTTAAACCACTGTTTTTGATTATTTGCTATGCAACAACGACAATCTACACAACTAGGTTCAGGCTTAGGGGGCCCTATGCTCTCATTCCTAAAATAAATGGCAGACATGGCTAATCTATGACAGCATACTTCCCTCATCAGCTCAGACCCAGCCTTAAAGTCCTTCATAACAAAGAATCTTTGGAAGCCATTAGAAAACGTTCAGAAAGGTTACTTCAGATGGCATTTCCAAAGTTTTGGATGCTATTCAGTATGTACCTCTAGTACAGAGTGGATTCTCTGTAATTATTTTGTGGATTGTTTTCTTCAACTTTGTTTTCATAGCAAGCAATAAAAGGGAAGGAGGAAGGAGAGAGAAAGAATCTGAGGTGTAGCATTAGTTCTTATTACATATGTGATCTTAAATGAATTCTAAACCTTTCTGCCCTTAAAATTTCTCATCTATAAAACGAGGGTGAGATCTCAGCTGTTTAAAATATGGATTATATTTTTAACTTTCTTCAAAGGACACCTTATGTGGAAGCCTATTCTGTAAAGAGGGACATGCTGATTTCTCCACTGCTGAATTGTCCCAACTCCAACCCTGGCTACCAACAGAGGACATTGAGGCCTTTGCCTGGATTCTGAAGAATGCTATTGCAAGCCACTGGATGATAAATTGATTCAGTTCCAATTTCTATTCCTTCAAAAAGTAGGCAAAGAAAAATGAGAAAAATGAAACTCTTCCAGCTCAGTGAACCTCATGCTCCATTTGCCATCAGATATTGTGTTCCTTAACTATTATGGGTATACACTTGTTCATAAATGCACATACTTGGTATGTTTCATAGATTATAAGACCTAATGGTTATATTCTCTGCCTTTCTGTACACATGTAGTTTTATTTGTCCAGTGGGGTTTGTCTAATGAGATGCTGTGATTCATTTGCCTTTTTTATTCATTTCTTTATTCCTTATTCATAGAAAATGAGAAAATGCCCTACCTATCATACCAATTTGGTACTTTAATATTAAATGTGATTTTTTTTCTAAAGTTAGATACAAACAGAAGTTAGCATCTTAGGAGTTCCTGTGGTGGCTCAGAAATGAATCTGACTGGCATCCATGAGGAGGATGCAGAGTTGATCCCCAGCCTTGTTCAATGGGTTAAGGATCTGGCATTGCCGTGAGCTGTGGTATAGGTCATAGACATGGCTTGGATCTGATGTTGCTGTGGCTGTGGCATAGGCCAGTGGCTATAACTCCAATTCGACCCCTAGCCTGGGAACTTTCATATGCTGTGGATGCGGCCCTAAAAGGACAAAACAGAACAAAAGAAGTTAGCAGCTTTAAGTATTAATATTAGGAATATACCATTAGAAACTCAAGGTAACACTATATTTAGTTATTTTAATTATTATTAGAGACAAATTATCTTGGTTGTATCATAGATTCAAGATTAAATACTGCATTGATATCAAGTATGCTTTAATTCAGTATAGCATTTTCACCTCTTTGACATATAACTTGTATACTTGTATTCAAAATTTTTCAAAACACACTACACTGTTTTAAACAATATTGTTTTTTATGTAGGTAAAATTGATGTCCAGTACTACATATTTCACGTGTACACTTTTTTTTTTATTTTTTGCTTTTTAGGGCCATACCCATGGCATATGGAAGTTCCTAGGCTAGGGTTGAATCAGAGCTGTAGCCACTGACCTACACCAGAGTCACAGCAATGTGGGATCCAAACCGTGTCTGTGACCTACACCACAGCTCACAGCAACGCTGGATCTTTAACCCACTGAGCAAGGCCGAACCCGCAACCTCATGGTTCCCAGTTGGATTCATTTCCACTGCGCCAGGATGGGAACTCCTGTTTTTAATTCTAAATACACTAGAATATGATCACCAACAAAAACTTAGTTTCTATGCATCACAATACAGTTGATCTCCTTTATCCCATTTCACCCTCCCTGCCATCAACCATTCTGGTAACCACTATTCTGCTGTTTTTGTTTGGTTCATTCGTTTTGTGTTTTTGTTTGTCTTTTATATTCCACATATGACTTAAATTATATGATTTCATACATTTGTCTTTCTCTGACACATTTCACTTAGCATAATATACCTTCAAGGTCCATCCACACTGTTGCAAATGACAAGATTTCATCTTGTTGATGGCTGTGTAGTATTTCATTGTATAAATATCTCACATCTTATCCATTTACCCACCGATGGCCACTAAGGTTTTTTTCCCATATCTTGGCTCTTGTAAATAATAAAGCAAGGAACAGAGAACACGTTATGTTTTCTAATTAGTATTTTTATATTCTTTGGATAAATATCCAGAAGTGGGATAACTGGATAATACGGTAATTCTATTTTTAATTTTTTTGAGGAATCTCCATACTGTTTTCCATTATGGCTGCATCAATTTATGCCCATCAACAGTGTATGAGTGTTCTCTTTTCTCAAATTCTTGCCAACAGATATTTCTTATCTTTTTGATAATAGCTATTCTAACAGATGGAAAGTATTATCTCACTGTGGCTTTGATTTGCATTTCTCTGATAATTAATGAAGATAAGCATGTTTCATGTGCCCATTAGCCATCACATGTCTTTGGAAAAATGCCTATTCAGCATCTTTGCACATGTTTTAATTGGTTTGGGATTTTTGTTGTTAAGTTGTATGAATTTTTAAATATATTTTGGATAACTCCTTATTGGATATATGATTCAAAAAAAAAATCTCCCATTCAGTAGGCTGTCTTTTCATTTCGTTGATGGTTTTCTTTGCTGTACAAAAGCTTTTTATTTTGATGAAGTCCCATGGGTTTATTTTTCTCTTTTGTTTCTCTTGTTTAAGGAGAGAAATCCAGAAAATATTGCTAAAACAATGTTAAAAAGCATACTGCCTATGTTTTCTTCCAGGAGTTTTATGGTTTCAGGTTTTATATTAAAATCTTTAATTCACAATTATTTTTTATTTGGTATGAGATAGTGGTCTAGTTTCAATTTTGTATGAATATCCAGTTCTCCCAACATCACTTATTAGAGAGTTTGTCCTTTTTCCACTATATGATCTTTGCTCCTCCATAATAAATCGATTTATATGTGCAGGTTTATTTCTTGGCTCTTGATTCTGTTCCATTGATTCATCTTTCTGGTTTTGTTTTGTTTTGTTTTGCCTAAGCCACATGGTTCTGATTACTGCTGCTTGGTAGTGTAGTTTGGAATCAGGGTATATGATACCTTTAGCTTTATTCTTCTCAGGATTACTTTGCCTATTTGAAGTCTTTCATGGTTACATAAAAATTTTAGATTTTTTTAATACTATTCATGTGAAAAAAATGTTCTTGAGATTTTGACAGGGCTTCCATTGAATCTGTAGACTGCATTAGGTAATATAGATTCTTTAACAATGCTAATTCTTCCAATCCATGCACATTGACTATCTTTCCATTTACATTTTTGATATCTTTCAACAAGGGTTTAATTTTCAGTGTGTAGGTCTTTCACCTCCTTGGTTAACTTTATATTTCTTTTTCTTGTGATTGTAAATGGGATTGTTTTCTTAACTTCTTTCTTCTACCTCATTGTTAGGGCATAGAAACACAACAGTTTTTTGTATGTTGATCTCTGTATCCTGTGAATTTACTGAATTTGTTTATCATTTCTAATAGTTTTTGGAGTCTTCAGGTCTTCTCTATATAAATTCATTTCATCCACAAAGAGTGACAATTTTACTTCCTTTCTAATTTGGATTTATCTTGCCTGCTAGTTCTGGCTATGACTTTTAATACTGTGTTGAATAAGCTTGGTGAGAGTTGGCATCCTTGTTTTGTTTCTGATTTTAAGAGAGTTTTTTGTTTTTGTTTTTAAACATTGAGGATTATATTAGCTGTTTCTCATTCATGACCTTTTTAAAAGTTATACTCTTTTTAAAATGAACGCTTAAACTGACATACAGGATCGACTAATGAACTAACTCTCTACCTTCTGTAAACCACAGTGATCAGTGTTTACAGCACACTGAATTTTTAAGGTCATTAGGCTGCTCTCTAGCATGTCACTGCATTTCTTCACCCAGTCACTGAATTGACTCTTCCTAAAGATATTTATATAACCTGTTCTTGTTATTATAATTAAAGTAACATAATAAATATAATTCAAGAAATAACATTAGATTCTCTATAAATACATGAAAGATTAACAAAATATACTCATTAAAATAATTGAATTATAGAAATTTTAGGGTAATTATAATAATCTGACATATTTTCCAACCAGACTGTTATTAAGTATCTTTAAGTCTTGTTTTAGTTAAAAGGTATCTGAAGGCATTATGGTCATGTTTATGTAAGAAAGGTGATAGAGCTATGATGTGAATACTAATTAAATGAACCAGTATATGATTTAAGTTAAAAGTAAATAGGCATGGAGCTCCTGTCGTGGCACAGTGGTTAACAAATCCAACTAGGAACCATGAGGTTGTGGGTTCGATCCCTGGCCTTGCTCAGTGGGTTAATGATCCAGCATTGCCATGAGCTATGGTGTAGGTTGCAGATGCAGCTCGGATCTGGCATTGCGGTGGCTGTGGTGTAGGCTGGCAGCTGTAGCCCCGATTCAACTCCAAGCCTGGGAACCTCCATATGTCATGGATGCAGCCATAAAAGGACAAACAGACAAAAAAAAGTAAATAGGTATTATACTATATATATATATATATATATATGTATATATATATATATATATATATATACACACACACACATATATACATGTAGATATTATATATAAATGTACATTATATAGAGACAGATAATTTTTAACTGACATTTTTTCCATTATAGCTGGTTTACTGTCAATTTTCTTCTATACAGCAAAGGTGGTCCAGTCACACACACACACATACATTCTTTTTTCTCACATTGTCATGCTCCATCACAAGTGACCAGACATAGTTCCCAGTGCTATATGGTAGGATCCCATTGCTTAGCCATTCCAAAGGCAATAGTTTGCCTCTATTAACTCCAAATTCCCAATCCATCCCACTCCCTCCCCCTCGGCAACCACAAGTCTGTTCTCCATGTCCATGATTTTCTGTTCTGTGGAAAGGTTCATTTGTGCTGTAAATTAGATTCCAGATATAAATGATATCCTATGATATTTGTCTTTATCTTTCTGAGTTACACCACTTGGTATGAGAGTCTCTAGTTCCATCCATATTGCTGCAAATGGCATTTTTTATGGCTGAGTAGTATTCCATTTTGTATATATACCACATCTTCTTATTCCATTCATCGGTTGATGGACATTTAGGTTGTTTCCTCGTCTTTGCTATTGTAATTAGTGCTGCAATGAACATATGGGGGTGCATGTGTCTTTATCAAGAAAAGTTTTGTCTGGATACATGCCCAAGAGTGGGATTGCTGGGTCATATGGTAGTTCTATATACAGTTCTCTAAAGTACCTCAATACTGTTTGTCATAGTGGTTGTACCAATGTACATGCCTGCCAAAAATCCAGGAGGATTTCCTTTTCTCCACACCTTCTCCAGCATTTGTTATTTGTGGACTTATTAATGGTGGCCACTCTGACTGGTGTGAGGTGGTACCTCACAGTTTTCATTTGTATTCCTCTAATAATCAGTGATGTTGAGCATTTTTTCATGTGCTTGTTGGCCATCTGTATATCTCCTTTGGAGAAATGTATATTCAGGTCTTTTGCCCATCTTTCAGTTGGGTTGTTGGCTTCTTTGCTGTTGAGGCAGATGACATGATACAATATATAGAAAACCTTAAGGACCCAACCCAAAAACTGCTTGAATTGATGAACAAATTCAGCAAAGTAGCAGGATATAAGGTTAACATTAAGAAATTAGTCGCATTTCTGTATATTAACAAAGAAATATTAGAAAAGGAAAATAAAATACAATACCTTTTAAAATAGCACCCCACAAAATTAAATACCTGGGAATAAATCTGACCAAGGAGGTGAAAGACTTTTTATTCTGAAAACTATAAAACATTAATCAAGGAAATTAAAGACAATTTGAAGAAATGGAAAGAGTCCATGCTCATGGGGCAGAAAAATTAATATTGTAAAAATGGCTATACTGCCCAAAGCAATCTACAGATTGAGTGGAATCCCTATCAAGTTACTCATGACATTTTTCACAGAACTAGAACAAAAAATCCAAACATTTATATGGAACCACTAAAGACCCAGAACTGCCAAAGCAATCCTGAGGAATAAAAACCAAGCAGGAGGCATAACTCTCCCAGACTTCAGATAATATTACAAAGCCACAGTAATCAAGATGGTGTGTACTGGTACCAAAACAGACATACAGACAAATGGAACAGAATAGAGAACCTAGGGATAAATCCAGGCACCTATGGTTGATTAATCTTCAACAAAGGAGGTAAGATAATAAAACGGGAAAAAGACAGTCTTTTTGGCAAGTGGTACTGGGAAAACTGGACAGCCACATGTAAATCAATGAAACAGGAACATACCCTCACACTGTACACAATCAGCTCAAAATAGCTTAAAGACTTAAATGTAAGACAAGATACCATTAAACTCCTAGAAGAGAACATAGGCAAAACATTCTCTGACATCAGCCTTACAAGTATTTTCTCAGGTCAGTCTCCCAAGGTAACAGAAATAAAAGCAAAAATAAACCAATGGGACCTAATCAAACTGAAAAGCTTTTGCATAGCAAAGGAAACCATAAAAAAAAAAAACCAAAAAGACAACTTACAGAATGGGAGAAAATAGTTTCAAATGATGCAACTGACAAAGGCTTAATCTCTAAAATATACAGACATTTTTTTCTTTACTGTCACTTTTCATTCTGAGCCCATGGATTAAAAAGCATTTTGTAGTACATTTAATGAAAAGCTTTATTAGACTATATAAAATTCATTCAATACTGTGTATCAGAAACAGGAAATAAGTAAAAAGGAACTGCTGGGAGTGACTGGAAAGGAAGAGATTTATCTCAATGGTTCAGTCACATGAATCGGTATATAGGAACTCTCAACCATGTCAAACAATAATTAAAATGTTTTATTTTCGTAGTGATTTGAATCTTACCAATAGGTAACCTAAACAGAGCATTTACGTTTTTCAGCCTATTGTTTGGTTTAGGGGGCATTTTATTTCTGAAGAATGGAGAGCTAGCATATTACACCCTTAAAGCAAAAGAAGGAAACAACTGTATTAACTAAATCTATACACAAGAGGAATTCATAAATGCAGCAGTTGGAAAAGTTTAAATAAGACCTCATTCTTCTTTTCTTGTATATCTTACTAAACAAATTCCAGTGAGATAGGTCAATTATTTGGAAAAATAAGTTTATTTTAAATATGACCTATTAAATGCACATTTGTAGTACTGAGTAACGATCTGTATAAAAATACTGAAACAGCATTTTAAGATCCTTTGATGTTTGGATGCCCTCTGCCCAAGATCACAGAGCTGATACATGGTAAATCTGAGATTTGAACATTGGCAATCCAAACATTGCTTCTGTGTTCTCATCCACCGTTATGTAAAATGCCTAGCACAGAGTATGTGATCAATAAATACCAGATCCTTTTATATTCCCTTTGATCACATGCCAAGGAATATATCCAATTTTAGAATGCTTATGAGTTCTTATCCTTGTATTTTAATAAATAGAAAATTTAACATTCTTATGATAGCATTAGTTAACTTTTCTGAAAGATGCTATGGTGCATCTTTCCATATCTATCCTCAAATTCTTATTTCAACTTCTACATTAGAGATCACTGCTGCTTTTATTTTTCTTTTAAAGATTCTTTTGGTTTCAATCACTTTTTTTGTCTTATTTTCCATGACAATTATTTCTCCCAGATAGGTTTTCTTTCTACCTATCTGGCTGGAAAGGGGTGGATCTAGTGATTTAGGTTATCATATTATTCCCCTCTGTGTCAGACAGCTTCTCTTTTGCAGTCCTTTACTTCCTGTGTCTGGTCCATATTTAATCACATCTGTTCACCTGAGTTTGTAAGTGGTTCATTACTATTTACTTTTTTAGAAGGAATTTGCAGCTTCAGCTTACACTGTGAAAGGGTCCATTCTTTTAATTTCCTTACCTGAGTCTCAATAAAGGGAACTTTTTTTATGGCATAAGGTGCTCTTTGATCTGCTTCCTCCCTCCATCCTTGATCTCATTTTTTATTGAACTATGACATACATATTAAGTTATAGGTGTACGATATAGTGATTCACAATTTTTAAAGATTATATTCCATTTCAGTTATTATTAAATATTGGCTATAATCTCTATCCACAGTCTAATTTTGAGCCATGTGTATGGCTCCTATGTTCACCCACCATGTTATCAAAAGGCTTCAGACTTTATCCACTCTCAGGTCCTTTGGGGTATGTTCCCTAAGCCTGCAATACTATTCTGTTATATATGTTACCTTTCCACATTTGCATCCTTCAGGTCTCCAAAGACATTTTCTATCACAATGCTGTGTTTTATTTCTATTACTTGTAGTAAAAAAATGCATATAGCTTTATTTATTTGCTCACTTGCTCATTATTTTTCTCCCCAAACAAGTACTGAAGAATCATAAAAGCAAAATCAAGGTTTTTTTGTTCCTGGATGTATTCCTAAAACTTTCTGCAATGTCCATCTGTAGTAGAATTGCACTAAATGTTTATTAAGCAATTAAATGAATGGGAGAAAATAAAGTCACCATGTCCTCATAGCTATTATCTTAAGAATATATTTTTTTTCTCTCTATAGGAAATACGACAAATACATCTCCAATTGCCCATCTCCAACTGTTCTAGCAAGGACAAAAGTGACGAAAATAGACTCCTTCTATTTAGCAAACACCAACATCGTCTGCCCTTTTAGACACATTGACAATACTACTTCCTGCATGAATAAATAGGGTATTCCTGGATCACAGGCAAATGATTTGTGAGTTTCTGTGTTTTTTTCTCCAGCAAAAAACCCATACCTGATTTCATGAGATTATCAAAGATTTGAATATGAAATTTTAAGTTTTAATTACTGCCTCCTTAAATAGTAAAAACATAGTTATTTTACCATGATTTTAGATACAGAACTACTTCCAGAACTGACAGGATAACAACTTAGACAGCTAAAGTTTAATGTCCTAGATTTTAGAATTAATACTTTTATTAAATATATTATTTGCATAAGTATGGAATAGAGGATGAATAGTCATGGAGAGGAGGTAAATTTATGATTGAGGATGATTAACATTATCTCCAGTAACTTGCAACAGAAATGTTTCTTTAAATGATTTTTTAATATTCTGTATACAGTGTTACTCAGCATATATTATTTTTCATAAATAGAGAAAATGCTTCATTTTATAGAGCAGTCAAGCAGCATTTGCTACCTTATCAAACCGAGCTTCATTTTTTTCCATGTGCTTGGGAATATTAGAGACTGGAATCTTGGTAATATTACTAACATGATACAGCTATGTTGTAAATTTTATTCATTGTATTACTGAGGCTACCTGACCAGGACTTTAACAGCCTGTGACCTCTAGAACTCGATAAATTATCAGCTTTGCTTGTCTTAGCAGATTTTGTGGCTGATCTTAAAAGGCAATCTCAAGCACAAGATACCATGCAAATAGACTGATGGTCCTTTTGTATCACGCTCTCAAGATCAGGGACTGACCCCTTCACCACACTTTCTTCTTGTTTCCAACAAGTGTTGAACTTGTAATGGGGTGACTGATAACATAACTGAACAAAATACAACACAATTTAAAATTTGGATATGAAAAAGCATCATGAGAAAGTAGGGGGTGAAGTCTAATTTTAATTATATCTAAAGGATCTAGAAAGACTGCATTTAGGAAGTACATCTAAATCAGTCTATATAAGAAATACTATGAAATAAATTTCATATTTTATGGTAAGACAAGAAAAATTAGAACATGCAAGTTCTCCTTGGCCCTTCAGCCTACCCTCTACCCCCACTGTGCATTGTGTATCTGAATTATGCATCAACCAAACCTCTCCCATCAGTAGGGTTATCTCCTCAACAATAAAGAGCAACATTCTTCTAGCAACAACTCCTTAAAATATAACATTCTTTCCCAATCTTGTAAGTGGTCACATAACCCACCAGAATAACACTAAGATCCTGATCACATGAACTATCGTACATCGTTTGATGTACATGTACATCGTTTGATGATTTGATGTACAGCCTTCTGTCTCAAAAAATACCTTATACCTTGATTTCTAATAGGCTGAACTGTTCTCAAATCTCTCCAAGATACTCTTCCCAGGTTATAATTCTCAGTTTTGGTTTAAACAGACTTCCAATTCTTTCTTAGACTGACTGATTAATTTTTCACTAACAATACATACATTAACACTCCAGGGGCAAAACACTGTAGAGAAAATGAAAAAGGGCAAACAAAAGCATCAAAATTTATATGTAAATCCTAACATACCCAAATATATGCAAATATATGTACATTTCTAGCATTTCTGTATCACTCAATTCCATATGCTATGATTAAACCTATTTTGACTTATTGAATATTCTCAAACTATTTTTTGTTATAATAAATGAAATATAACCTATCTATGAAGACAACTGTATACCTCTGAGGGCACCATCTCTCTGACTTACCAGTAGTTAGTCTATGATTACCAGACAACTGGAACAACTTTTGTGACTGCCTTTTATGATGTCTATATAAGCCTGTGGATTATACTGTCTGACTTTAAAATCAGATGAACTATATATACTATGAAGTAAAGCAAAATCAGACGGACTATACTGTAAAATCAGATGGATATACTATAAAGCAAAGCAAGTACAATCTAATAACAGAATTGACTGCATGACTTCAGAGGTCATTCTCATCTCAAATGTCTATGGATCTGTAATTTTACTTTGAGTTTAACTATGATGATACAGACCCTAAAAATCTCACCTGGTTAGAATCCATTTTGCCAGAAGTTATTTAAGCCTTTTGAAACCCCCAAAACTTTATTGCTTTCCAATAAGAATGTATATAATATATATATTTTTTAAGTTTGATTTTTAAAAAAATATTCTTTAGTTTTAAAATAAATAGTCAAGAAGATCAATCTTGGTTCATTTCTCCTCTAATTCATGTGTATGCTCATAAAGTTCTCTTTCATAAATAAATCACTGGAACCAGGTTGTAATTCAATTATGTATTGCAATTAGATATTTTTTAATACATAAGATGAGGAGCCTAGGAAATATAAACTAGATATTTTAAAAATGCTGGGTAGAAGTGTTTTAAAAATGTTGGGTAGAAGTGTAAGTGAACTATGATGCAAGACCGTTAATAACTGTTGAACCTGGGTGGTGAGTACATGGAGATTAAATACAGTTTTCTTTTACAGTGAATAAATTTGGAACTTCCATAAGACTTTTAAAACTTAAGGGCTTTATAATTAGAATAATCTGGACTCAAGTCCTCAGGTCTGTCAAAGATTAGCTCTATGACCCTGGACGAGTTTCAATATTTCTTAAGATCAGTTTTATCATCTATAAAATAAAGATACTGTGTTTTTAAAAAAAAAAAGTTTCTATAAAGATAAAATAGATAATATATTTAACCTTCTAAGCACATTTCAGGGTCATAATTCACCCATGTGGTGTCTGTGTGTTAACTAAAACAGATTCTCTTGCCCAAGACATCTTAACTGCCATTAGAAAATGCATTTAAAAGTTGATGACACAATGAATAGGCTACAAGCGTTGTGCAGAGCATAATGTGCTCAACCGTATGCGACAACACTAAGTAGTCACAAAGTTAAGTGCTAAATACATTGTTTTTATAATTATTCCTAGTCAGCAAAGCCATTTGAGAATGGAAGGAAGTTGGGTCCCTGAAATTATACAGCAGCTAGTGCATGGGAAAAGGAATTTCTGTCTCCTTGAAACTCCAGACCATGCCCCCACCTCTGATTTGACTGACTTTATGTTTCAGTATATCATAAATCACTTGATAAACCATATTCGTTATTCAGGAAGTGAGAACCATGTACTACAGCTCTAACCATCAGCCTCTTCATGAGAAAGTACTGGCAACTCCTTCTGACCTCCCAGATCATTTTCAAGGGTTTCCTTTCTGATTTTATCTCTAATTGTCCTTTTTTTTTTTTTCTTCCTACTATTAAGTTTCCCCTGGTCATACAGCTGCTTCAAATCATTTTTATTCAGAGAAAATGGGCTATTTAGATAAACACAATAAATACACGTCATTTGAAATGGAAAATGGGCAAAGTTTCACATTTTTTGGAATTGCTGAGCAGAGATAAATTCATTTTATGAATTGTGAGACTGTGTGGAGTAGAATACTAATGAGCTATGGAGACTCAATGTACTTTATTACATGTCACTCCTGTACTTTCTGGAAATGAGATTAGAGGAGAGCAGAAGTAGCTTCCACTATTATGAAATGAATGACATTATCCTCAATACAATTGTATCTCTGCTTTGTAACTCCTTAAAAGAAGTCATACTTCTTAGATTAACCAAAATTACAGAACTTAAAATATAAATTGTTTTGATCCTTTATTTTTACTGACCTAAAAGTAATGTATTATACTTTCTCATCAAAACTTTAGAATGTAATTTATTTATATGCATACTTTATATTTCACATTTAATTCTGAGAGTGATCCTAGAAATTACATACAGTTTTATTCCTATATTCGGAAGGGGAAGATGAGATTTATATACGTGTGTATATACAATTATATAAATTTAATCATTGTATTAACAGAAATTTATTTATGATCTTGAGTAATATGTGAAAAGCCTACACTTTCCTCTTCTCATTGTTCTGCTTTGACTTCATGTTAATTAAACATTTATTGGCCATTTAGTGGCCCTTTGTATCAATAAATCATTTTTATAATATATAATTCAGTTATTACTAGTATTTTAAAATTTCAAACATAGAGAATATATCTATAAGCATTTCTCTGTATTATAATTTTGGGCCTCTGTCAATTTATAATCATAGAATCATTTCCTGAAATTAGGTTTCTTGATTAGGGTATATAGATTCCTGCATAACTACAGTTATATATTACCTCTTTATTTTTTAAAAAGAATAGACCAATTTACCAAGACAAGTGTAATGCAACTATGGTACGGTCGGCTTTATAATAACAATTATGTTTATTTTGTTAGAGTAAAACTAGTGTTGCGAAGTTGTATTCACATACTTTTGTTTGACCAATCACAAGGGTATTTTACTATTTCTCTTTCATTTGTTAACTGCCTCTTTGTATTCACTTACTTTTTCAAAATTTGGTACCGTGTGTGAACTGTTCATTTAAAATTTTTTCTATAATTGATAGTATTTTCCAAGAGTAAATAAATAAGGAAACAAACCAAAAAACTTGTTCCAGGAGCACATATTTGGAGTTTCCATGATGCCAGCTTTCTAACTGACTAGGCTTAAATGGCTAAATGTACAGAAGAATGCATTCTACTAGAAAGCTAGTCACATCCTTAGAGCAGACCTTACATGTAGGCATTCCAAATCCTTTTTTTTTTTTTATAAATCAGGGTTAGCAACTCTATGATTCCTATGTGATCGAAATGGAATTCCTAGGATTAAAGGTTCTCCTATGTGTGACATGCACCTACAGTCTTTGCACATGCCCGAAACACTGCTTTGAACTTTCCCGCAACTGGGACAGATCTCAGCTTATCATTTCAGCAGGGAGATTACTCTTTACATCTGAGAAAGTAGGTTAGTTCCCTATTCTATGCTCCACAACATCCTTTCTCTTTGCTCTTATAACACTTATTCAATATTTATATATTCTAGTAGAATACTTGCTCAAAGAAGGAAAAGGTATAGTGTCTTCTTCACTGCAGTACGTGTCTATCATTATAGAGGAACTTGATAAGTATTTTACAATGCCTGGGTAAATAAATGGAGAGAGCCAAGGACAGATACCTAGAGAGCACCAGCATTGTTTGTTATATCATAAGCTCTGAGCTCTGTTTCTTTACAATAACTACCTTCTTGGGGTATAGATTTTATCCCTCAAATTAGAGTAGAGAAAACTCTTGAATAAGAAAGTTAAAATATATTCCTCAACAGGAATTCTGATCACGGCTTAGTGGTTAACGAACCCAACTAATATCCACGAGGACGCGGTTTCAATCCCTGGCCTCCCTCAGTGGGTTAAGTATCCGGCTTTGCTGTGAGCTGTGGTGTATGTCGCAGATGCGGCTTGGATCCCACATTACTGTGGCTGTGGTGTAGTCCCGCAGCTACAGCTCTGACTCAACCCCATATGCCTCCAGGGTGGCCCTAAAAAGACAAATATATATATATTTGCGTATATATATATATACACACACACAAATGTATTTGTATATATATACATATACACATATATACATATATATACATATACATATATACATATATATATATATATGTATGTTTGGTTATATATATATATATAATGGTTACCATCAGAGTAAGGTGCAAAGAGAGAAAGATAAGATTTGTTCTAGGAAAAGTCTTCAGAATTTTTCCTCATTTCTAGACACAAGAGCTGCCAGTCATTACTAGAGACTCTCATACGCAGTGAAGTAAGTCAGAAAGAGAAAGACAAATACCATAGGATATCACTTACTTCTGGAATCTAATATATGGCACAAGTGGACCTTTCCATAGAAAAGAAAATCATGGACATGGAGAACAGATTTGTGGTTGCCAAGGGGGAGGGGGAGGGAGTGGGATGGACTGGAAATTTAGGATTAATAGATGCAAACTATTGCCTTTGGAATGGCTGAGTAATGAGATCCAGCTGTACAGCACTGGGAACTATGTCTAGTCACTTATGATGGAGCATGATAATGTGAACATGATAATGTGAGAAAAAAGAATGTATACATGTATGTGTGACTCGGTAAATTTTCTGTACAGTAGAAAATTGACAGAATACTGTAAACCAGCTATAACAGAAAAAATAAAAATCATTATTAAAAATTAAAGAAAGTTAAAGAATGGCTAAATGGAGAGATATACTGTGTGTATCAATTAGGACTTTCGATAAGGTATTAATTCTTTCCCAAACTGATCTGTAGACTCAATGAAATCCCTATCGAAACCCTAAGTATTTTTGTAGAAATTAATAAGATGATTCTAAGTTTTTGGAAATACAAAGGAACAAACAATACCTAATTTTAAGTATTACTATAAAGGTAAGGAAATCAAGGCAGTGTTATATAGGCATAAGAATGGATATATAGACATACAGATCAATAGAACAGAACATTGGTTTTCTTATCTCAGAATTCAGTTGATTCTTCAAAAACATAGACAATTTAACCCCATGACAAAAAAAGGAACTTCTAAAAAATTTTTGTTGGAGGACTTATAGATCCACACATCAAAACATTTTAAAAGAACATATAACTTTGCTTTGCACCACACACAAAATTTCACTCTAAATATATCATAGACCTAAATGCGAAATCTAGAACAATAAGCCTTTAAACAAAATATAAGAAATTTTTTGCCACCCTGGTTTAAGAAATTATTTCTTAGGACACAAAACATATGCATACATTTAAAAGAACAAACTGAATTTCCTTTAATTTGAGAACTTCTGCCCTTCAAAAGATACTATTAAAAATTAAAAGACAAGTCAACAATTGGATAAATTTTAATAGGTATATATTTAATCAAAATATTTTACTGAAATGTACAAATAATTCTCTCAATATTCAATAACTGCAAAAAATACTCATGGTGGTCAATGTATTTACATATATATCTCACATAGTAAGGCATATCACTGGCTAATAAGGACATGGAAAGATGTACAATCATTAGTCCTCAGGAAAATCCAAATGAAAGCCACCAAGTCATTCTTCTACACACTTATTAAAATGGATAAAACCTAGAAAGATGACAATATTATGCATTGGCACCGATGTGAACCAACTGGAGTTCTTCTTGCTGTTGGGAACACACAATGGCATCAACAGTTCAGAAAAGAGTTTGGACGTTTCTTAAAAAGTTAACCACAAACTTAGCACAAAACCCATCAATTATACTATTTGATTTTTAGCCCAGAAGAATCAGGTATTTTAGATCATACAAATAAAATACATCAACACAAAGAATTGCATATAACTATTTATACTGGATGCATTCATAATTCTCTTAAACTGGAAACAATCCAAATGCACTCCAACTGGTAAGGAAACAAAAAAAGCTGTAATACATAGTGGAGTTCTATTCATACATCAATAGGAACATTTACTGCTTCACACAGAGACATTGGTGGGTCTCAACATTCTGAAGTGAAATAAATGAGACAATGGAATTAACATAGGATTTCATTGATACAGACCACAGAAAAGACAAACGTAATCTACAATGACACTAAGAATAGCAGTAGCCTAGGACTGGAAGTGGAGATTCTGAGTGGAAAAGAGCTCATGGAAATTTTTGGAGAGTAATGGAAATGTTCTTTTTTTTGATTGTAGTTGATTTACAATGTTATATGAATTTCTGCTATACAGCAAAGTGCCCCAGTCAGATACATTCTACATATATATATACACACACACACACGTATATATAGAATGTGTGTGTATATATGTATATATATATATATATATATATGTATGTATACACACACACACACACACACACACATATATATATATATTCTTTTTTCATATTATTGTCCATCATGTTCCATCACAAGTGACTAGATATAGTTTCCTGTGTTATACAGCTGGATCACATTGTATATCCAGGAAATATTTTATTTCTTGACTGTGATGGTTACATGATTGTAATATACCTGTCAAAAGTCATTACTACACACTTGAAACAAATGCATTTATTACATATTAATCTCACCTAAACAAATTTGAAATTACCCGTTCCTTTAATTTCCAGAGGGCAGAGATAAAAGACTCTTCTCTCCATTTCACGCCTAGTCGGCTTCTATATAAATTCATAATTAGGCTTCCCAACAAATCTCAGGTGTCCTTCTGTATCTTACCCTTGGTCCTAGTCCCCACTCCCAGACCGTTACTCTAATTCAGCTTTCTCTCTGTGTAATTTATTCTAATAAAATTTTCTTACTCTTTTCATGTCTGACTTTTTTTTTTTTTTGGTCTAGTTCTGCATCACTGGATGTGCAGTGATGATCTGATACTTTAGAATTCTCTTCCTCTGGGTGATTCCTTATCACATTTCTCTTTTCTCTTCCAGGTAATAACTCCTATTGCTATGTTAAAAACAGTGACTCATTTTACTTCTACCTTGGGGCTTTTAACCATTTAGGTGATGTGATTAAGATGTAAAAATAAAGAATTTTTTTTATTATAACAGAGGATGGGGAAGGTGGTACCTGACCTGTCTAGTAGAGTCTTGGAGGATGGGTAAGAATTTTTCAGTTTAGAGAACAAGAGTAGGGTGGGGAGGTCATATTAGCCATTGACGAGAAAAAGCTCTGTGCCTGGCCTTTTATCTGTTGCAAACAGACAAATGCTAGAATTAAAAGAAAAAATACTCAAGAGAGTCTAGAACATTCTTATTAGAAGAAGAATCTACACAATGTACATTGCTGTGGAATTTTTTTAATGTTATGTCTATTTAAAACTTAATTTCCAAAATTGTTTATATTCTCTGATTTATGTGAGCTAGATTCTATATAGTCAGTCATGACTTGAAAAAAAAATCACATTCCTGAGATGTGAAGCAGAAACTCTGCAGTTTATGATGGCATAAAGGAGCAGACTAGCCATGATGCCACAGCTAAACAGAAACAGTTTTCTATTTTGTATTTCTCTGTTCATGATTAAAATTCACAAGTAGAGCATGTATTGGGGGAAGATTAGGTTAGCAGCCAACCTTCTTTATCTGGGTAATAAGAAGATATAGGTTTCTGAAGTAAGAGGCATTTTCCCCAGTACTATATAATATGAACGTCAGGAGTAATTTCCTACAAAAGAAAATCAACATACTAAGCAAGGACAAGAATGCTCAAGCCCTTACCTGCTAACAATTACTAAACAGCCACAAAAGACAGAACACAAGAGAGCTAAACCTTTTTCATTCCCCATATGGCAGTCCCATGGACACACTATACAACCATATAGCCACAGCAATATTGTATGATCAGGAATGGGCTGGTGACAGGCTTACACGTTTACTAGCTAGTGTGATTCAGTTTGCCTCTTTTGCTTTCTGAAGCTTGCTATCTATCTATCTATCTATCTATCTATCTATCTATCTATCTATCTATGTATCTATCTATCTATCTATTTTAGGGCCACACTTGCAGCATATGGAAGTTTCCAGGCTAGGGGTCAAATTATAGCCACAGCTGCTGGCCTACACCACAGCCACAGCAACGTGGAATCTGAGCCGCGTCTGCAACCTACACCACAGCTCACAGAAATGCTGGATCCTTAACCCACTGAGTGAGGTCAGGAATCAAACCTGCATCCTCATGGATACCAGTCAGTTTCAGAACCGCTAAACCATGATGGGAACTCCTGAAGCTTTCCATTTTAAAAGAGCTCATTTAGAAAACTTAGTCCTGATTGCTAAAATATGCCTTTAATAACATGCCAGAACAAAGATAAAGGGATTAAGCATATCTCCTGTGATCATCTGTTTTTTTTTTCATTGAATCATCAAACTTTACAGGCAAACGAATCATTTTCTAATTTGATATGTGCACAGAGTTATGTATTTTCAAAATGACTGTAATAGTAACTATGATGGCTATTAAAAAGTAAAGGAAAAAAATACTGACATAACGGACATTGGTCACTGCAGTTGAAGGCCTCTTCATCCTGCTACATTTGAACAATAAAATAAAACCGAAAGAGGTTTGAGGTCATGAGAAAGAGCTGAAGATCTGTACCTCTGCTCTGCTTTAACAATAATTTCCAATTTTTGTTAGCTGCGATTAGCAAAACTATTTTTTATTTCTGTTTTAGTTGACCTATTACTGTGATGGCTCCTATTTAAAATAATCTGTCATCATCACTGCCACAGTTTACTAATCCAATATAAGGATTCTAACAAACAGGTGCCATGTAAAAATAATCTCACTTGATTTGCAAAGGTAACTGCTACAGAATTTTCTAATTGTGATGAGTTACGATGATAATGAGGTGGCTAGTGGGAGATAGGTTTACTGTGAGAAATGTTTTGTCACACTTTCCTCAAATTTTGGAAAATCTGCTATAAGCTTCAAAATCAGAAAATAAAGCTACTCTAGTGACTTTAGCAAAGGAAATTAATTACTGTGCCCAGCAGCAAATAGCACTGAAAATTTTTCAGAGAATCATTCCTTTGCTCATTAGCATCTTCACAACGAATTACCTCACAGCCACTTGAGTGGAATGGTACAGTACACTCTCCCCATGGGATATAAAGATCAGGGTTTCCTATTTTTGCTTTCATGCATAATTAACTGAATCAGAGAATAGCCCATACTAATTCATGCATATGTTTCGCTTTTCACCATCATTTTAGAAATCCCTAAGGGCAACATGTATGACCCAAATTCATTTAACACACTCACCAAAGAAATATTTATAAACAAGTATTAAAATAGTCAACAAATTCTGTTATAAACTAGGGAAGCCTCTGTGTGTGTGTGTGTGTGTGTGTGCACGCACGCGCGCATGTTTTGTTTCAGCCAGTAGGCTGAAAATTCCAAAATCAAGATACTTATATCATCGTTCAATTACTTCCCTCTTAACTTCCTTGGCTGACAAAGCAGCTGATTTAGAACACACGGTGATTGATGACTTCCCTTCAGTACAATATATCACTGCTCTTCCCAGACATTTCCAGTGATGAGTGTGTGCAGCCCAACCTAAAAGAATGATTGAATCATTTGGAAGAAACTTAGAAATGTATAGAGGTGCCATAACTGATGTAAAAAGAAGGGGATCTGCCATTTTCTGAAAGAGGCCTACTTATGCAACCTTTCAGCCACACCATTTATGGGTTTGAGAGAAGCTGTGAGAAGGAAAACAACAACAACAAAAACATGCTTTTCAGAAAGAGACAGAGGACCAGGATTTTTAACACTTCAAATGCTATAGAGAATAACTGACCCACGCTATAAAGTATGTCAAATCACTTCCATAATTAAACTGGGAAATTATTTCTCTCTGCCAGAAGATTTGTGCCAGTGTCTTGAATCCATTCCTTTGAGCACTATTTATCCTTCCTGAGTGAAGAATTCAAGCAATGCTGATGACTGTTCTGTGCTCATTCGTGGCTTTTCAGAAGTGCATGATCTTGAAAAATAAAGTTAGCAATGTGGGACGGAAAAGTAATATTCTGCAAAGACTAAAATGGCAGCACATGAAGTAGTATAATTTGACTGAAATAACCCAAAATGAAATTTAGGTGTGTATCAACTTCCTTAGTTAATGCTTCATCTCTGATGTATATTTTATGTGGACAAATGTTAAGACACCTTTTTTATGTGACACAGGTCTCATATTTTTCCATTCTTTCAGAGAATATCTTTCAGATGGTTATTCTCTCTTCCTGTGGTCCGAGTTTTGACTCTGATATGTGTACTTTTTAAAATACTTTGCATATGGACATCTCCAGAGTGTAGGAAACTGTCATTTAGCCGAGATAGAAGACTAAGACTTTTTTTTATCTTTTACTCCTTCATTTTACAGATTTCAGTAAGATGTTTGAATTTGGTTTTATAGTGAGTTTTTTTAAATAAAATAGCTCAAGCTTAATATATTCTAAGTGGAAAACACAAGTGTTTTATCAAATACATACAGATTTGTTTAATCTTACAGAAATCAGCAGATAGTGTTAAATGGGATACGTAATGCTACTATCAAAGGAGAAAGTCCTCTTGTAACTTATTCTCTACTTTGGAATCCCACAAACTCACAGTGGACAGAGCCAAGAACTAACTAGCTCCAAAGTCTATACTAATTGGATTTCAGACTATGGTAAAACCCAGAATGCCTTCAGATGGCACTACTGCCAGACTCCAAATTATGTTAAACCTACTGGAGACACTGAGCTACAATCAGTCACCCAGATGATCTCAGTCGCGCGCGCGTGTGTGTGTGTGTGTGTCTGTGTGTGTGTGAGCGCCCGCACTGAAAAAGAGTAATTGGAAAAAATTAGGAAAATCTTAGTTAGCTTGATTATTATGTCATACTAAGTGCTTTTTTTTCATGGGTGTTAAAATGGTATTATAAGGAGTTAGAAGTGTATCTTTATTTTTGAGATTTTCTTGCATTGAAGCCAAGGTTGAAATGTCATTCTGACATTGTCCAGTCAAATGTGTTTTATTACTCATTTTGAAAAACAAAACAAAACATATGTTTAACACAAAATATTATTGTGCTTAATATTTTTCCTGTGATGTATCATACAATTAATCAGTTTCTTCATAATCAATTCATGATTGAAATTAATGATTTCTACCCTGATATGTTTATTCAGTTCAATAAATGAGTAAAAGGATCATGACAGATCAATGTTGAAAGTGTGTCATGAAGCAAAAACCTGTGATTAGCCCAAGTTTGTACACCTGATATTTGGAAAACAAGGAAATAAAACAGCCAAATGAACCAAAGAGGTTTGCTTTAACTTTGATTAATGCATTTTGCAAACTCAAAATTGAGTTTTTTTTCTTAAGGAACCTCATTCATGGTCAATGTCAGATCAAGACAAGAGAAAAAAAATTTTTTTTTTGTCTTTTTGCCTTATCTAGGGCCGCACCCGCGGCATATGGAGGTTCCCAGGCTAGGGGTCTAACAGGAGCAGTAGCTGCCGGCCTTCGCCACAGCCACAGCAACGCGGGATCCGAGCCGTGTCTGCAACCTTCACCACAGCTCATGGCAATGCCAGATCCTTAACCCACTGAGCAAGGCCAGGGATCGAATCCACAACCTCTTGGTTCCCAGTCGGATTCGTTAACAACTGAACCACAACGGGAACTCCATAAAAATGTTTTAATTTAAGGGAAATCAAAGCAAGCAGTTAGGAATAGCGTCTGAAGGCTGTTAAAGTCAGTAGGTTGGAATTAGTTCTAAAACCGTAATCAGAGATTTGCTGAAGGAGAACCCAAGTTCCAGAGGCCACGGGAACTGCTCAGGGTTGGGGAAATTATGAATCAGGTCTTCAGACAATTTAGGTAAGGAGAAATAAACAGAAAAAGAACACAGCCTATCCAACTGTCCTGGTAGATAATGTTATTTCCACTGTGTTCTAACAATGTAATTATAATTGTACTTCTATACCTCTGAATGCAGCATGACCTCTCACACATCTGTGCCTCTGTACAACGATCTCTCTAGCACATAGTTTCCCTCTTCTTCAGACTTAGATGAAGTCCCAGTCTTGCAGGTGTCAGTCCCATGTTATTTCTGAGCCCCCTTTCCTTTATTTCATTGTGGAGCACATGCTCCTCCCCATCTCTGTAAGACCAGGTACCCACCTCTATCACAGGACTTTGTTACTTTCATTCTCATCCTCAGTCTGTCCACAGTTTTTCCTTCTGAACTATGAAATCCATCACGTTGAAGCTGTAACTCGTTTATCTTAGTATAACTGAGTGTATGCCTGATCTACATGAAATCAGTAAGTGGAAGAAAATTTAGAATTTTAAACTACATGTCAGAAATGAGCTATCAAGCCATAAATTATATAGAGGAACCTTACATGGATATTACTAAGTGAAAGCAGACAATGTAAAAAAGCTATATACTGTATGATTTCAACTATATGACATTATAGAAAAAGCAAAACTTAAAAGAGATTATAAAAAGATCAGTGGTACAGTTTTGGGGAAAATACCATGTGTAACACTGTAATACTAATACAGTTACTTACATATTTGTCCAAGCCCACAGAACACCACCAAGAGTGAATCAGAATGTAACTATGGACTTAAGCTGACAGTAGTGACATGTCAGTGTAGATTCCTCAGTAATAATAACTACACCACTCTGATGAGGGATGTGGATAATGGGGGAGGCTATACACATGTAGAGACAAGGGATATAGAGGAAATCTATTATTTTCCACTCAATTTTTCTATAAATTTAAAACTGTTAAAAATTACCTCAAAAATAAACAAAATCTAGATCTCTATTTAAGCTATATCATAAATTATGAAGGTCAGGACAGGGATTCATAAGCAGAGAGAATTCATCAATACATTTCTTCATATCTAAGTTTAGAAAAGAACAATATTGTTCAGTGCTCCAAATCTATCTTCCCATAATTTTTAAGGCCACACCTGAGGCATACAGAAGTTCCCAGGCTAGGAACTGAATAGGAGCTGCAGCTGCCAGCCTAGGCCACAGCCACAACAATGCAGGATCTGAACTGAATCTGCAAACTATACCGCAGCTCATGGCAATGCTGGATCCTTAACCCACAGAGCAGGGCCAGGGATCGAACCTGCATCCTCATGGATACTAATTGGGTTCATTACCACTGAACCACAATGGGAACTCCCATAAAATTCTTAAAGGAAAAAAAGAAAAAAAGAATCCCAGACCTACCAATTTACTTTTATTCAAGTTCAATCCTATTTTTACCTGACATAGTAAATGGACAAGAATAAGGTGGAGTTGTGGTCTGAATTCTATCTATCACTACTATTTCACTCTGTGGAATTCCATGAAAAGCAACATAATGAGAAAATTCCATAATATAAATAACCTCTGTCCAGTAAATCCTCCTTCAGGCTTCAGTATAAAAGACTTACCATCCTAAGGCTACATAATTTGGGTGGCACAACATAAAATGAAAATGCACAGCCTCTTGTTCAAAAGAGGAGAATAAAATACCACTAGAGCTACTAAAAATAAAAATGTTTTCTTTTCCAAATATTTTATTACTGATAAAACATTATATGGACAATAGTGACCCATGGGTAACAATATAAACTTAAAAACTGCATAAATATATTTTGGTGCCATATTTTTATTTTATAAATACTACTACTTTATTAATGTGATACTTTGATCACAAGATTTTTATGGGTGGCTTTCTGCAAAACAATTTTTGGTCATCAAAATTTATATATCTAGCAATGCTGTTTCTAATTAAAAAGAAATGACACTTCAAAATAAAAACTGTATGCATCTACACCTGATGATTCTCATGGATTACGCTTCTAAAAATATTTAACACTTCATACAAATCACTTCTTGTGCTTTTGTACTTAATTTAAAATTTTAATTCAGGAGTTCCTGTTGTGGTTCAGTGGTAACAGACCCCACTAGTAACCAAGATGAGGGCTCCGTCCCTGGTCCCACTCAGTGTGCTGATAATCTGACAATGCCATGAGCTTTGGCTAAGTGGCAGACTTGGCTCAGGTCCTGAATTGCTGTGGCCAGCAGCTGCAGCTCTGATTTGAACCCTAGTCTGGGAACTTCCATGGGCTGCATGTATGAACCTAAAAAAAAAAAAAAATTAAATTTAAACTATGGCATTTTAGTGTTCATTCTAACATTTCCTATAAATTGTGACGTTTTTATAAGAAGCCAAAACTGGATTCAAGATTTGTATATACTGACAGTCCCCAACATACAACAGTTGGGCTTAAGATTTTGACTTTATAAAGTTGTGAAAATGACACATGTTCAGTAGAAGCCAAACTTCAAATTTTGAATTTTGTTATTTTCCAGGGCTAGAAAAGGGCTTGGTAGTGGCAGCAAATTGGAGCTCCCAGTCAACAATGGGATCACAAAGGTAAATAACTGATACAACCATTCTATTCCCTAAAGAACCATGCTGTTTTTCACTTTCAGTATGGTATTCAATAAATTACATGAGACATTAGGCTTCATGTTAGATGATTTTTCCCAAGAGTAGGCTAATATGTGTTCTAAGGACAGTTAGGCTAGGCTAAGCTGTGATATTTGGTGGGTTAGGTGTAATAAATGCATTTTAAACTTACATTATTTTCAGCTATGATGGGTTTACTGGGATATGACCCTATATTAAGAAGATCTGTAATTGAAAATGTCTGTTTATGAATTTTATCACTATATTTTCAATTATAAGTGTCTAAGGGTCTGAGTCCACCAGTGCAATTATTGTTTCCCAATAATCTAGATATCTCCTCTGTCACACACATGCTACATTTCCCACCAGACTTTTCATTTATAAAATACAAGTTGAAAGATAAAATTATTAAGAATTTCAAGACAGCCATAGCAGAGCATAAAACCCCTCTGAGAAATTGGTTCCTGTATAGGACCCAGACCCATGAAGCTTCCCTGTGGTCTTAGGATCAAAGGCGGAAAAGAAATTTCTGAATTTAACTAATGAGAGGAGCCTTGAGACCACTGATATGCCTGAACACATAGGCAAGAAAAGAAGAGCCAAGAGGACAGAACCTACAGGTTTACCAAACTTGGAAGGGAAAGAAAGCTAGAGTGGAGAACCCGGCCTTTGTCAAAGTAAGGCTTTGCTCAGGGGTATTTACTACTTTAAAGCACGAAAGTGGCTGTCACCTGTATTTCCCTACCTCTGAAGCAGAGTAACACAGATCAATGGTAAGATGTAACCCAAGGAATGGATCAAACATTAAAGAATAAGTTTAGATGCTATTAATTCCTTGGGAAAGAGCTGCTGACTTATTCATTATAAAGTACAACTGAACTCAAGTTTGGGGTCAGATTATTCCTATATTCTCACAAGTAATTGGCCTATAGACAGAAACTCATCTAAAATGAATAAGGTTATTCCATCACGCTGTTAGTACTAAATCAGTAATAATGGAGTTGAATAGCGCCTTCTTCTAAGATCAGGAACAATGTTAAGTATGCTTTTTTTTTTTTTGTCTTTTTAAGGCTGCACCCGCAGCATATGAAGGTTCTCAGGCTAGGGGTCCAATTGGACCTGTAGTCACTGGCCTACACCACAGCCACAGCAACGTGGGATCCAAGCCACGTCTGTGACCTACACCACAGCTCACAGCAAAGCTGGATCCTTAACTCACTAAGCGAGGCCAGGGATCAAACCTGCAACCTCAGGGTTACTAGTCCAGTTCGTTAACCACTGAGCCACAACAGGAACTCCAAGGATGCCCATTTTATAACTTCTATTCAACACAGTACTGGAAGTCCTAGTCAGAGCAAGTAGATAAGAAAAAGGAAAGGCATTCAAATTGAAAACAAAAAAGTAAAATTTCCTTGTTTTTTCAGATGACATGAAAATACACAGAAAATCTGAATGACTCCATTAAAAAACAAAAAGCCAAAAACTATTAAAACTAATAACTGAATTCAAGACCAGCTTCAAATTCAAGTTGTAGGGTATAAACTCAACATACAAAAATCAGTTGCAATTCTATAAATTAACAATGAACTATCCAAAAAGAAAGCAATCTCATTTATAAATAGTACCAAAAAAAAAGGTAAAATATCTAGGAATAAACTTAAAGAGGTAAAAGATTTGTAGGCTGAAAAATACAAATACTAATGAAAATAAATAAGATATAAACATACGGAAAGACATCCATCTTATATTCATGAACTGGAAAATTTAGTATTGTTAAAATGCCTGAACAATACAAAGTGATCTACAGAGCCACTGCGATCTCTGTCAAATTCCAATGACATTTTTAAAAACAATGTTTACCTCCAACACACACAAGACTCTGAGAGTACCACAGAACATGTCACACTGGCTCAGATTCAGTATCTGGATTATAACAATAAAGAGTACAAGCAATTTTTTTTATAAGAAACACTGAACCCTTGAAAAACAGTTGTCTTAAAAAAAAAAAAAAAGAGGGAGTTTCTGTTGTGGCTCAGCAATTAGGAACCCTACTAGTGTCCATGAGGATGCGGGTTCAATCCCTGGTCCTGCTCAGTGGGTTAAGGATCTGGCATTGCCATGAGTTGTGGTGCAGGTCATAGACATGGCTGGGATCTGCTGTTGCTATGGCTGTAGTTAAGGCTGGCAGCTACAACTCCAATTTGACCCCTAACTTGGGAACTTCCATATGCCATGGGTGCAGCCCTAAAAACAGAAAAGAAAAAAGAAAGGGGGGGGACAGTTGTCTTACACTAACAAGTTCCATTTATTCCTCAGCCTCATAAATAAGCAAAAGGATGAAGAACAGATTCATCTTTTTCTTTCTCCATGCTCCTTTCCTCACTTCTTTCCTCCTCCCTCTCTTAGTGACTATTTTTAAAATATTGCACTGTATCAGTATTTTCCAAAACCTGCCGATAGAACTCAAAATTCATTCAAAGATAAATATTTATTAGACACTGCATTAGATCCCTAGGGCTACTGTAACAAAGTACCACAAACTGGGTGACTTAAAACGGAAATTTATTGCTTCACAGTTATGGAGGCTAGGGATCTGAATAAGATACTGACAGGCTAGTACTCTTGTGAAAATGATAGAGGAAACTTCTTATTTCTTCCTAACTTCTAGTAGTTTGTTGGCAGACTTTGACTTTAAAAATTTGTTTTATTATTTATTTTTTTGACTTGTAGAAATACTGCCCCAATCCTCTTTCTCCACATAACCATCTCATGTGTGTCTTCATAACATTTTCCCTTTGTGTCCATCTCTGTGTCCAAGTTTTCCCTTTCTATACACACACCAGAATTCGGGCGCAACCTAAAGACATCATTTTAACTCAATGACCTCTTTAAGACCCAAATTTCCAAGTGGGATCACATTCTGAGGTATGGGGCATAGTTACTTCCATTATATTTTTGAGGGGGACACACCACAAGCCATAATAAGCCCTAAATATGTATCAGACACTTCTACTGTCGGATACAGAGTGGTGAAAAACACAGAATCACTGATATTTAAGAGGTCTAATTCTAGAGGAAGAGGCATAAGTAAACAAGTATAAATAAGAAATTAATCACACGATGTCAGGGAGGACCGAGTTATAAAGAAAAAGCCGAAGAGAAGCACAAGGAGTGTGACCAGAGTAGGGGATATTTTGTGAGTTTTTAGGAAAAGAGTCTCCAAAGATGTGACATTTTAAAAGAAACAAATAAATTCAGGGATTAGTTATGCAAGCAGGAGGAGAAAATATAAATAATATAAATTTAGATTTATATTCCTACTGATAGTCTCCTTTATTCCTGAGATACTGTTTGTTATTCAGTCGCACCTACTTGGTATTCATCAATGCCATTTTGATTTTTCCCTGCTTACCTTTATTTCCTTATACATTTGCTCAAGAAAAACTTGTTGATTTCTTTATTCAAAGTATTGCTCTTTCATATAAAACTTCTTATCCAGTGATGCAGTGGCTTACAGAAACTGAATAACGTAATTTTGCACGTGAATTATCTCCATAATACAATGAAGGTTGAGGTTATTTTGCAGGTAAAAAAAATAGCCTTTTATGTATCTATACATTAAATGACTTACTCAAATCACAGGAAATTTTAGTGAAACTTAACCACCTTTCAAATCTAGAGTTCCTTCCTAGACAATTTTTGCCTATATCAAACCCAACTACTAAATTAAAGGATCATTAAGAACAGTAGGCCTGACTAGTTCTTTGACTAACATTTATGGCAGAGTTTAGACACAGGAAATAAATGACCTTACAACAACACCTCTTCAAGCTGTCCTTTGCACTCCATTTGATCTCTGAAAGCCAGTAATGGTATAACCTTTTAATGCCGGATTTTAGCAACTTGAGTATTCTCTCATTTTGTTCTTTACTTAGTTGATAGATAATGATTTGCCAATTTCCTTTTCTGTCTTTTCAAATAGTCAACTTTGTGTTTTATTGACTTTTTTCCCCAGAATTTTTAACAGCTTTATTGAAATGCACTTGACATACTATACTTACAGTGTACAATTCAAGATTTTTTTTGCACTGTTTTCACAAAGTTGTACAGTGACAACCACACTTTTACAGGACATTTTCATTACGTCAAAAAGAAATGCCACATTTCTGCTCTTACCTCCCAATTTCTTTTATCTCACCCAGCCCTAGGCAACCACTATTCTTACTTTACATATAAATGGAATCACAGTATATGTGCTTTTATGACTTTCTTTCACTTAGAATAATATTCCAAGATTTATCTACATTTAGCACACATCAGTACTTTATTCCTCTTTGTGACTGAATAATTTTTCAATATATGCATATGCCACCTATTTATCCATTCAATAGTTGATGAACATTTGAGTGATTTCCAAAATTTCACTATTTTACAAAGGTTGAAAGGAACATTCAGGTACAAGTTTTTGTGTGTATGTTTGTGTCTTTTCATTCTTTTGGAAATACACCAAGGATAGACTTGGTGTATACACCAAGGATAGCCTAAGTAAGGCCCATGGAGTGCTACTTCCATTTCATGATCATATTGCTTTCCTTTATCTGTCAGATCCCAAATCCCCTGAATTCACTATTTTTCTCTCTTCAGAAAGAATAACACAAGCACTAGAATTTATTGTCTAACAAACTTTTCTAGTTAGTATGTTACTAAACATATTAAGTGCATATTATTTCTCCTATATACAGGCTAAAAGACTGAGACTGCACAAATTATGACTTACCCAGTGTCATATACAGAGTAAATGGTGAAACTTGGTTATAAAACCAAGCTTACTCCACTTGCTTAAGTTGCTTAAGAGTGATTATGGCTAAAAAAAGTATTCTCCTTATAATCCCCTTGAAGAAATTATATTTATATTCTATGTTATAACTGATTAGATTGAGACACAGGGAGATAAATCATCTTGTGCAAAGTCAGATCCAGATGTGTAGGATCAGACTGATTCCAGAGCCCAGGATCATTCAGAACCCAGCTCTGCTACTCAAGCCATGGTGGTACGAAAAACTAACTCTACCAAAAAGCCAAAAGGGGCATTCAGTTTGGAGACAAAAACTAACACACACTCAATAAAGCAAGAAAACAAAAAAGGGAATAGAAGGTTAGGAGTTAAGAAACGAACGTAGGAGGGAACACCTTCCTGTTTACAAATTAAAATGTGATGCTGTGCTAAGGGGACCACATTCAGCCCAATCACAAAGATTTATATGAAAGAGAAATTCCCAAGTCCCTTATAACTATATGAATTTATGACTCTGTAAGCATTCTCTACTTTGAAAATATACAATAACTTCCTAATTTTTATTTTCTTAAAATCTATATGTGTCTCAACTTCAGATAAATTATCTAAGTTATCTGCATAAGAACAAGGAATAAACAGATGACTGTATGACTAAGTATCTTCTGTGTTCTGACTGTAGACATAATTCATCACTGAGTGGTCACTTACAGAAATCTCAAAACAAAATAAATTCAAAAGGAAAACACAGTTCCTGGACACAAGTATTAAAATTATTGAATTAGACCAAATAGATATCTAAAAGGTAGATAGATATTCTAAGAGACTGAGGAAAACTGCAAGATGCAGAAATATATGTATACTGTGACAGTCATGTAAATTTCACGAATTCACAAACAATATTTGCCTATGAATAAACATATATGGGACAAAGACATATAACATGAATGGGAAAGATACACTCTACAGTCAGGTTTTGAGACTGCATCTAGAAAAAGACTGCAGAGGTATAAAGAATACTTAAACTCTGTATTATTTTATCTCCTAAATATCTTGAGTATGGCAAAAATTAAACATGTTGTCACTTTGGTAACAAACAGATGTTAATTTTAAAACATCTATCACTTGACATAGTAGTTTAATTCTTAGGAATTTATACCGTAAAAAAGAAACTGTCAATGCATCAATACGGAAATGACTTAATAAATTATGCTGCATGCATACTGTGAAGTGAATTTTTAAAATAGATTGCCTTAGAATGATTTCCATAAGAAATCATGATTTCCATATTGAGGGAAAAAACCAAAGTCAGACAAGTATGCATATGATAGGTTTTCTGTAAAACTGTCATTGGCAAAATATGTGTATAAGAAAACGTGCAAAGAATTAAATTACAGAGCACAGGAGGTTGGAGTGTATGTGTAAATCAATTAACTAAAACACCTAGGGAACAAGAGGGAGTCATAATTCAAACCTCAACTATTAACTGCAATTTTACATTGCCACTGTTTTTTTCTTAATGGGTCTAAGGTGAGATGATAACCTGAAATAAAATTTTCTTTTAATCCTCAAAAAAGATACACTGAAGGGATTTCCCATTGTGGCGCAGTGGAAACTAATCTGACTAGTATCCGTGAGGTTGTGGGTTTGATTCCTATTCCCACTCAGTGGGTTGGGAACTTGGTGTTGCCTTGAGCTGTGATGTAGGTCACAGATGTGTCTCGGATCCCACGTTGCTGTGGCTGTGACTGGCAGCTGTATCTCTGATTTGACTCCTAGCCTGAAAACTTCCATATGCACCCCCCCCAAAAAAAAAAAATTGAAGACGTGTATGTTAACTTCCAAGTTGATTATTCACATAAATGTCTTATTTAAAAAGAGACACTTGGAGTTCCCATTGCAGTGCAGCAAAAACGAGTCTGACTAGGAACCATAAGGTTGCAGGTTTGATCCCAGCATCACTCACTGGGTTAAGGATCCAGCGTTGCCATGAGCTGTGGTGTAGCTTGCAGACGCAGCTTGGATCCTGCGTTGCTGTGGCTCTGGTGTAGGCTGGCAGCAACAGCTCCGATTAGACCCCTAGTCTGGGAACCTCCATATGCCACAGGTGCGGCCCTAAGAAGACCAAATAAATAAATAAAATAAAATAAAATAAAATGGGACACTTGTGAATCTGTGTCAGCTTATTAAAATTATCATAGACACTTCATATTATAATGTATCTGCAAAAATTCATCTAAAATTACACAGAAACAAATATACATCAATGATAGCAGTGAGAAAGAGGAGGAGAGGGAGACAATATTTCTAAAGAGAAGTCAAAACCAGTGGACAGCAGGATCCAAAGCAAAGAGTAGAATGCTGACACTTTATCTGGTCATTACAAATAAAGGACAGTGAGAAGGAAGGAAAATAGATATGTGCAAAGGAAAAATGATATGATACATGGCCTTGGTGGCAGCTGATGCGTGATACTCCAGGAAGACATGCAACAGGTTGATAGTATATTTATGGATTTATTTCTGGCCTCTGTATTCTGTTCTATTCATCTGTTTTTAATGCCAGTACCATACTGTTTAAATTACTGTCGTTCTATAATATGTTTTAAATTCAGGAAATTTGATGCCTCCAGATTTGTCCTTTCTCAAGATTTCTTTAGCTATTTAGTCTTTCGTGGTTCCATATGAACTTTAAGATTTTTTCTATTTGTGTAAAAAATGCCTTTGGGATATTGATAAGGACTTCATTGAATCCATAGGTCACTTTGGGTAATTTGGAAATTTTAACAATAACAAGTATTCTAATTTGTGGATATGGAATATCTTTCCAGTTATATGGGTCTTAATTTCTTTCATCAAACTTTGGTTAGGTTTACTCCTATCTTTTTTTTTTTTGATGGTATTTTAAAGTAAATTGTTTTTATAGGTTCCTTTCCCAGTAGTTCATTGTTAGTGTATAGAAATGAGTAAGATTTTTTGTGTATTGATTTTGTATTCCACAACTTTATGAAATTATTTCATTAGTTGTAAAAGGTGTGTGTGTGTAGTCTTTTGGAGTTTTCTACATTTAAGATCATTTTTATCAGCAAACATATAATTTTACTTCTTCCTTTCCAACTTGTATGTTTTTTTTCCCTGCCTACTTATTCTGCCTAGGACTTCCAGTACTATGTTCAATGGAAGTGGTGTTAATGAGTATCCTTGACTTGTTCCTAATCATTGAAGTAAAGCATTATGTTTTTTACCTTTGAGTATGATGTTTGCTGTTGGCCTTACATATATAGGCTTTATTATGCTGAGAAAATTCCTTTGGCACTTTGTTGAGAGTTCTTAGTGTGAAAGAATATTGAATTTTTCTAATGCTTCCTCTGTATCTATTGAAATAATCATGTGATTTCCCCCTTCATTCTGTAAATATGGTAGATCACATTAATTGATTTGGTATGTTGAAATACTCCTGCAGCATCCTAGAGATAAATCCTACTTTATCATGGTCTATAATCTTTTTAAAATACTGTAGAAATTGACTTGTTAGTATTTGTTGAGGATTTCTGGATCAATGTTCATCAGATATATTAGACTAATTTTAATTTCTTATAGTGTCTTTGTTGATTTAGGTAATTGGGGTAATGCTGGGCTCATAAAGAGTTTGGAAGTGGTCCATTCATTTTTTTTGTAAAAACTTGAGAAATATTTAATGTTAAATTTTCTTTGAACTTTTAGCAGCAATCACCGGAGAACCTATCTTGTTCTGCATTTTTACTTGTTAGGAAATTACTGACTACTGATTCAATATCTTTGTTCATTATTGATCTGTTTGGATGTCTATTTCTTCATAATTCAGCCTTGGTAGATCATATGTTTCTACGAATTTATCCATTTCCTCTAAGTTATCCACTTTGTAGGCATATCATTGTTCATTATGGTCCTTTTTTTTGGACACACCCACAGCATGCATAAGTTTCCGAGCCAGGAACTGAACTTGCACCACAGCAGCAACCTGAGCCACTGTAGTGACAATGCCAGTTACTTATGCTACACCACAAAATACCTCCCATAATTGTCTCTTATCCTGTTATTTCTGTGACATTAATTGTACTATCTCCTCTTTAATTTCTGAGTTTATTTATTTGAATCTTCTTTTTGCTTAGTCTAACTAAAGGTCTACTTTATCTTTTCAAACAACCACTCTTAGTTTTATGTTCAATATCGAAAATATATAAGGAACTCTTATAACCGAAAAAAAAAAACAACACACCCAAAAAACTCAGTTAACCATGAAGAACTTAAATAGACATTTTTTCCCAAAGATGACATACAGATGCACATTGGGTATATGAAAAGATGTTCAGCATCAGTAATCATCAGGGAAATGCAAATCTCAATCACTGTATCACCTCACACTTATTAGCATGGCTATTACAAGGGGAAAAAGTAAGTATTGGTAAGGATGTGGAGAAAGTAGAATCCTTGCACACTGATTGTAGGAATGCAAAGTGGTAAAAACACTATGGAAAACAGTAAGGAGGTTTCTCAACAAAGAAAAAAATAGTACTACCATGTGATTCAGTAATCCTACACCTAAATACAGACCTCCAAAAACTAAAATCAGGATCTCAAAGGGAACCTGCACTCTCATGTTGAAGGCAGCATTAGTCACAATAGTCAAAATATTAAAACAACCTAAATGTTTGTCAAGAGATGAATAAAGGAAATGTGGGATATACATACAACAGAATACTATTCAGCCTTATAAAACGAAGTAATTTTGTCATATGTGACAATACAGATGAAACTGGAGGGTGTTATATGTGAAATAAGCCAGTCACAGAAAGATAAATACTGAGTAATTACACACATAAGAAGTAACAATAAAAAAAAAAAGAGTAGAAGGCTGGTTTTTAGGGGCTGAGGGGAGGGAGAAAGGGAAGTTCTGTGCAATGGGTACAGTTTTAGTTATACAATATTAGTAAGCTCTAGAGATCTGCTCTACAACATTGTGCCTATAGTTAATACTAGAGATGCACTTAATTTCTTAAAAGAGTAGATCTCATGTTAAGTGTATTCACCACAATCAGAAAATTATTACAGCAGGAAAAAATGAAATAATAAGCTTGAAGCATGAAATACTGTTGTTACAGGTCAATAGAATTAAGATGACGAAACAGTTTAAAAAACAAACAGACACCAATGAAAGATTATTCTGTACACTGCTATGCAATCCCATCTATTTTTTTATGGAAATAGAAAAGAAATACAAAATCACTTTCTCTTTAGCAATGATTAACTCTGAAGCACCATCTTGGGAGACGTTCGATAAAAAGTTTATTTCAAATTACACCATTAGAGTTAGAAGCAAGCAGGCTATGCCATCAGACTGACATAGAGCCATGTTTCTGCTTCATTTGCTATCTCTATGACTTTGGGTAAATTACATAATCTATGTTTTAATTCACTCATAAATCAGTTCGGGATAGTAACATATTACTCTATGAATATTCTCAAGTAGTATGCAAGATCATAAATGTGAATCATTAAACACAGTGCTGGCATTTAGTAAAAAATCAATGCATATCAATTTACTTTCCTCAATATTCTGAATGATTATTTGGGTGTCATAAAAAATTTTATTCATTACAGGAATTACTGCCAAGATATTAATATATAATTAGATAAGAGATAAAATAGTCTTAATTGCCTGTTCAGTGGTCATACTTTTTTTTAGCAACTTCAAGAAATACTTGAAAAGTCAATAACTTTACAATGGAAATAAAATTTAAAAAATTAATATTCATGGAATTTGATGATTCTAAGCATAGATTATTTGCCTTTGACACTAAACCCAGATGTTTGTTAGGTTGAACTTCCAGATTCCTAGGGGAGAGGGAACTGGAATTTTTCTCAGGAAAATCTTAATTCTAGATCTCCTCAAGAAGAGACATGTCACTAAAATTTAGCTATTCATTCTATGCACTACTGATACCGAATATAAGCTCATATCTATGGTTTGCAATAATGCATATTTCCCAGAAAAAAATTTTGTATAGAGATATATGCCCATTTGAAAAATAAGTAATTTACTACCTTATATTTTATGATGGCTAAGGCAAGTTAAGTGTGCAAAATGTGTAGAAATATATTCCTAATACCTGAGATCCGCAATAAAGATAAAATGGAACTTTGAAATGATCCAAATGTAGTTATTAAGTAGATAGAAGTTTAAATTTATTTTCAGTAAGATAGTGAGTAAAATCCAGTGGTGCATCATGTCACATGAGGTTTGTGTATGTCTCTCAAATAGCTTAAAATTTTACTTTTTCAATCAGGCACCCTAACGAACAGATCTTTTTCAACATTCTGATAAAGGTCAACAGAAGAATTTCTGTTCAAGCTCATTCCATGTCCCTCTTTGCTGTTTGCCTTTTGATTCCCTTTCCCCTGGACTTTCACTGTCTTACTGGGCACTTAACTGGTCATTTATTCTCTTCAGCCTTCTATATCCCTCACAGCAGCTGGATTGACTTTCCTTACTAATGGTCCTGACTGTGTCTACTTTCTACTCAGAAATCTTCATAGCTGCTTATTGTCCAATATAGAATCAAAACTGAAAAGTTTAGATTTCAAAACATTAGCGATTTGGCTCCAGTTTACTTTTCAGTCTTGACTCTCACTGACTTAGGAAATCCTACATATCAACTCCAACTCCAATCTTATTTTATCCCCCAATTTTCCTAATTATATCAGGCTTAGCTCCTATAAACTCAATCCCTAATGATTATAGTTCCCTTTGGACAATCACATATTGTACCCAGCATAACAGATTTCTCATACTCATTATTTATGAAACTTCAAAATCCAATCTGAAAACAATGCATGTCCTATGAGACCCATGAAGGACACTTGAGGATGGTGTCTGGACTTCGTAGGACTGCTATACCATAGCCTGTGCTCTTTTACCTGCTAGTGCCTTTTACCTTTAATACATCTGCATATGTGTATACCTGATGGAGTCCTGTGAATACTTTCAATTATTTAACTCTGTGTCATAACTAGTTATACCACTTATGACAAGACATATGCAAACTGGAATGACATCTGACAGTATTATAACCACATACTATGTTGTGACTTTCCTTTGTAAAACAAACATCCAAGGACAGAGGTACTGTGCTATCAAGTGTGCACTACAGCTTCTGTGTTTAGCACTGAGTGGGAGCAGTATAGAGGATATAACGTTTGAAAATCCAGAGCAAATAGCTATCCTGTGTAAATTCTTAGAATCATCAGAGTTGCAAAGTTTAAAGTGGAGAATTTGGTTCTCATCAATGCTTAATTGAAAAGGTGACTTCCTTCTCATCAGGCATACTCCTGATAATTCAATATATACAATCAGATAAAAATCATAATTTTTGAAAAATATGTGAATATTTGCATTTGTGAAGGAGAAACTTTTAGAAGTACAGCAGAGGGTAAATTTATCTATGGGTGGGTGATTTTGCATTTCTATGAATTCCAACTCAATTGCAGAAAGTTCATTTTCATCAAACTAGAGAGATTAAAGACTGAAACATCTATTCTGTGTGTTAATTATATATAATATACAAATTATTAAATTAGATAGTACATATAAGTATATATGTATATTTCTACATGGTTGGGTTAATATCTAAAAATCAATGTAACATATGGCACATCAGAATTATCTGGGGGCAATTTTTACATTTAAACATTCTGATTATATCAGACATAACTGACTCTATACATTTGAGTTAAGGCCTAGGAATCTCATCCATGGGAGATTTTTGTGAAGCAAGTCTGTAAATATTTAGGAAGAAACTGTCTAGATCCTACTGAACCCAGAGTCTCTCAGTAATTTACTGAGTACATTTCAGCACATTTCATTGTATAACTTTCAAAAGAATTGTGTATTCCACTTGTAAGAGCTGAAATTCGCTTACAGCCTCTACTATGAAATACTTTCTGGATAATAAGTATAATAAAAGAAAGTAAAAACAAGGACTGCATCATTGTATTTTTTTTAATGATTTTACGTATGGTTATAATGATTTTTAGGACCAAGTTATAAAGTCAATATTAAAAATAAAAGTGATGGTATATCACACTGTGATATATATATATATATATATATATATATATATATATATATATATATTTAACAATGTCCATCTGGAATAATTCACACATCAGCAATGCAGGCCAGCAAGATTATGTGACTTTCCCAAAGCCACAGTCCTTCATGGTTTCAGAATTAGAATTTTTTGAACTCTTTTGACTTTCAGTTCAATACACATCTAATTACACCATAATGTTTATTATACAATTAAAGAATTACAAGGTTTATTTCTTGAGATTTTTCTATTATTTCAAAAATCAAGTTAATTCGTTTCAAAATATAACTGTCATGTATATTCTATCCAAAGGGAACAGAGTAGTTTGGAAATTCAACAATGCTCTAGTAATACAAGGTTTCAATCTTCCCTTTTTTTTTTTTTTTGTCTTTTGTCATTTTAGGGCCTTACCCATGACATATAGATGTTCCCTGGCTAGGAGTTTAATTGGAGCTATAGCCGCCAGTCTACACCACAGCCACAGCAACACGGGATCTGAGCCACGTCTGTAAACTACACCACAGCTCATGGCAACACTGGGTCCTTAACCCACTGAGCGAGGCCAGGGATCAAACCCACAGAATCTTTCAGATGGTTCCTTCCACAAGACCTGTGTCCATGTTCTGATAAGCCTGCCTGCCTTTACCCACAGAGGCACTGCCCACGACCAGCTGTTAAGATCCCCTCTGTATCTCACCGTAGCTTATGTACAATGTACCCAACTCTTTAAATTGGTCCTTTGTCACGCACTGCCCATAAATGCATCATACTTAGGTGTGATGTTCTTGAATACATGCCTAAGAGCTTCATAGACCTGAGAATCTTGGCAAGATATAAGTAAACAATGAAGCCTTTAGGTAATTACAAAAGATAAGTAATTAAATGTCAAGCTAAGTAGTTCTAAATAACAAAACCTAGTACAACCCCTGGGTTAAATGCCCAAAATAAAAATGATGAACGTGGTCTTCTCCAAACACATCTTCCTGGCCTATAGTTACTATGGTCAACAAAGTCCATGAAAATATCTTGGCAGTCTTAACACCATTTATGGGTTCTTAAGTAAATAATACTGATTTTCTAAGCATCTAAATAGTGATTTCACTTTCTGTATATTTTAAATTATTTTCTAAAATGTATAAGCCTGCTAAGTAGATGCTGTTTTCTGAATGGCATATATTCAAGTTTTTCTTCTTTAATTATTACCTTCAAATATAATGGGGCACTAACATTATTTAAAGGGTTATTTTGTAGGCATTTCCGTGTATCACACTGATACACAGAATAGTGCACATCCTATTAAAATTTAATAGGATAAATTAAACATAGGATTTAAAATGAATAATAGCATGATTAGTTTTACAGGCAATCTAAACAGAATTCACAGAGAGGGTTTCTTGTTGTTGTTGTTTTCTTCTGTGGGTGCTGATGGGAACTTTGGTGTCAGACAAATGTCTGCAAGAATCAAAAGAGCATTTCCTCATTTTGGTACTCCATTATAGCTCCTTAGATAGCCAAATCATGACTCCTCACTAGAAGTGCTAGCATTCATGATCAAATTCACCTTGCCAGGAATCATCCTTTCTAACAAGAAGTCAAATGTTATGTGACAGAAGCCTCACTCACAATTTAGATTTGAGGTTTCATGAAGCTCTGAACTATAAAAGACATCACTATGAACGAGGTGCCACAGAAGTACTGAATGAGAGAAATCCCTTAGCTCAACTACTAGGCAAAAGAACTAACCCCAGCTAGAACCATTAGGGGCTAAATTGTGTTTTCAAAAATCATATCTTGAAGTCTATTTCCCAGTACCTCACTTTGCCACTATATTTGAAGACAGGACCTTTAAACAAGTAATTATGGCAAAATGAAGCCAGATGAATGGGTTACAATCCCATATGACTGGTGTCGATATAAGAAGAGATTAGGACACAGACATGCACAGAGGAAAGGCCATGTAAAGACACAGAGCAAAGACAGGCATCTACAACTAAAGAAAAAGGGTCTCAGAGGAAACCAACACTCCTGACAACTTGATCTTAGATTTCCATCCTCTTTATAAATAAATTTCTGTTGTTTAAGCCACAGAGTCTTTGGTGCTTTGTTATGGCATTCCTGTCATATAACCCATGACCATAAGCTCCAGCCCAGGTGGAACTTCATGCTGTCATTTAATCAAGTCTTTATAAAGTATGTCTCCAAAGGAAGCAAAGACTTTGTCCCTTGAATTATGGGAAATTTGGTGTGACACATCTAATTAAAATCATGTCAGTCTTCTTATACCTGCTTGTTTGCCAGTGCTGTCTAGGCAGTGACTGACTCAATGCTATCTTTTAACGTTCTGAAAAGGAAGAACGGTCATTCTTTGATTTAGATTACAATTAGCACAATTAGAATGTCCTTTATGCTCAAAGAATAATCCTGATTTTATTTTAGCAACAAAAACAGTTTTGAAATTTCAGAATGAATTGCAGTACTGTGTTTTCATCAGAAAGCAAGTGCCCCAAAATTTTACCCTCATTTTCACAGCAAATGATGCATATACTAGAGAATATATCCTCTAGATAGGATGACCAGGGTATTTGAACCCCAAACTGAAATGCATGGTATGAAAAAAAATTCTTAAAATATGAACTGTGTGTAAATTTATATGGATGAAAAGTCTTACAACTGCATAAACAATAAACCCAGTTTTTTTGGGGGGGTCCATTTAGTGAGTTGCCATCATTGTAAAGTGAAAAATCCTAGAAATTTACAATTATAGGGAAAAGCAAGATATACATCGGTTGTGTCTCTGGGGAGAAGCTTACTAGCTCAGATTCTCTGTGGGAGTTTTAAAAAAGGAAAAAAAAAATGTCTGAAGCTCTTCCTCCAATTTATGACTGATTCATATGTATGAAGCAAGCCCCAGGCAAATCAACTTCAAGCAAGGATGAATGAAAAGACCCAGCTAATAGATGCAGGACAATTTATAAATAGAATCTGTGATCAATTTGAAAGTTGGGACAAAGGAGCCACAGAGAGTCTTTTTCAGAAGAGAAAGAGGACACAGTCCTTTAGATAGCCCTCTCACTCCTTGATATAGTACATGATCATGGTAGAAAGAATATAGGGGACAAGCCAATCTCCCAGCAAAAGTCATTCCAATGAGAGATCTTGAGTATACCCTTGATGAAAGAGAGAAAACAGAAAAGAGAACAGTGTTTCAAAATGCCTACTTTCAAGTCATTTATTTAAGACCCAGTTATTTAAAAACAAAACAAGGCAAACGCACAAAAAACGCACACACAAAAAAACTTTTAGCTGTGCAGCCTTGCAACATCCTCTAGGTGTCCTAAAGTGGAAAAACAACATTCCATTCCAGAATCGATTTTATATAAGAAACCACGGGATACAGAAGATAATCAAAGGGACAAGTACAATGCAAAGAAAACTTCAGAATATTCCAGAGCAGAAATAATTTCCCACGGCCAGACTTTACTAGAAGCTGGCAATGAGGTCATAAAGGTCTAGATCCCTCCTTATGGTACTATCTTTGTAACTGTCAATGTTATCTTTGCTAATGTTGTACATGTAATCTTATGCCCAAACTGTAATCAATAATTTTTACGAATTCACTTGGTTAAAATGTAAATATCAGGAGCTATAAAAATCTCTAGGTTTTATTAGATGTATAGATTTAGACAGGTTAAGCTTTCATGAATATCAAGATTCTGGTGTCCAGAGTTGCTAACCTAGTTAACTATGCTTTCTCTAAGAACACTTTGTTAAATGGTTTGTCTGCGCTATTTCCCACAAATGAGTATGTTAACTACTCTAACTACTCCGAAGACAAATGTAAAGGTCAGGGCCTGTGAAGAAAGGAATCACAAGAGCAAGCAGTAATTTTACCTTGCCTTAGGAAACAGCTATTTCTAGTGAGCTTTGGGAAATTTGAGATCAATACATGGAGGAAAATAACAAATTCAGAGGATGTTGCCAAACTTATAAAAGAGTTGGTCCTAAAACACAGATGAGGAATCTAAAGTATGTTTAAGAAGCAGCAGGTCTCACAACGTGGTTGAAAGCAATGGTATATTTAAGGAAGAACACGTAACTCTGCATTGTAGATGTACGTGGAGGCAGGTTGGAATAGAGAAGGCCGAGGTGATGATATTGAGAAATGTGAGTTATCACGTAGGAGGAGAACACTGAAGGATATTAAGTGGGTAAAAATCACTATCTGATTCATAGTTCAACTAAATCATTTGATCCAATAGGACAGGATAACTGAAAATGGTTCAGAAATAGTAAAATCACTACAATAACAGCTTCAATTTCCACCTTAAAATGAATTTCTATTTGCATCCGTCAGCTCTTTGAGAATAGGATAATGGTAATTATTCTATAATACTACTATTATTTTTCAACATTATTGAAGTGTAATTTGCATACAATGAAATGTATCAATTTTAAATATGCAATTCAGTGAATTTTAATAAATGAGTACAATTTATTGAAATCTGTCACTGTGTCTCCTTGTCTCTGCCTTCCCTATAGGTTTGTGTGGTGACCAGGAACATCTTTCTTCTTCTTAATATGGAGCAGGATCCTTGAAGCTGCTCTGCTCTGGCACAGATGCAAAAAATGAGATCCAGAGTAAGACAAGGACCCATTTAGGCATAAGGGACGCAGCTGCCCTAGACTCCTGGTATTTGCTGAGATTTTGTCAGTGGTAAATTTGCACCAGACAATTGTTCAGCCACCAACACTATCAGGTGATACACTACTTTTTGTCAAAGGCATGAGAAAGTCCTAGCAAATTTGAATGTTTAAAACAGAGAAATAGGACTTTAAAAAAAGCCACAAAGTTACAATATCACTTTTTAATGTAATATCTACATTCTCTGTATAGATTCAATTTTATAACTGGAATATTTTCTTTCAAATGAACGTAATTGTGTTTTTCTATTTGTTTTGTTGGTTGTTTAACATATCTTCTGTTATATATGTGTTCATGAAAATTCTCTTAGCTTTGGTGCTGAAATAGAAGTTACTCTATCAATTTAGAAAAACATTTTCACTTAACATAAAATCCAAAGTAGACTCTGTTTCCTTTCATTTTATTAGAAAGGATGTTTCAGGAGTTCCCGTCGTGGCTCAGTGGTTAACGAATCCGGCTAAGAACCATGAGGTTGTGGGTTCGATCCCTGGCCTTGCTCAGTGGGTTAAGGATCCGGCGTTGCCGTGAGCTGTGGTGTAGGTTGCAGACGCGGCTCAGATCCCGCGTTGCTGTGGCTGTGGTGTAGGCCGGCAGCTACAGCTCCTGTTAGACCCCTAGCCTGGGAACCTCCATATGCCGCGGGTGCGGCTCTAGATAAAAGGCAAAAAGACAAAAAAAAAAAAAAAAGGATGTTTCAATGTGTCTTAGACTATTTTTTTTCTAATAATTGTTTATTTTTCATCTGAATGTTGGTGTATGTGTTCATAGTCTACACTGTTTTCTATCGCTGCTTAAATTTTTTTTCTATTATTGATTTAAAATTTGTGGTTGTCTCTTTATTCTGGTTTGAATTCACTGAGTTTCTTAGATCCATAGTTTACTTTCATTCATAAAAGATGGGTTCTCTTTGGCCATTATTTACTCAAATATTTTTTCTGCCCTTTACTTATCCTACTTTCTTTTTCATTCTGCAAATCGGTTTAAATATGCTTTCTATTGTTATCTTCAAATTTACCGAACTTTTTTCCTCTGGAGTCTAATTTAGTATATATATATCATTTAGCAATTTTTCACTTTAGACATTCTTTTGTTAACTTCTAGAAATGTTTGTTAACTTTTAGAAATAGTAGTAGTCCTTTTTTGCTACTATTTCTCTCTTCATTATGTTAATATCCTCCTTTACATATTTGCACATATTTTCATATCTCTAACCACTTTTTCCTCTAATTACATTCTCTCGGAGTTCCCGTCGTGGCGCAGTGGTTAACGAATCCGACTAGGAACCATGAGGTTGCGGGTTCGATCCCTGCCCTTGCTCAGTGGGTTAACGATCCGGCGTTGCCGTGAGCTGTGGTGTAGGTTGCAGACGC
>PVHT021183666.1:22560392-22578347 GCA_004024745.2 Catagonus wagneri | reverse complement strand
AGTTTTGGTTCTGTGGATTTTTTGTTGTTGTTTGCAGAAATGAAGACTTGCTTTTAAGTATTTTTATTACTGGTTTAGAATAGCCTATATTCTCAGAGTAGAGTATTTTTACTTCTAAGGAAAATATACTCTTTATTGAAATCCTGAATACCCAGAATTTTCCATGAAATCTCACCATTAAGATTGGTGAAAAATTTGGCAATTCTCAACTCTATAGGAGCCCCGGGAATCGTTACATGGACTTAGTGTTTCCCCCTCTAAACCTGTTCTTTGTTCAGTTTCATCTGTCCCACTTTACGTATGTCCAGTGTAATGTTCAGACAGTCTGAAGTAATTCTTATACCAACTCATGGAGTTATTTCTCCTAATAGTAACTTTTCAATATGCTACATGCAAGTTCTACCCGTTCTGGACCAGGTACTCTTTGATCTTGCTTTTTGCAGCTCAAAAAGACAATATGTCTATTTGAATTCCACATTCCTGCACTGTGGTTCAATAAATGCCTTTAAGCCCCCAAATGGGACAATGGAGATCATCATTCTTTTTTCCATTTCTCTCAAGGATAACAGCTCTGAACTGTCTGTTGTCTAATACATAAGCACAGTTGTTTCACGAATTTTGTCTGGTTTTCAAGATGCATATAATTGGATAGCTAATTCATCCCCACATTGAATAGAGGAAGTTATTAATGATCTTTGAATTGACAATGATTTTACATAATTTGCTACTTGCCAAATATTTGCTAAATCCTGAAACAAACATAAATGATTAAGGTTTTCTGGCATTCAATAACTTGCAGTACTGTGGATGTAATCTTATGTGTACATCAAATGATAATTCAAGGTAAGGTTTACTGATTTTTGTTACAGACAACAAATAACTTTGGGTTGACAAAGAAGGAAAAAGTTAATTCTACCACTCAGCAATTCTGATATGCAATGTTCTCATGAAAGGCCTTAGTTATGGAAGAATAAGATGGACATTTTTTGGAACTAAACAGTAGTGTGGAAAGTATTCTGAATGCTAGTGACAAAAGATTTAATAATGAAACAATATTAAATTTGTATTTAGAATGAAGTTCAATGCTATCGAGCCACTGATTTCTTGAATAAAATGAAGATGGCTAAAAGGAAGGATGTGAAAAGATGGTGAAATATTCTGAATGCAAATTCAAAGACAGATTTTCTATATTTTCAAAATATAAAAAATCTGTTACATTAATGAGTGGAGAGCCATTGAGAATGGCACCTTTTTAGAAAAAGCAGTCTGACAGCTCTCCAGATCAATGGCCTGAATAGGGTAAAGTTGAAGGTGAGGATACTATTTAAGAGGATAGCTCCATAGTCCATGGAAGCGGACACTCAGTGACACCACTTTGACAATAGATTTCTTGTCTTTTTTCCTTTTTTTTGTTGATTTTGTTTTTGTTTTAGGGCCTCTGCAGCATATGGAAGTTTCTGGGCTAGGGATTGAGTCAGAGCTACTGCTGCTGGCCTAAGCCTCAGCCTCAGCCACAGCCACAGTAATGACAGATCCGAGCCATGTTGCAATCTACACCACAACTCATGGCAATACTATATCTTTAACCCACTGAGCAAGGCTAGGGATGGATCCCCACCCTCATGGATACTAGTTGGGTTCATTACCACTGAGCCACAGTGGGAACTGCTACAAGAGTGACTGCAGAGGGGAAAGTGATAGAACCTGGGAACCTACCGGATATGGGAATTAAAGCAAGTTGAAATTTTAAACAATTTTCTTACATTTTCAGCATATTTTATACACATACCTGATTTATCTTTGTACGATGTGTAAGACCTATAAGAGCTAGTAGGCTAGTGTACTGATTTTGAGTGGCAGTCCTAAGTGTAATCATTAAAATAGATGTACCAGAAGTAAAGGAAAGATGGATACAAAAGTGCTTAAAAGAATAAAGGCCCAAAGTCATGACCACAGAAACCAAAATATGTTGTTAGATCTGAGGGACAACTATCAGTTTGGAAAAGGATCGTGAACCACAATCTAAAGAGATAGGGCTAAATAGATGATGTATCAAGGAAGCAAGCAGTCAGTAGGCCCACACTTTTATCCCTGAAGGGCTTTGAACACCAGGCATAGTAAGCACTGGGTCCACTTTATGCACTTTATGTAATGATCTGGTTTAAAGGTATAGTTTTTAATAGAAAGCAAGTGAGAGAATCTGGTTGGGAAAAACAATAACCAAATTGCTCAGCTTAAAGGATACCCACATGCCATACTTGTTAAACATTATATGTGTTAAAAATGTAAGGCAAAACTGAACAAACTGTAACTTTAGTTTCCTCCTACACATGGCTGAAATGGTAGAAGTATAAGCAATAAACTATAAGGAGAAAAGCAAACCTCTCCACTTAACAGGCAACATGACTTTTTGTTAATTGTCTTTTTTGTCTCTTTCTTCCATTTACTAGGGTTAGTGAGATGCCGCATAGCATTTACAGTATGAGAGAAAGCCCTGGCACTTTGCTCAGTTTCTAAATATCCCTATCCTCTTGGGACTGACATTATAAATTGAACTAGGTCTTCCTTTCTGAACATGATTGGCCACCTATGGTAACTCACTCTCATCTATCTACCTACCTACCCACCTATTTATCTATCCATTCACCTATCTATCTTCCTTTTAGGGCTAGACCTGCGGCACATGGAAGTTCCCAGGCTAGGGGTCGAATCGGAGCTGCAGTTGCTGGCCTAGGCCACAGTCACGGCAACATAGGATCTGAGCTGCATTTGCAACCTACACTGCAGCTTGTGGCAAACTGGATCCTTAACCCACTGAGGAAGGCCAGGGATCAAACCTGCATCTTCAGGAACACTATGTTGGGTTCTTAACCTGCTGAGCCAAAATGGGAACTCCTCCTTTTGTTTTATTAAAGAGCATGCGAAAGCACTAATTCAGGAGAAGTTAGCAAGTGGTCAGTCAGAGGATATAAGTTATTACTATTTGCATATAGGTTTAGGATTTTGATGAGTGCACTTAGAATTTTAGGCATGCTCCCAACTATATTGCTACAGAGTTCCTCTGCCCTAGGATTTATGGAGCAAGCCTATGCAGTAATACAATGAGGTAGTGTTACGTATTTGCCGTTGTTCCCCAAGCCCACAACTTCTTTTGAGACATCAAAGTAAAGCCAAGGCAGAATTAGGAAATCCCTAATCAGCACAGCATAACTGGGGAACACACACCAATATATCTCCTGGTTTTCGCTTAACATTCTTGATCAACATCAATTGTGGCCCCAATTTCTATACACAATTGCCCTATATTTTCCTAATTCTTGAATTCCACTGGTCTCCTAGGTGATTTCTTATGTATTCCTCTCTCCTGATACCTCTAATACCATCTTTCAAGCCTCATTTTCTCTTTATCATCTTACTTCACATCAACCCACAGACTTGCATCTTTACCCATTTTCTGCCCTAGTTTTCTGCTACAGGTAAAAATTTTGTGTTCCAGGCAGAGCCAGGGATATCACTTGTGCACTGGATCCATGCCTTCTTATGAAAGTACATTGCTTCAAGAACCACTCTTTCCTTTGTTTATATCACCAATTCTCTTCCATTTGTTCTTTGTATAGCATGCAAACTAAATTTTGTTATGCCCATCCTTGAATAAACCCTCCTCTCACCCATTATCTATTTATGACAAATAAAATCCTGCTTTCCTCAAAGAGCTTTCTGAAATGGGTCTTCTCCCATTGTATTGTTGACCTATTTTAATTAAGACAATTGCTCTATCAAAATAACCTTTTTTGAGAGTTCCTTGTTTGTCTAATGGTTAGGACTCAGCACTGCCACCGATTTGGCCCAGGTTCAATCCCTGCTCTGGGAACTGAGATCCCACATCAAGCCTCCACATGCTGTGGCAAACAAACAGCTCTCAAGATCCTCAGTGTGTTCCACTTTGCTATAACTGATCATAATCTTATCATTTAATGACTCAGCTTTTTTATTATCTAATAAAAGGATGATCCTTTTATCCTTCATAAAACACTGACTTCCTAGCTTCCAAACCACCATGTTTTTTGTTTGTTTGTTGGCTGCTTGGTTTTTTTTGTTTTGTTCTACCAATATAACTTCTCATTCTCTTTTACTAATCTTTCTCATCTTTCTGATGTCTTCCTAGTGTAATTCCTTCAGATTTAATTAACAGAACATTTTCATCTGTACTAACTTTAATTGTGATCTTATCCAGGCTCCTGCATTTGAATTCCATATAAGAAGCCAAGTATCTCCAACTGGAATGCTCTTCCCCCAGATACCTGCTTGCCTTACTACCTAAGACTTTGAGGATTTTACTCAGATATCACCTTCTCAGTGGAGACTTTCCTGACTACTCTTATTTAAAATTGAAATTCCTACTCCTGAACTCCTATAGCCATTTCCTTGTTTTTCTTCATAACACTTGAAACTCTCTGGAAAATTATTTCACTTCTTTTGTCTTTATTTTTTTTTCCTTCTCAGTTTCCTGGAATCTTGTGACTCACAGTGTGGTTCCTAATCAGAGCAGCAGCACTATGGCTCCGTGGAGGCTTGTTACTAACGTGGAATACCAGACCATATGCCAAGCCTACTGAATCTCAGTTCTAACAAGATGCCCAGGAGAATAATATTCTGGCATTCTCACAAGGGATTATGGGTTTGTGTTTTTCTGGCATACAGAAAATGCTAGTTCAGTATTTGCTAAGTGAATGGATGCATTCCTTAACCTTCATAACATGAGCAAAGTCAAACCTCACGTTTTACTTTAATAAGAAGGACAGACTGAGAGGATGAGAATTGATAGTACTTGGTGAGGCAGAGACAACAGAAGAATTACAAACGTTGTGCTCTGTCAAGTGTGATGTGGCTTTGCTTTCTGTACATTGAAAGCGAAATTCCAAAGCACATTCCTCAAACTTTAAGATCAGTGTGCACCACTATACAGCCAACGCCATATTATTTCTTTGTGAAATAACTAAAACTGTAGAATTTATAAGAACATGACTTGAGGTTGCAAGAAAAAAAAAAGTTAAAGCAAATAAAACATCCTCTACTGAAGCAACTAAGCTCTTTGGGAACTAACCTGTAAAAGGCAAAGAATGATTTGAAAACAGTATGAACCTTGGGAGAAAGGCATTGCTTTCCATACTCAAAACTGCACCTAATTATCTTACAAAAAACCAAACATGTTAATACATCCAGTGATCATCTTAGGCCAATAATAGAGTGGTTAAAACAGATTATTTATAAAGAAAGAAATACACCCTTGTGTTTACTCTTCAAAAGTTCAAAATCTAAACTTGTGTTTTTTACTCAGTGAAATTTTTATGCTATGTAGAATTTATTGTGCTTATCTCCATCAAGTCTGCTAATTTTGGCCTGCTGATAATTTGCATATGATTTTGCTGACAACTTGGAAATTCTGCATGTGTTGTTGAAACAAAATTCTAATAATTGCTCCCTCTTGGCATAGCACTCGTTTCCACTGTGGATAAAATGTTATCACTTTCAAGTGGGTCAACAATGGGTGGGAAATAAGATATTCTAAATTGTTCCCACCCAATTAAAATGAAATTTGCAAATTTTTGCATCATTAAGAAGTACAATCTCTCAGAATTACAATGCCGTTAAGTATAAGAAAATTAAAGCATAAGAAATGTTGGTTCTAACTTGCAGAATGTGTTGATTTTGGCTGTATGTAATTGGTTAGAAACAGAGGAAATTGAAATTAATGATATTAATTTTTTTCAGCGTGCTGACACTTGAAATATTTGTAATTATACTTTGATTGATGTGTATCTCATTCAGAATAATAATACAGCCTGAAAAGGGATTAAAAATAGAGGAAATACTATTATCTGAAGATCTGCAAAGAGAAAATTAAAGAAAATGAAAGAATAAAACGAGAAATAATGAGGAAGGACAAAACATTTTACCAGATAATAGATGAGCATACTTACCAAAGTAGTCAAATAATGAAGTTAAGTAGGGAAAGAGTAGTATTTCTGGTCTAGATTAAGGTCAGATGTTGGAATTCTATTCTGTATAACATCTTTGCTTATTTCATAACATAGTCCCACATTTTGCAACCATTCTGATCCTCAATTTTCTCCTAAAATGAAGAATTCAGTATGCATCATAAAAACCTCACTCAATATTTTTAAGAGTAAATGAGATGACCTATGCAAAACTGTTATAGGAAAATAGACAACACAAAGCTCATAATGTTATAACTTTGGGGTAGAAGAAAATTGATGGTGCAAAGACTTTCTGGTTTAATTCAGCCCCCTTCATGTTGTGTGACTTGTCATACTTTAGAAATGACAGCAGTTGGAAGTAGCAGAGAAGAGAATAAGAATTACAGTAGGTGGTCAGGACAAAAAAAATGCCATCAGAATTTCCTAAAATATTGAGAGCAAGAGAATAACGGTTATAATAGGAAGGGGATGTGATCATATTTTTGAACCATTATTACTCTATTAGGCCAAAGCACTTTCAGGCAGCAATTACTTAGGGCAAGGTCTGAATAATATATAATTACCTACTGTGCTGGCAAAGATTTAAATAACTAGTGAAATATGCTACTGAAACTAGAGGTTTCAGTAAGCAAACATCACAATTACACATAGAAGCACATCTTACCTGACTATCACTCATTGCCTGAAAGTAACATTCTCCATTATTCAAATATTCAAGATATTGTTTGAGTATATTCTGTACTGAAGAAACAACAGCTCTGTGAAAATTTCATGCTACTCCTAGGTTTATTAATATTGCTATTAGTCTAAGAATAAGAAGCTTAAGAAGACTGTACATTGAAGAGAGTGTAAAGAGCTTTTCTTCTCTGTCACCTGCTCCCCAAAGTAGTTTTGCTATTCTCGTTTTATATATGAGGGAGCTGAGGCTTCCAATGGTGAGATGGCAGCTCCAAGGCTACAAAGTAAAAGTGTGAAAGCAGAATTCACATTAACTTTTAGTTGTATTACTCTATAAATACTGATGATTCTTTTTCAGCACTTGATTGTCGAAATTATTTGATTAATGGTAAATGTCTCATTTCCAAAATTAATATTCTAATTTCTCTGGATTTCTTCTTACAGCCACACCTTGGGCATATGGAAGTGTGCCAGGCTGTAGATGGAACCCCTGACTCCACAGTGACCTGAGTTGCTGCAGTTGGATTCTTAACCCATTGTGCTACAGTAGGAACTCCAACTATATTTTATAAAGAGTCAATTGTTGATATTGGAGAGAAATGGAGAAAGAACGTCAGAAAACCTTGTTAGTTAAAAATCCCAAATACCAGTAAAATCTATCATTTTTTTTTAAATCAGTGAATTCTAAGAGGCAGAGAAGCCAAAATTTATATATAATAAGCAAGACTGTTGTGAAGAGAAAGCAAAAATTAATTGGCTATGGATAATGTGTGTTCCATTAGAGTAATTCTCAGTCTATCCTTCTGTGTACATGATTCAAACTCATTGTGAATCAAAATTACACATACGTCACTGTATTCGTCTCTACAACTTTCCTGTGATCATGTCACCCAGCTCATGTTTAGATATTTGGTACTCTGATATGAATTTCCATCATTGGAGTCTTCTGAGTAAAAGAACATTTATATATTTAAAGTCTTTATCTTTCTTCCTTTTTCTTTTTTTGCTGTCCCAAGGCACATGGAGTTCCCAGGCCAGGGATCAGATCCAAGAGACAGTTGCGACCCTACCAAAGCTGCAACAACACTGGATCTTAACCCACTCTGCTGGGCCAGGGATTGAACCTGCATCCCAGGACTCCAGACACACCACCTATCCCATTGCACCTCAGTGGGAATTCCTATGTTTGTTCTTTCTATTCAGTATCCAAAGCAAGACTCTCTCTAGTATACTTTTCTACTTTCACCTGAGAAATAACAGAAACAAATAAGTGACAAAAATGCTTATATTTATATGCCGAATATATTTGGTCTTCTCTTGGCCTGATCACAAAAGGGAATTTATTAGAAGATCCCCAAAACCGCTGCATTTATAGAATGTAATATATTTGGAATCATACAGAACCTTTTAATTACTGTTTTATGCTAATCTCCCATTCCTAATTTATTCCTCTCCCTTGTCCCTGCTTTGGCAACCATAAATTTGTTTTTTATATTTGTGAGTCTATTTCTGTTTCGTAAATAAGGTAATCTGTATCATATTCTAGATTTTAAATATAACTCATATCGTATGATAGGAGTTTTGTTCTGGCTTACTTCACTTGGTGTGATAATCTCTAGATCCAACCACGTGGATGCAAATGTCATTATTTCATTTGTTTTATGGCTGAATAATAATATATTAGGTATATGCAGTATGTGTGTGTGTGTGTGTGTGTGTATTTCTTTATCCATCATCTTTCGTTGGACATTTAGGATGTTTCCACGTTTTAGCTATTGTAAACAATGCTGCAGTGAACACTGCGGTGCATGTATCTTTTTAAATAAGAGTTTTTTCTGAATATGTGCCCAGGAGTAGGATTGCTGGATCATATGGTAGTTCGATGTTTAGTTTAAGGAACATCCATACTGTTTCCCATAATTGTTGTACCAATTTACATTCCCACCAACAGTGTGTGAAGGTTCACTTTTCTCCACTCTCTCCAGCCTTTATTATTTGTAGACTTTCAAAGATGGCCACTCTGATTTGTATGTGGTAACTCACTGTAGTTATTTTTTTATTTATATATTAACATCTTTATTTTTACATATTTTTCTGCACCCGCATATGGCATGCAGATACTGTTTGGCCAAGAACTGAATCCACCCCACTGCTTTTATTAAACCAGACCCCTACTGCAAATCCTCTGTCACCAGAGGTATGGTGTCAGGAGATCCTTTATTATTGACTTATCTATTAATTAACTTAGCTACACTGTAGGAATGTATACATGTATTTACTGACTTCTTTATCTACTGAGCTCAATTTATCAATATCTATTTATAAATTTGTGTGCCACCTGTGACATGGGGATGTTGTTTGGCTAGGGTTTGATCTCTCAGTGCAGCTCTTACCACAGCCACAGCAGTGAGAGAGTGAGAGTGAGAGTGAGAGTGAGAGTGAGAGAGAGAGAGAGAGAGAGAGAGAGAGGCTCTTAAGGCTGGCAGCCATGAGGGAACTCCCTGAGAGCTTTCTTCTTTTTTTAATTACTCAATGAATTTTATTACATTTTAGTTGTACAATGATCATCACAACCAAATTTTATAGCATTTCCATCCCAGATCCTCAGTGCATCCCCCCACCCCCCAACCTGTCTCCTTTGGAAACCATAAGTTTTTCTATGCTATCACTTACATGTGAAATCTAAAAAAGGGCCACAATGATCTTCTTTGCAGAAAAGATACAGACTCACAGACTTAGAAAAACTCACCGTAGTTTTGATTTGCATTTCTCTAACAACTGGTGACCATGAACATTTGATTTGCATACTGGGCATCTGTATGTCTTCTTTGGAGAAATATCTAAGTCTTCTGCTCATTTTTTGAGTGGGTTGTTGACTTTTGTAGAACATTTTAATTTCTAATTGAACATTTTCAGATTAGCTTCTTTCACTTAGCAATGTGCAAGTAAGTTTCCTCCATGTATTTTCATGGCTTGATAGGTCATTCTTTTAATCACTGAATAATATTACATTACATGAATGTACATTGTTTCTCCCTAACATTTTAATAATATTTATGTGTCTAATGCTTGAACATCGTATAAATCTGCATTCATTCAGACACTAATTCACCAGGCAAAAATCTATTTTCAGTGTAAAGATCCTGGACATATTTGTCTTAATACAGAGCCTGAAGGACTTCTATTTTTTAAAGTTGTGAAGGGTATTTAATTTCTATTTATGATTATCCAAAGATAGTACAGAGATTATATAATTGATTTTGCATGTGGATCTTAAATTCTGCAACTGTGCTAAAACAACCTATTGGTTTTCACATATTTTATACTTTCATTCATGAAAATAATATTATCTATAAATAAATGAATGCACTTAGATTTCCTTCATTTCAATCTGCATGCCTTTTATTTATTTTTCTAGATTTACTGAACTGACTGGGACTTCTAATAAAATGTTCAATAAAACTAATGAGAGAAAACATCATTCTCTGTTTCCAATCTTAGACAAAAACAGTCTTTCATTATTAACTACAAAGCTAGTTATAGATTTTTCCATAGATGCACTTTATCAGGTAAAGGTGTTCCCTTTTACCCCTCAGTTACTGACAGCTTTTATCATTAAAAGATAGTGAATTTTTGTCAACGATTTTCTCTATAAATATTGAAATCCTATTATAAAAATTATATATATATATATCTCAAATTTATATACTTCAAAGTATATATCTATTACAATTATTGTATAATTACTGTAAATATAATTTTAATAAGGCGAGTTTTTTTTATATTTGAAATACATTTTTGTTGACTTAGTTTTTCCCTGGGATAAACCCACTTGATGATGAGCATTGTTCTTTTTATATATTGCTGGGGCTTGCAGGATTTGATTTGCTAAAATTTAGTTAAGGATTTTTGTGTTGGAAGTTCATAAATGATGGTAGTCTACCATTTGTGTTTCTTATAATATCTCACTTTTATTACGGATTACTGGTGGTTGGGGAGCAGGATTTTTTTTTTTTTTTGGATGGAAGAATGAGTTTTTTCTGAAGTTCTGTTTAATGCTAAAATCTCCTGTACTATGTGATAGCTAGGCCTTCCAGGACATGTTGGGTAGGATTAGCAATAGCGGGCATCTTTCTCGTTTCTGATCCAAGCTTTCAACATTTTAGTTTTGAGTATGATGTTAGCTATAATATGGTCATATAGGGCCTTTATCATGTTTAGGTGTGGTTCCTTCTATATTCAATTTGTTGAGAGTCTTTATCATGAACGGATGTTGAATTCGTCAAATTATCTGTTTGCATTATCAGGATGATCATGTTTTAAACTTTCATTCTCTTAATGTGATGTATCGTATCTACTGATCTGCATGTATTATAACATCTTTGTATCCCAGGAATAAATACCATTTTCTCATGGTGTATGATCCTTATAATACAGTGTTAGACAATAGCATTTTTTTTTTGGTTGTTTACAGTTTGCTCAGTCTCATCTCCTAGACCCCCGATCTTCACTTAAATCATAAGATATATAGCTCCAGGCATTTTATTAATCCACATTTTTCTATCAGAAACTAGACTGCTTTTAATATTAATATTAGCTGTTTTTGGTCTAATTCATGCTACACAAAACTTAAATCTTAAATGAAAGGAACAGAACCTATTTGTCTTTCTAATTTCCCTTCATTTTGTGAATTTTTTTTAGGAAATGCTTATTTTTAACAGTAATACATTTATTTCATAATTATACGATTTTAAGGTATATAGATTACTGATAGGTTTCAGGGTTAAAACAATGGCAGATCTGATCACTCACTGTATTTTTTTCCAGCCTTATGTTGTAATTACCATAAATATCAGTAGCTCATCAGTAAATAGCATTAATTATGATTATTTTTAAAGTGAACATCATTAAATTGGTTTCAATTTATAATCAGTGAAAACAGAAATTGCAGTAATTAACAAATTAGTTTATAATTATTGAAGTCTCAAGATACAGTGAAAAGAAAGCTTCTTAAATTAGATAAATTGAATTGAATCTTGAATCCCATTTGAATTGTGCTATTTAAACACTGCAAGATTTTTAGCTTTTCTTAGTCTTTGTTTTTTCACACAATACAGTTTATGGTAAACACCTTAAACACCTTTTTTTTCTTTTTTCACAAAAAGATAATACTGTAAGAGATCCTGGCAAAATAATCTTATCAATGATCAAAAAAGTTCTAGCACACATACTGATACTACTGTAGTTGATATAAGTAAAGCATATTCTTTTTGTAAAAATGAGGCTACTTTTAGATTTGTTATTTTTGAGATGAATAATTTTCCTAGGGATACGAAAAAGATTTTTTTCCTGGAGAGTCACAATAAATATTATCATCTTTCCATTTTTTTTCATATACCATACTGAAATATTTCATAGTGATATGAATACACTGAGCTACATGGAAATGTAAGTTTTTTTTAACATACTTTTTTTTTAACTTTAGAGCAATTATCTTAAGTTCAGTTAACTGTTGAATTAAAATTGAAACAAAAAATAGGGGGCGTTCCCATCATGGCTCAGTAGAAACAAATCTGACTAGTATCCATGAGGACACGGTTTCATTCCTTGGTTCCCTCAGTGGGTTAAGGACTGGGCATTGTCGTGAGCTGTGGTGTAGGTCATAGATGCAGCTCAGATCTGGCATTGCTATAGCTGTGGTGTAGGCTGGCAGCTACAGTTCTGAATTTACCCCTAGCCTGGGTGGGAACCATAAGCCATATGCTGTGGGTGTAGCCTTAAAAAAATAAATATTGAAATATTTTTCCTATAATAAATTACAAAATAAATATCTTGGCATATTAAATGACTAACACAGCAGCTTTATTTGGGACTGCAAGATTCCTTTGACCTAGCTTGGAATGCACATAACTTCACTTCTAACACATTCTATTGCCCAAATCACTAAGGCAGATAGAGATGCAGGAGAGAATTAAGCTCTTTCGTGATAGGAGGAATATCGAATCCTTTCCTGCTATCTTGATCTATCGTTAATTGTCAAACACAACAATTAAACTTCATTCGATAATGTAGTTTACTTCATGTCCCAATGCATTCCCACTATGATCTGTTTTGAATGTAACCTAACATTTCCCAAGAAAGAAATTAAATCAGTGAAAAAAAATCTTGACATCAGTGAAAATAATAGAGAACAGCAACCACAAAATCTTGGCAAAAACTATTCAATACTGCCTAGAAACTCAACCTTTGAAGAGAACAGGCACAGACGAGTGACAAATAACTACACTTGCAAACATCAATCATATCGTGAAAGGAGAAAGAAGCAAAAGCAATCAGCGGCACATATACCAAGCTGTTTATATTCCTGGACCTCTCATTGCACATTGCATCAGAACACAATGTCTAGACATATTGGTTTCCAGAATCTTAGTGTCATGCATCTTGTTCTAGAATGGGAAACAGATTACACCATGCCTGAGAAAAACTATATGCCACCACAGTTGATAACGGCAAAACACCCTATCATCCTTCACAGATAGCAATTACGGATTTGTGTGGTACTATCTCAAAGCTGTAAACAACACTCAGTAGCAAAAGAGACTGTATTTCCTTTAAGTTAATAAGATCATGAGTAAGAGAAGAATGGAGTACCTAGACTGTCTTTCTAGTCAGGCCTTCTAACTAATCACTTTGAGTAAATTTCAAAAAGAATAATTGAATAACTACCTTAAACTATAGTCAATGCCTGTTTCCAAGAACACAAAGAAGAAAAATGAGAAAGTGTATGCAAGGTGCCTGTTACAGGTCCAGACACAGAATAAAGTGTTAACTGCTGCTGCTTTAAAACGTCTTTGAAAAGTCACTAATTTTAAGTACTGAAATCAAACTCCTAGTCAGGCATACATCTGCATTATGTCATGGAGATGCTTCAACATACCATGTAGATTAACATCAAAAATAACAAAAGAATTTAGCTGTATAACTTCTATGGCCATATCATCAAATCTCATTATGTTAAAATATCAAAAATATAGGTCCCCCCCCCCATGCTGACTACCTGGAGAAACTGGACATCCGCAAGCATTACTGGGTAACTTCCTTGCATCTGGCACTATTACCACCATGAATCCCACAAGAACTACAAGGTAAATCTCATGTTTACAAAAGCTTGCCATTGCAATAGGGAGAGAAAATGTTAAAAGAGAAATTCTTAAAATTCAGTTAGAATACATGAAAAATAGAATCACAGAATAAGAATACACCATAAAGTAATTCATTCCTCAACAAACATTTGGAAAATGGGGATGGAAATTCCAGAGAATCATGGCTATGCTGAAAGACAATACTGCATGAATATTTTCTGCACAGACTAGGCTTTATGAGTGAATAACAAACATGCCTTGGAAGTTGAGATAATAGATTGCTCTGGAGGGACTCAAATTCATGTTCTCCCTGGAGTCACTTGCTTCCTTCCAGGACAGAAAAGCTCTTTCTTTCCAGAGAGGCCTTTATGTTCCAAGGCAATATTGCTTTCTCTGGAGGAGAGAATGGGTAGATGTGCCAGTGCCTAAGTAAGCTACTTCTATAATTTAGGGCTTCCTCTTCTCCTAAATCTCTGGCCCTCTATGAGTCACCCTATGGGAAACTGGAAGTGCAGAAATGACAGGAGACACAAGATTCTCTGTGAGTAAAAGGTATGTTCTTTGATTCACAAGTCCCTTTGAGGCAGAGTAATGAATAACAGTTTAGGTAGTTACTGTAGGAGCATGAGATTCTATGTATTCTTTGATAGAGTTGTTGATTAAAGTATGTGATTTGGGAGTTACAGGAAACAACATTCTCAGGCCTTGTTTTCTATAGAAAGTATATCTGCTTTACGTCTAGGGGGATGTTAACCTCTAGCTCACCCCATTACTGATAGAGAAGGAATGAGAGTTATGGTAACTCCCAGTCTAGGGGAAAGAACAAAGTAGCCACAAAACTTATGAGCCATATCCATCTCTAAGAGCCCTATTGAATAGGCCTGATATAGGTGGCTGGACAAAGCCAATGGGAGAAGGAATGATGTCTAGACCCCATGTTGGTACCCCTGTCTGTAAGAAACAAAAACTTTCATAGAACAATAGGAAGGGGTGACTGTTTCTCCCCTTTCCAGTGTCTGTGCAGAGAACTATTTGCTTTTATGTAATAAAGACTTTTGCTTGCTTGCCACCTGTGTGTTCCCGAAGTCCATTCATTGGCTCCATGAACAAGAACCCGGATTCCACTAACATCTTTCTGGTAACACCTTGTGTGTACATACAAGTATGTACATATATGTGTATGAATATAACTAATATCCATGCATATATATCTCGTACATAAATGCATACAGTGCACACTTGATGGGTTAATTGTTAGCTTGCAAATTGCAAATAGGGTAACATATCAGTCTTCATAGTATCAGACTTAACTTCTTACCTTCCCCAAAGAGCTTACAGTTTGGTGAAACATACAGTAGCTAAATATGAATACAAAAGTGGCTAAAAAATGCACCAGCCTTCATTGTGAATTCTGATAAGTGACTTGGCCTAAATAAACACAAGGAGTATGGGAAGTCAGATAGGAAATAAGCCAACAACTATAGAAGTAAGGAAAGCCTTTGTTTTTGTCAGTTTTTTTTTCCTGGAGATTAAAAAAGATATAAAAGTAAAAGGCAATGGAAACGGAAGAAGGTTTTCCTAATGAAACGAAATAGCATGTGTTAAAAGCAGCGAAGGAATACTTATTCAGTTCATTCAGATAACAACAGACTATTAATTATGAAGCAGAGGCAATGTTTGCAAAAGTAAGGGAATTAACATTTCTTGAGCTCCTGTGTGCCATGTACTAGTTACTTTACATATATTAACTCCTTTACTCGTTGTTCTATCCCTGTTTGGAAGATTATTATTATCCACATTTTACAGATGAAGAACTTAAAATAATGCGCCAAGAAATACATAATTAAGAAACAGCGGAACTAGCATTCAAACCCATGTCTGCCTGGCTCCAAAATCTGGATTCTTGCCATTAGTCCATGGGTGAGTTCTTGAATATTAATAAGATAGATCTTAACAGTAGATGATTTTTATTTTATATTTACTGGATAGTCACTTGTTATCTCTGTGCCCACTCTAAGGAGACTCAACCTTTGTTTTATTTTTTATACAAAAATATAAATGTTGAACAAATCTCAAATAGGGGATAAAAAATTAAGTGACAGATTAAGTCATGTGTTCGCATCATTTTTACAGAATTTGGGGTGATTCATGTGAAAAGTCTTTCCTATTACCATGAAAAACCATGGGGTTAAATATGAATATACAAGCAACTAATATCAAAGGAAACCTACATTAATAAATAATAACACGGAGTTCCCGTCGTGGCGCAGTGGTTAACGAATCTGACTAGGAACCATGAGGTTGCGGGTTCAGTCCCTGGCCTTGCTCAGTGGGTTAACGATCCGGTGTTGCTGTGAGCTGTGGTGTAGGTCGCAGACACGGCTCGGATCCTGCGTTGCTGTGGCTGCGGCGTAGGCCAGTGGTCACAGCTCCGATAAGACCCCTAGCCTGGGAACCGCCACATGCCGCAGGTGTGGCCCTAAAATGACAAAAGGCAAAATAAATAAATAAATAATAACACAAATTTATAGTTACAATTACCAAAGATGATCTTTTTTTTCAAAAAAGTAATACTGCTTGGTTAATATAAAACTAAATCATGTAACTGGTGAATGGACAAATGTGATATGTCTGTGCAATGAAATATTGGCCATAAGAAGAAATTAAATACTGATATATGCCACTATATAGATTAACCTTGAAAATATATTATGCTAAGTGCAAGAAGTCACACACAAAAGATAACATATTGTAATGGCAGTTATATGAAATGTCTAGAACAGGCAAAACTAATGAGACAGAAAGGAGACTTGCTGTTCCCAGAGGATGGGAAGACTGGAGGAACTGAGAGGCATGGGGTTCCTTCAGGATAATGAAAATGTTATAGAATTAAATGCTGAGGACACAGCACTGCAAACATACTAAAAACCACTTAATTGTACACTTTAAAATAGTTAAAATTGTGAACTGTATGTTATGTGAATTTTACCTTAATTTTTACAAATTATCTGGTGCTAAGGATGCAAATATTCTATGTCCTTGGTAGACTCACTGAACTTTCTCAAGGTTTTGTTTTCCTAGGCCTAACAGGGCTTTAGAGTCTTGCTCATTACAGTATTCCAGGCAGCCCAACTGAGAATACTGCCTGTATTCCAGGCAACTAACTGAGAATCTGTGATTGATATCTACCCATTATCCCTGGACTAATTTATCTCTAAAGCATCTTTCAGCCCAAACATATCTGAATAGCATTTATTGGCACTGAAATTCCAAGGTGCATATAACTACCCAGTAAATGTTTAAGAGGACTACTGACCTGGACAACATAAGGTAACAGAGGGACTTCTCAGTGCTAGAGTTTAGGTATACCATAAAACGCTCAAGATTGTGCTAGGAGCATCGAGACTGTAAGAGAAGCAAACCATTATGTTTTTGTTTCCTCTGTATCTTACAATATTTTTGCAGTAACTCGTTTGCCCCAGTTTGCAGTTTGCAACTATCTCCAAATGCAAGATAGTTTACATATTCACGGTAGAAATGCAACGTAAGCATATTTCTACATTGTGAGTATGCAAAGTGAGACCTATGGGTACACAAGGCAGCCATTCCAAACATTTTCCTTAAAACAGTCTATGTTAACTCCATTTGTGATTGCTTTCCAGAGGACATTATAACATGCGGGGAAATTTTTGTTCTATGTCACTCAAAATTGTTTTACTTCATTATTTTCTTACTAGTACATATTTTCTGCTATCAATATGCATTTTCTTCCTGTAACTCCTGCTTTCTGCTATGTCTACTTATCCTCATGGTATTTGAGAGACAATATAACCACAGAATAATCTAAGGTAAAATGTACTATAAAAACAAAGAACCTAAGGAGCACTTCTTGAGTGTTCACAAAGGAAGAGTGTCAGCACTTTGAAAACATTCTGTGGTAACTGTAGCTAGGTTATGTGCTTTGCATAGCAGAATCCTTTATCCACCTTCTAAATGGATTACTGAATCAAGGTCAGAATTACCTAAGGCCACTATGAAAGACAAGTGTTTCCATTTCCCTATTTTGAAATAGAAAACCAATCAAACTGCATGGCATTTTGGTGAATCTAAATGAATCCTTTATTGTTAACGACAGT
>PVHT021183666.1:22486624-22559392 GCA_004024745.2 Catagonus wagneri | reverse complement strand
TAAGTAAAATCTGTATCTTCGTCAATGCAAAGCCAACTTGAAATTGACTTTTTTTTATGGTGCAGAAAAAATGTGTAATCTGTGCTAGTGATGGAGTTGGGTCAGGGCTGGTGGTTGATGATTTTCCATCTGAGTCACTGGAACTTTTGCCTGGAATGCCAGGGTTTGTCTCCCAAAAGCTTTACTATGTCTAATCTTCCATAAGCTCTTCACAGCTCACCTTATACACTTATTCTTTTTGCACATGACTACATCCTTAATTAACTAGAGTCACTTCTTGAATTTCTCCACCAAAATTTCTTTCTGCATGGGTTGTGATTATGAACATCGTATAGAAATGCAACTGGCCTGACAGACTGATGAATCCTTCAGGCACTGTATTTGGCTGGACAGGGTGAACTGATTTTTCTTTTTTATTTTTATACAATGAGACTAAGAGTAAGGAATCAACCATCTCTTCCATTTTTTTTTTCAATAACCATGTAGGTTTTCCAAGAGAAAGCTACGTGAGCATGCCACATTACAGCAGTGACAAATTTACCATCACTGAGCCAGAGTCACCGTTTTTCTGTCTTCTCCACTAACCAAAATCTTTTTTTTTAATTTTATAATGATTTTTATTTTTTACATTATAGATGGTTTACTGTGTTATGTCAATTTTCTGCTGTACAGCAAGGTGACCCAATTGTACATACATGTATACATTCTTTTAAATTTTATAATGATTGTTTTTTCTAACCATTAACCAAAATCTTAATGATGTGCAAGACCTACTCAGTTTCTATCCTAACAAGGAGCTATTCTGATTATCAAAATTAATGTGATTTACAAAGTTGATTCAGAGGCATATAAACCTGGATTGAAACTTTGACTTCATCTGTCATTGCTGTGTAACTGGCAAGTTTATTTTAACATTTCTTATCTCACTTTCCTCATACGAAAAAGGAGAATTCTCTCAACACGTATTTTTCATAATGTTAAGAGAACAGCATATAAAGCATATATGAGAGTATAGTTCACTTTAAATACCTGGACTATAATCATTGCCATGATTATCACAATGTTTAAACTCTGCCTTAGCTTATGTAAATCATTCCCTGGACCTTTCTGATTGATTTTATGCATATGCATGGATTTGAACCTTATTTAACTATTTTTAAAATATTATCTCAGGCAGGAAATGAATTATTGCCTGTATCTGTTATATGGAGAGTATAAGTGATGGGGGCAGAAAATAGGATCAGGAATCTTGTCACTATGAAGAAAAGTCCCAGTAAAACTAAAAGTTACTCTATGATTATGACAGGAAGAACAGAAGGAAGGGACTGAGGAAGGGAGGGAGGGAGAGAAGGAAAGAAGGAAGGAAGGGAGGAAGGAAGAAACAGAGGAAGGGAAGGAAGGAAAAAAGGAAAGAAAGGGGAAAAAGGAAAGAAGAGAAGAATAGGAAGAGAGAGAGGGCAGAGAGGAATAAAGAAAAAAGGCAGGAAGGGAGAAAGGGAGGGAGGGGAAACACAAACACAGGTACTTGCATGTACACACACACACACACACACACACACACACACACACCACACACACACACACACACAAATAACAAGCAACTGCAAGTATTACATTTCTCTTCCTTAGCAAAACAGATTGTTTGGGGACCACTGAGCTAACTGTAGGTTTCAGAATATGTGGAGCAGATCATATCATGTGAAGGAGTCTGAGAATAAAATTGAGCTTACAAATTTTAGAAGCAGAGGAGAAAAAGCACACTTGGAATTCACGACAGGTTGAGGCAACTACCACAAGCGTCAAAGTAGTTAGAATATTAACCTTCCCCTTGTCTCAGAACAAGGTAGTCAGAATATTAATCTTTCCATTATCTCAGATCTATTCACCCTACTTAATAATGTGTAGCCTGTATAAAGGGGTTTTATTACTTTAATAGATGTGTAAACATGATATTATTTTAATGTGTCAAATACATAAACATTATTGTTATAAGTTACCAGTTTGACAAATAGTTCATTAAGTAATTTCCAGTGAAATCCCAGAAATGGAGATTGCGTGAGCACGCGTGTGTGTGTGTGTGTGTGTGTGTTTTGTGGAGAGTCAGAGTTGAATTTTCCCATGCTTTCAGTACATAAATTCATGCTTTGTGCTCTCATTTTAGTTTCCTTAAAACAAACAGTCTGTAGGAGAAGAAACACAAAGGAGGTTCAGATTAAATTTTTCTTACATTTTTCATTTCTACTTTGGGCCTTTGCAGGAAAGAACTATTTCATCAACGGGAGTATGGCCTCTTTTTCAGTCCAGAAGGTACAACCATTTTTCAGTGAAAAAATACATGGTCTTAGAGACCACTTCTGTGCCTTTTTCTTTGTATTCCTCTCACCCTAGTCTGAAGGCCTTTCGGAGTGCAATAATCAACTTATTAGCTGGTTAGTACTTGCTGTTTGACCCAAAGGAAAGCTATCCACTAATTCCATTATTCAGTGAATATTAATTCTTGATACTAGAACCTCTTGTGAACCTTGCAGTCCTTTCAGAGTTTAGATGCATCAGTGAACAAAGTACATAAAGATACAGATACTAATGGAAATTATACTTTAGCAAGGGGAGATCCACAATACGGTTTATTAACAGTAAAATAATAACCCAGTATATATTAGAACTCAATAAACGTTATTGAAAAAGAAAAGGAGACTAAGCTAAGGAGCAAAATTCAGTTGCAATTTTGAATGGGTAGTCAGAGAAGGGCATCACTGAAAAGTTTCAGTTTGAGCTCTGTCTTGAAAACATTGGCAAATGAGTGGGATGTATGTCTGGGCAAGAGTGTTTCTGGCAGAAGGGAAATACTAAAGACTTAAAACAGCATACACGATGTATTCAAAAAGCAGCAAGGAAAACAGTGTGTCCAGGACAGATTTGAAGTGGGGTAAGTAGTAGAAAACGTAGACAAAGAAGTAAGGGGGTCGCCATGATAGATTTGCAGGCCATTGTAAATAATTTGACTAGACTAGTCTTCCTTGATATAATTCCTTAATTTTAGCAGTGATTTCCAATCCACACTAATAATGATGTTAAGTATAAATGAATACTTAGTGAGGATGTTAAATGAGGAAGGTGAAATTTTAGGAGAGATAATAGTTTTCTTTCACACTGTTGATCAATCTTTTTCCTCTCGTGCAGCCTGTGCTTTAGAGGAATACTTATCCCTAGTGCACTAAGTGGATTCAGATTGCATCACAGGGAAGAGAAAGCACACTATTTTCTGCTGACATTTGCTTAAAAAAATAAAGGTTTTAGAAAAGGGAGCAAAGGAATTTCTATTGCTTCTAAATGCTTTCTATAAGGATAAATGGCCTCAGATACATTTGAGACTAATGAGGAGGAACAAAATTTTGCTATCACAGCATATCCTATTATAACTTTCAAGGAAAAAGGTAGATAAAGGATTTTGACTTTTAATTCATCAAATATTCCTACTTCCAGGCCAACCTTAATAGAAAACTCTTGAACAATCTGGCCTCTCCGGGAGGTTTATCATCGGTGCCTCCCTCCGAGACTTGTTACAAAGATTGGGATAATGTTTGCTAAAAAACAAGCATAAGCTATTCAAGATGCCTCACACGTACTAGTTGCTCAGTAATGGCACAGGAAAACTGTTATTTTCATTGTTACTTTTCCCTCAAAGCTATTTCTTCTACCTTCCAAACCTTGTTACTCTGTCTTTCCTGTATTCTCTTTCTCATATCCCCCACACTGGATGTTGGCATTATTCATCCTTTGTTCCGTTCAACGGGCAGCCTAGGATTTCACTCCAGCCTAGGTAAGAATAGTACTATTCCTCTCCTATATTCCCTCATTACAACTCCACCAAGGGAGGCTGGAATTTATTTTAAAGACAGTTATCTGAGTAACTATTAAGTCAACTTCGCCCATTTAGACAGCCAATTTAGAGGATGCTAGTTTCAGGGCCATTTCCCTCAATTGCCATGTTTGTATCTTGATATATCTGTAACTCTCTAGTTGATTAGAATAGTAAAATGAAAATAAACACATACACTCATTCGTCATTTTTATTCAGCAGTGGCTGGCTGAAACTTTACTGGGTACCACATATTGTTCTAGGTGTGGGATATATTAATGTATGAGTTAGATGACTCCTGCTTGGAGGAGTTTCCTTCTGGCACTGAACAGAGGATAACAAGGTAACCAATATTCAGAATTGATAGATGCCATGAAGCAAATGTATCATTAACTTAGTAGATGATAGTTAGAGGTGGTAGGGGACACAGTGGGATTCTTTACATGATGTTTCTCAGGAAGATTTTTCCATATCTGCACACATCCTGATCTTAAGGACATAAAAGTTACAGCCTCATGGAGAACTGGGGAAACAGTAATCCAGACAAAAGCAGAGTAAGAGGAAGGCAAATGCCTTGAAATGGAAGAGTCCTTAGTGTATATGAAGGAAGAAGAGGGAATGTCAGTGTAGCTGGCTTGACTGGGGGATGTTAGAAAAAGGAGCAGAGATGGAGAGAGAAAGGCAGGGTTTAGATCAGAGAGCATATGGTAGTCTAATGTTTTTCACTACAGAAATGTTACAAAAATATATATAGGAGATGAAGAAAAGTAATTAGGAAGTAATTAAATCATTAAGATAACTAGTAGCATTTCAACATATAGTCATCCAGTCTGTCTGTGAATATTTTTGTCTTTAATTCAAATTATTTTTATCACTCTCTACCACTTCTCCCATATGTACTTTGGAGATCATAGTTTCTCACCCTGTTCTCTGATTTAATATTTCACATGCCAGTGGACATAGAACTTAACTCTCCTTCATAATGCCCTAGTTAAAGCTCCAATTCCAAATATGGTAATCAGCTATGTGCCAGGGCTGAGCTACTTTACTTGGGCTATAAAAAAGTGTAAGACACCATCACTGTTCTAAGGAGCTTGATGAGTTATTTATCTCTTTCTTTCAGGAAGAGCCTTTACATCCAGACATAAGTTTTACTTATCACTTTTGGCATGAGCCGATGTCCTGGGCTTCACACCCTCCTTATTTCATCCTAAAGGGCATACCCAGATTGGCTTTATCAGATTATTAAGACCTGAAACTGTATTGCTAGAGTTTGTGAATGAGGAAATTCTAAATAAGTATAGATTTCATCTCATATAGTATTCAAATAAAAATATTAAAGCTCTTATGATAAAATGGGATCTGTTTCATTTGAACTTGTTATGAAGAGTGTCTAGTGTCCTGAGAGATAATTACTATACGGCCAAGGCAGTAGAAAACAATGAGAAAAGTTTGAAGAATTTTTGATGCATATATACTCTGCTTTTCAGGTCCTCACAGTTATGATCTTACAGAAGGAATACAGTGTTCAAACTCCTTTTAAATGGAAGGCTGCACAACTCCTTATTTGATCCCCACTTTCAGCATTGTAAGACTTTCCAAGTAATAAAAAGTGAAATGACAGAATCATAAATTCTAAGGTTTAGAAAGACTTTTAAAGGTTGTACTTGCCTATGTTTTATGTATTGGATGAGTATCCTCTGTACCACAAAAAATTCAGCGTAGTTGAATGAACGCTGGCAAAGAATTTGTGCCCAATTTCATTCTTACAATGTGTACTATAAGTAAGGTGTTACACAAATGGCTAATGGTAGTTTTTAAACATTACCCTTTCAATTTTACTTCCTTTTAAACATGTTTAAGTCCCATCAATAAAGCAGCTTTATCAGAAGAACTTCTGGAATCACAGAAACATATAAACGTGCTCTAGGAATTTTGTACTACAACATTCCTACAGATCTTTCAAATATTTTCCAATCTATCATGCTGTGTTATTTATTAGAATAGATGCAACAATGCTGCAAATGGAAATACAAGCGAATTAAAAAAAAGTTGTTACAAATTATAAAAAAATTATAGTACCCATTGCTAGAAAAATGTGGTAAAACTGGAGCATAACTATTGCATCATAAAGTAGTATAAACTTAGAAAAAAATGGGGTAATGTGTGGCAGTAATTCTAATTATTGCATAATCTATCCTAGAGAATTTACTCAATAGGTAGAGCGCAACAGAAAGTTAAAGACAGAGAAAGCCTCACTAATGCATCTCTTACTATTTTTAGTTTTTTATTTTTTGATTTGTATTTTTTCCATTATAGTTGGTTTACAGTGTTCTGTCAATTACTACTGTACAGCAAAGTAACCCATTTCTCACATTATCCTCCAGCATGTTCCATTACAAGTGACTGGATACAGTCCCCTGTGCTATACAGCAAGATCTCACTGCTTATCCACTCCAAAGGCAATAGTTTGTTATCTATTAACCCCAGACTCCCAGTCCATCCCACTCCCTCCTCCTCCCCCTTAGCAACCACAAGTCTGTTCAAGTCTGAGTTTTTCCGTGGAAAGCTTCATTTGTGCCATATATTAGATTCCAGATATAAGTGATATCACATGCTATTTGTCTTTCTCTTTTTGACGTACTTCATTTAGTATGACAGTCTCTAGTTCCATCCATGTTGCTGCAAATGGCATGATTTTGTTCTTTTTTATGCCTGGGTAGTATTCCATTGTGTATATAGAACTACCATGTGACACAGAAATCCCACTCTTGCGCATATATCAGGACAAAACTTTCACTGAAAACGATACATGCACCCATATATTCACTATAGCACTGCTCACAATAGCCAAGATGTGGAAGTAACCTAAATCAACCAACGAGTGAATTAAAAAGATGTGGTATATATACACAATGGAATACTACTCAGCCATTACTATTTTTAAAAAGATCATGAAAAACTGAATTTCACATACTGAAATCATACCTAAATACAACTGACATTGAATATCTATTAAATCATAGTTACTATAAAGAGTAAAGAGAACAAGGAGGAAAAAGCTTTTATAATGTTATATCATAGTATGTTATATTTGCAACATACATTACAACTGTAATTTTGCAAATATAATTATATATATATGATTATAAGTGTAATATATATACATGTATAGAATATATATTAAATACATATGCCTATTTCTGTATCTCACTGTCTCCATCAAGAATGGAGATAAAATATCAATTACCTCATAATTTGCTATAAAGATCAAATATGGTAATTCAAGTACTCAGAGTACTTTCTAGGTTATAGTAAAGCATCTATAAATGCAGTCTATTGTTCTTGTGTTTAGAAACTAATATAAACCAAGTTGAACTTCACAATTGTGGGTTATTTTTGATAGATGTGGCAGACCATCTCTAAAACTACATAAACTAAACGGCAAATATTAAATTTTTAATTTTAGTGAATTTTAGTTCATTATATTTAAGTAACTCCATGTGGCTTGCTTCTATAAAAACGGACTGCACAGTTCTGCACAGGTGGCAGGACACAGGGCCAAACTGGAAATCTAGATTAAGAGCCACACTTGGGAGAACTGGTAACTTACCAGATTTTTATATCCTTTATAATACCAGAGAATACAATATTTCTAACTAGTTCTCATATCTTGATACCATTTATTTCATCAATGCAAACATATTTATCACTTATTATAGTTAGCAAACGATCTAGTGAAGAGCACATGACCATATTAAAACATTTGTAGAACTGTACCACTGGAGAGTACACTGCTTCCGAAATTAACTGTCCCAAGGTAAAAATGAGAAGTAGTTAACATACACCAGCATTTTACATCACTTATACTGAAGTAGTTTAAAGTAAATTACAGCCATAATAAATATATTACTTTTACCATTTACTATTTTATTTCACATAAAAGAGTAGAAGCAATAAATAAACAATAAAATCCTGGGCTGCTGCAGTGAAAAGGATGGGAGACTTGTTATTATAATATATGAAATAACAGCATCAGTGACTTCTGCACAAAAGATCGTTTTAGGGAGATAGTTCTATTTATTTTATTTTACTTTTTAAAAATTTTTTTACTTTTATATTTTATTTTTGTTTTTTAGGGCTGCACCTGCAGCATATGGAAGTTCCTGTGCTAGGGGTCAAATCAGAGTTGCAGCTGCCAGCCTATGCCACAGTCACAGCAACACCAGATCTGAGCCACGTCTGCGACCTAGACCTATACCACAGCTCATGGCAGTGCGAGATCCTTAACCCACCGAACAAGGCCAGGGATTGAACCTGCATCCTCATGGATGCTAGTCAGATTTGTTTCCGTTGAGCCAGGATGGGAACTTCCTGGAGATGGTTCTATTTAAAAATGATCCTCCTGCTAAAGGTCAGCTTGTTACCTCTCCCCATCCTGCGGAGATGCAGAACAGGTGCCCCAGGTGTGTGACAGGCGTATTTGAAGAAGAGTAGATTCTACTAAGTTTATGCTTCATTGAACCCACACAATCATTAATAGGGACCAGACTAGTAAAGTCAATAAAGCTGCCAACAGAGACCTAGACTGAACTGCTATACACAAAGAAACTGAGACCTCTTTAAATTAATACAGACACTCCAGGCTATATACATATATATAAAAAAAGCCACTTTCAACACAATGTGATGTGAGACTGAAGATCAATGGATGACAAAATTATGAGTAATTAGGAAAGGGATATGAGCAGCATCAGATCTATGTTATTTTCTTTTGCTGTTACATCTGTATAATGGTCTCATCAATTACCTAGTGAGCTGGCACCTCATATGAGGATTTACTAAGCATTATTATTTAAAATTGAAGGTCTCTCTACATACACATATACAACTATACATGCTTATATTGGTATTAATGCAAATGTATATAAACATATATATTCATATATATATATATATAATACTATGTGCTTTTATTACTATTGTTTGTATTAATTCTAACTCCATATAGGGGGACTCGATTATTCTTATTTGCCTGTTCTGATAATTTTATATAACATTAAGTCTTTTGGTGTTGCTAAACATATAATTTAATCTGCTGTTTACTAAAGCAAGAATATTGTTTTATTTGTGTTGGATTTCATTGTTCTATTTGTGTTGGATTTCTTCATCTGTAATTTGAGGGTAATATAATGCCTACTTTATAAAGTTGTCATTAGGAAAAAAATGAGATGGTATATATAAATTGCTTGAACTATAGTAATTACTTTGTGCAAAATAGCTTTGACTAAACTGAAAACATGTTAAGTAAAAACATTTAATTTTCTAATATGAATTATTTGTTTTAAAGTATTTATTTTCTATCATAATTGATGTCTGTATAAGATAATCTATTTTGACCAGACTTTGAGAAATGTTATGGTACAACTTATTAAAGCTGATGACCTTTAACATTCAGTAGTAAAAAAAATTAAACTAAATTTATTTTATTAGGAGCTAGTTAACTTATAAATTCAACATTAGTAAAATAATGTTACTTAATTTCATGAAGATGAATGACCTTATGATGCTATGCAAATAAAGTATCAACCATTTAAAATTATTTTTTGAAATATGCATTAGTATAAATCAAGCATACGATGTCGAAAAAGGGATAAAATATTTCCAGCTCTGTTACTGAATTTGTAAAAAGTATGCCTTTAGTGCAACTTCAAAACAGATATATACTTTTTGCAAGCATTTTGTAGATAAAATAATTTCTAATATAGATAATTTTTGTAATAAATTTTTAATGCAGATAAAGTAATTTGTTTTTTGTTTTTTTTTTTTTTTGTCTTTTTAGGGCTGCACCTGCTGCATAGGAGGTTACTAGACTAGGGGTCCGATTGGAGCTGAAGCCACCAACCTATGCCACAACCCCAGCAACACGAGATCGGATCCATGTCTGTGACCTACACCACAGTTCATGGCAAAGCCAGATCCTTAACCAACTAAGTAAGGCCAGGGATGGAACCCACATCCTCCTGGATGCTAGTCAGGTTCGTTAACCACTGATCCACGACAGGAACTCCAATTTCTGCTATTTCTGAATTGCAGTTTATGAAAGTAAGGGCAATCAAATTGTAGAAGGAAGAGTAAATTAAGTTTACTGGGTCTTACTACCTTATTAGCTTTCATACACACAATTCATAAACCTTCTTTACTCAACAACTCTGGAAAATATGAAGCTAAATTAACTTTCAAATGTAAACATTTGAAATATTTCATCATATTTCAAACATCATGTAATTACGATTGCATATATGTTTAGTATTTATACCTAATTTTCATCAAATCAAAATAATTTGGAGCAGCTTACCGGGAAAACAAAATGTAAGACAGGGCAATTAGGAATAGAAATCCAAAGAGATTATTGAAATCGAACTATAAAGTCAGGAAAACTGTTTAAGGGGCTCATATCTTCTCCTAGGGAAATTCATGATTACAGCTTAGCATAGGGAACCCACAGCACACTTTCCAGGATGATGAATAAAAAGAGGTGGAATGGGAGTATATTGTTTGTACTACTTTACTAATTGTGTCTGAGTAATTTTGGATAGAGAAAAGCTAAAAATTGATTAGGATAAGGTTCAGCATGGAGGATGTGGACTATGACCCAGTATCTTCAAACTCACTTGCCTTCTACAGACAAGTCTGAAATTCCTCCCATTTTTTTAAGGTTTTACAAATGGTAAGTTATTGTCATAACTATGTATTGAGCACCTACTTTGTGCCAGCCTAAAGTTGGGGGTGGCCAACTGTTTTAGCGGTTGTATAGGACACAGCTCTTGGAGGCCCCGCTCACTTGGTGATTACAAAATTGTAACAATTTATAGGCATATGACGGTAAGAGCTTCAAGGGAGGGCAGACTTCTTTTGAACAATACAGAGTACCACATAGGATATCGGTTACTGAAGCTGTGCTTAAATATTGCATATGTTATTATTTTACCTTTAAAATACAAAGAAAATTACAAAGAAATATTAACTTAATTTTTCAGATGAAGAAACAGGCTTATAAAAGTAGATTTTTGCTTAAGATACAATAGTTGCTTACTTGACAAAGCTAAGATTTTAAACCAAGGTACTGTAATTCCAAAAATTGTGCTTTCAACCAAAGTTCTACATTAAATGAATGAATGTGGAGGTCCTCAGCTATAAATATTTCAGTGTGAATAAAGGCTCTGGGATTATATCTAGAATGCATTTGGCAGCATGTAGCAAGGTGCCTGCTACTCAGAGAAGTTGGGAGGAGCATCATACATGTTGAAAGACAAATGCTGTTATCATCCATGCAACAAAGAAGATCCACCAGCAAGGTGGGGTCTCTCTGAAGAAATAGGTTGCTTTCACAAATTATTCTGAAGACAGCATATTCAGAGAAGAAGTCAATGTGCATGTTACATTTACTTATCCAACATGATTATTTGTTCCTAACCTATAAACATGGATTAATCCTAATGGGCTTTTGATAAATGTAATAATAACATTTTCTGCAAGCAAAAAAAAAATTTTTAACTATAAGGATTCATCAATGGAAAAAAATTTTAAATGACTTTTTCTTACCAGCCTATAGTCTCCAAAGTTCAATTTTTAATGTATCTGTATTTTTACATTATGCATGTATAATTGACTATTTCTTACAAAGTCAGCTAAGTGACTCCCAATCTATTGAAGATTCAGGTTGCCAAATGCTTCTGTAAGCATAAAGTGTACTTCTGAATGCTAAAGTGCCCTACAACGTTCAAACCATATTTTAAAGAGCTGGGAAATCTAGTTCTCAGTTACAATGACACAGCTAAATAAAGTACTGAGGATTTCCAGAACAACATATTTATCTTTCATACCTATTATCTAATGTTCTTTATTATACAATGAACATTAGGCTCATGTAATGCATCATATTACCTGAAAAACATGATTCAACCTTTTCAAAATCAGTATATATAATAAATTACAACATCCACTAAGTCATTCCGCTTAGATTTCAGCCAGATTTAATCGTTTTAGAGGTCATAATTTAGATTTGAGTACAATTATTACATTTTAATGATGAGGAAATTAAGACAAAGATAAATGTGTAACTTATTTAAGATCCCAAAGCTATCAAGTATTGGAACTAGGAAAAAAATATGAGCCTTTACTAAGTCAAAGTTCTTACTACTTTATTCCAGAATTTTAATTCGTATTTGTTTCTATTTTGTCTTTTAATCAAATATCACATCATATAGAAACAAGTTCTGAGACCTAACTTAGGTTTCTCTTGTTTCGTCAGTTCCTATTATTAATAACTTTGATTTAGCCTAGCATGATTCTTGCTGAAATGCAGCTTACGTTCCAAAGTTTCAAAAACATGGCCAGTGGGTTATTCTGAAAAACAGCTCTAAACACACATAATTCCCTTGCTCAAAAAGTACCTCTCTACTCTCTAGTTAATAAAACTAACATCCTTAACACCACAGTTTCAATCCTTCATTGACTAAATATTACCTGAATACTTGAGAAATGTAAATTCCCAAGCCACATTCTTAGAATTTGTGTTCAAGAACTTGTATTTTTAAATAGACACACTTTAAGGAATGCTGCCTTAGTCTGAGATTGTCCGTATTTATTTATTTTTGTCTTTTTTTTTTAAGGGGCCCACATGCGGCATATGGAAGTTCCCAGGCGAGGGGTTGAGTTGGAGCTATAGCTGCTGGCCTACACCACAGCCACAGCAGCATGGGATCCAAGCTGAGTCTGTGACCTACACCACAGCTTACAACAATGCCGGATCCTTAACCCACTGAGAGAGGCTAGGGATTGAACCCACAACCTCAGGGATACTAGTCGGGTTCATTATCGCTGAGCCATGATGGAAACTCCAGACTGTCCTTATTTAGATGAGTCAGATTAGAAAACCAAGGGGCACGTTAGGAAAATAGAAATTCATGGTACTAATAACAGTGTTTTTTTATTGCTGCATGACAAATTACTACAAATTTATACATTTAAGACATCTATTTTTTAATATCAGAGTTTCCATACATCTGAAATCTACCATGGAATAGTTCCCTGCTCAAGGACTCACACAGCTAAGGATAAGATGTCAACCAGGGCTGAGTTCTCACCTAAGACTAGCGGTCTACTTCCAATCTTCTGTGGTTGTTATAATTAATTTCCTTGCAGCTGTAAATTCATGGAGGCTACATTTCAAGAAGAGAATCCCTCTGATCTATAGACTTTCTAGTAAACACTCAACTTGATTAGGTCAGGAACACCAGATAATATAAAACTTGATTAATTAGGGATCTTAATTCCACCTGTAAAACTTCCTTTTACTATATAACATAACATAATCACAAAAATGACATTCCTTCACATTCAAAGGTCTCAATCACACTAAAATGGAGGTATCAAATAAGGCTGTGGGCCCTGGGAATATACTGGTATTCTACTATGACCCTAAGTAAACCGTATAATTTGTTTTTAACTTCCTAACTAGCTTAATCTGAGAGGTTACTGAAATAAATGAATACTGTAATTCATATAATCCACCCCACATATTGCTGCCTTATCTGCAATAATGATCTACTATTGGAAAATAATGAAATTAATGATTTTCAACACTAGAGTCTCCAGTGCAGGTTTATAAAATTCAGACAAGAACAAAATACTAAAACAACTTGACTCTCTGTCCTAATTTGTATCTCCTTCCCATAGGCAACAAGCATCAATTTTAGGTTTAACTTGGAAAGTAGAAGAAAAATCAGCAAGAAAAAAAAAGTAAAAATAAACTGAGCAATAGCACTAATAACATGCATCAAGAATAATTTATAATAGCAAAAAATGAGACTTGGAAAATATATACTGCTGAATTTATAACTTTTTGCACATTTTTGTTAGGGTTCACGCAAAGATGAGATTATGAATATTATGGGAATCATGGATTTATATGATAATTAGATCTTATACACAAGTAGGAGTTGATAGGGAAGTGAAACTACGGAACAGAGATTTGGAGGATTATGGAGTCTTTAACGTGTTCATCTGAAGCACTAGCGTGTGGTAAAATTGGAGCATGCAAGGCAGTATGGAAAAGAAAAGCACATCAATTGAAAAAATAATGAAATCACAAAGGAGGAATTTGTGTATAAGTCTGTGAGAAGCTGTTCCCTCTCTGCAAGTGCTGCCCTGTGCGTCTCTAGCCAAGCATCTGGTGGTACATCTGGGGCTATTATTCCTGAATACAAAGTTAGGAAGCATGCATTAAAATGGAACCCCATGAGCTTCTATGTGATTGTCAGTTCTGTATCTAACTGCAATTGCCTTCCAAGTTTAATACTTCTGCTTTACTTACTTCTGCCTTCCAAATCTTATGGAAGTTCCTTTTTAGGCCGAACTAACTTGGAACCATAAGGCAAAGCTGGTACCAGGAACACAGTTCCCAGCTTCAGAAATCGACATTGTACAATCCATAAAAACATCAGCTTAATAAATATTAATCATGCACAAAAGCAACAGTAACAGTAAGGTCAGAAAAAAAAATCAGTAAGTTGTGGTCAACTATTTTGAGGTCTATGATACGGAAGGTCTATGCACATAGTTTTCACACTATGAATAATGATTTATTGTTGTCATTCAATTAAGGAGAAATTGTTCAAATAATATTTATTAAATCTTACAATAGATAAGTTAATGTACTAGATTTGCATATACTACCCTCCTTTAAATCTAAAAAAAAAAAAAAAGTTCAGAATTCAATATTAACATGTCTTCTTAAAAGATCTCAAAATTGATCCTAATAATTACATATAAAGTTAGATTTACTTAATATTTGTTGCAAGATGAAACAGGCAAAAAAAAAGTTTGGGAACACTGAATTGCACACTAGTAGCTTACTATGGATCCTCCTTATTGAAATAAGGACAAGAGTAGAAACAATTGTTTTAAGGCTTATCCATTATACAGTTCAATACTGTGATGTGAAGTCCTCATATAATTTACTCCCCAAGGGGCAAAAACTCTAACATAATGACAACAAAATACTCTCAATTTGAAACCTTCTTTTGCCCTTTAGAGACTTATGACCTTGGCTAAGTACCATAAACCTGGATAAATCCCTATGTTCTTGTCCATATAAAAAAGATAATATCCAGCTCACATTTTTCATGAGAATTAAATGAGAGGATAATAATTTCTCACAATATCCGGGCAATGTTAAATATCCAGATAATGCCAGCCCTATGAGTAAAATGCAAATATTAAAACTTCATCAATCTGTATCTATCCATACATCCATCCATTTATCCATCTTTGACTGCCAAGTAGCTCAGCAGAGGTAAATGCTGCAAACTGCAGTCATCATACCAGCCCAGATTTTGGAACACCCGTCACATATCCTCTATGACATATTATCTCCATCTCATCAACATGACTCCATCTAACCTTTATGACAAGTTCCTTGAAAAGTTTTATAGGGAGAGTGGTCATAAATAATTAAAGAAATACCATTAGCCTTGACTTTAATGGGTTATGATTTTGCCCAACAAATATGACATTACTATTTTTAATTCTGAATACTTACTACGCTTGTGGTATTACCTTAACAACCAAAATGTTGGAAGCCTTCGTAGCTCTCTGAATCGCAAAAAACCCAGTAATGCCTTTCTCATAATTGCAAGGACAAGTTTCTGTGAACCTCTCCTTAAACTGACTTAGTAAAGATTTGTCTGTCATCTGAGAGCTGATTTGAACAGCCTATGCTTATCAAAACTTTAAATTGTGAGTCATTTGGATCAAAGCAAAAATTCAGCAATGATGTCAACAGCCCCTTAAGCAAATTCAACTAAACCATTAAGAAAACCCAGGTGATCTACTAGTGATGGTGGCAATTGCTTTTCATTAAATTTAATATCAGGCAAGATTGATTTTATTCATAATCATTAAACAGACTTATTTTCTATGCTTTTCTAGTAACATTGCATACTGGGGTCCCTTTTCTTTAATGAAGCAACAGGATGGAAAAACTACTCATACCATTTCATGGTTCACTGCTACAAAACTGCTGTACCTAATGGAGTACTGATTGAAGCAAGCAGATATTCAGACTAACAGTTGGGAGCAGTCCCAGAACACCTGAGAAGTTAAGTGGCATTACATTTTAGATTTTTGGAAAGTGTGCATACAATTCTCATAAGAGTTGTTGTCACAGTATTTATTTCAAGCTGTTCTCTTAGAATGGAAGTGCTGACAAACATCTAGAAGGCAAACAAGTGCTCCTAGGAACAGAACTTCCTCTGGCCTTAACAGGGTCAGAGTATTAAGGGACTCCTGGCACAATTATTTTTTTTTTCCTGTAATCAATGGAGGAAACATATCCTAACTGCTTTCTATGGCATATGCTCTAAATAAGCTATCTCCTTGATCGCCCCTTGAATATTTTCTGTTAACTTTCTCTTACGTCTAATGAGAAAAAAAGATAATCTAGAAATTTATGTCAATAAATAAGCTACAATTTATTAACGTTAACATCATCTTTCCATAGGTGCTCAATAGTCATTATTATTATTTCAGCTGGATTTTTTAAAAGACTGCTTTAAATCAAAAGACCAAGGTATTTTGATTTTTTATTTTTTCCTATCCATGACTCCAGGATAACTAAGGAGAGTTTTGGAGAGAAACGTGGCAATTAGCTGGAGAAAGCAGAAAAAATAATACATCTTTCCTTATGTAAGGAATGTTCAACAAACTGATATTACAGAAATGTAGAATAAAATTCAGATTCTAATTTTTTTATTGCATCAAAACTAGGTAAATATAGGAAACATAACTGGGATAAATACTTGCTGATTACCAATTATTGTATTATATATTCAAATGTGGATAATGACAGAGTTTGTACCTAGTGTTTTCATATACTTTACATATATCTTTAAAACAATGTTTAGCACAGGCTTAATTTTTAAAAAATTATCTACCCCAAATTTTCTTGTGTTTAAGTTTTCCAATATTTAGAGATCACCTTCCCCTTTATTTTACAGACGAAATAAAGTTGTGGAGAACTACTACTACATTTAGGCGTAATTTCAGGACTTTACCAAGATTTCTCTAAGTTCCCAAGGAGGTTCCAATGAACAAATCTCACTCCAATTCTATACTCTTTTTCAACTTCGGAATTTTTTTTTACTTAATGATTCCTTATATTATCTTCTAATATTTATACAAATGTAGGTTTCTTTAATGATCCCCTAAAACTCATCAACTCACATTTTACTGAAGATTTGAAAGTATTAAGTAATTGGATATAGCATTGCAAAATCATTTTCATAGGAGTATATAATAGAGATCAATAAGAATTCATAATTCATATAGTTACATGTGCCTATATATATGTGTATGTTCACCCTAAAGATACTCCTGTCATGAAAGAAATTTCTCATAAGTTAACTTTTTCCAACACATCTCCTAGGACCCTTATTACTATGGTTGTGATTCCCCTCTTTCCCACCCTGATACAGACTGACTGCACAATGCTGCAAGGAAGTACATGCTATCATTCAAGTATGTTCATATAACTCTTGTTGCAAAATGTTTGTGTCCCTTATTGCTTTCAGAGTAAGATCTACATCTTGCATTACACACAAGACAATCCTAAATGAAAATCTGCTTATGATAATTCAATTCTAGTGACTCTCCTATTCCTATCAGTTCCAAGCACTGAAATTGAAAATGGGATTAAGAAACTTCCAAAAAAAAAAAAAAAGGTCCAGGACCTGCTGGTTTCACAAGTGAATTCTATCAAACATTCAGAGAGCAGTTAACACCTATTCTTTTGAAACTCTTTCCAAAAAAAATTGCAGAGAAAGGAACACTCCCAAGATTTTTTTTTTTTTTTAAGGCCATACACATGGCACATGGAAGTTCCCATGCTAGGAGTCCAATCAGAGCTGGAGCTGCTGGCCTATATACACCACAGCCACAGAAACACAGTATTGTGGCAATGCCAGATCCTTAAACCACTGAGCGGGGCCACAGATCGAAACCACGTCCTGATGGATACCAATTGGGTTTCTTACTGCTGAGCCACAACAGGAACTCCCCAAGCTCATTTTATTAAGTCACCATCACCCTGATACCAAAACTAAAGATACCACCAAAAAAAAAATTAAATTAGAAGCCAATATCACTGATGAACAGAGATGCAAAAATCCTCAACAAAATACTAGCAAACTGCATCCAACTATATATTAAAAAGATCATATACCAGGATCCTATCAAAATTAACTTTCTTTTTCTGGTTCATACTTCTGTCAGAACCTAAAAGAAATTTTATGAGTTATACAGAATTTTGGATTACAGAATATTAAGCCAGTGCATCACAGATTCTTTGCAGTACTTAGGACTTGGATTCTTTGCCTGCCTCAGCCTACAACAGAGATAGCAGCAGAGTTTGGCCACAGCAAAATGCCTAGATTCCAAAAGATATATTTCATTACAGCAATTTAAATAGACTACTTCTTTTAATACCAAAGAGCAAGTGATCCTCAGTCAAATAAGTTATTTGAGTTAATTGCTAAAAGTTAAACAGGATGAGAGCAGCTATAATACAAAATAAGTAAATATAATGACAGTTAAATATGTCAAATAGGTTATGATATTAAGATGATTATAATTAAATATATTAAACTGTAACCAAAAACTAAAATTAGTTATGTATAAACTAATGACAAGTTAATGATGATCAATAGTAGTATCTATGCTCATTTTATCAAATGATATGCACATTGTATGTTCTTATTAGAGTAGAAATTGTCTGTAGTCTAGACAGAAGCACACAAGTGTAAACACTGTATGGTAGAGTAGGAGTAGTTCACATGGCTTTTGAAGATAACTAGGCTCCAGAGACTGTCCACTTGCATCTGCCACGTATATCATACAATAATGTAATTACTAATTTTGCCTTTTTTTTTTTTTTTTTGGCCTCACCCACAGCACGGAGAGGTTCCCTGGCTGGGATCAAACGCAAACCACAGCAATAACAACACTGAATTCTTCACTTCTAGGCCACCAATGAACTCCCTAATTACATTTTTTAATTGCAGTACTGGGAAAGGAGAGTTCATTTTTTGGTTAACATTTTTATTTAGGTTTCATATACATCAATCTATATTAAGAAGCATACAATCGATATCTTGACACATGTACATGTCCATGAATCCATAACCACAACTAAGAAAATGACCACGCAACACCCAAAGTTTCCCTGGGCCCTCTGTAAATCTCCTTGTTCTGCACCTACCTAGACTCCCAGCTCCACGTTCTCAATACTGGGAGTCTGCTGACCATACCTGGGCTCGCATTTCCTAAACTGATCTGAGAATTTTCTCAAGACAAACATGGACAATTTTTAGAGATTTCCTCATTTGTTTGCCATCTGTTACTAACATCTAGTATCTTGGAAACTATTGTTTCACTTATTCTTAATGTTTTGTTGTTATTATGCTTGCAAATAGGAGCTTAAATATAGTCCTTTACATTAGCTTGTTTGGGAGACTATGATTTTTAAGCAGCCTTTTTGCTTTTTGAACAGTTCACATTACATCGAAGCAAAAACATTCCTATCGCTCAAGACATTACAAGGGGATAGAAGTTACTTTCCAAGAACCTGGATAAAGACTAGGCACATTCCTTATTGTATAATATCCATATTAATCCATATTTATTGTCAAAAAAACCCCCGAAGTTTCTGGATCAGAGATCAACTATTTACTTACAGAATAATGCTGTGCTAGTTCTCATGCCCCATTTTCTCCTTGGAATAACACAATGTGTACCATATAGACCTTGCACATACAGGAAAAGAATCTCAAAATTATGAATCTCAAAGTTTGTACAGGAGCTAATCTAATTCCTAGCTCCTCCTTCCTCTTCATAAAAAAGGAGAGAGAGCTTGAAATGTAAACAAATCTTCTCTTGGGGGAGGGGGGATTGTCTCTGCCCTGAAATGTAAGCAGTTTGTCTCCAAGGGAGGTAAAAAAACGGATTAGTAATCTGTCATGATCTGCTCATTTTGCTATAACAAATCCCATAAAATGTGTGGCTTAAACAATGGGCAGTCCTCTACTAGCACAAATGCCTCTGTATGTGCAAGGTCTACCCGGCATGCACTGTGTGTGAGCTGCAAAATGGTTTCTACACACCATATGCTGACGGTTTACTCTCACACTGTGTTGTGCATCCTCCAACATGTACACGCGTGCACACACACACACACAGCCATATATACTCACACATAAACAGTCCAGTGCAAGGAGACCCTTCCTGCCTACGTCCACTGGAAACTGACCATATCAGTTACTGAGCCTGATGACTAAGATTTTATTCCAATTTAATCATGACATAGGGCTATCCATAATGTCAATAATAACCATATTCAAGTTGGTTACAAATTATTGACATAAGGTTCATGTTTTAAACAATGTATGTACATATAAACTAGGCATGCTATAGAGTATATCTGTGGATGTAGCATATTTAATTTCTTTATTCTATAGTGGTAATTTACAATATTTTGCAAGCACTGTAAAAAAATTGAATCTTTTATGCCTGCTCTATGTTATCACTTTTAGCTTTTACAAATGTTCTTTTGGCTTTCTCGCAATTCTTATTCTACACTATTCTGTGATAGGAATCCTTAGCAACTTAATTTTGAAAATCTAGTTCTACTTGCAAAAAGTTTTAATCTGATTATTGGTAAATGCTCAAAATTCAAATAAAGGATTGATTAATCGCTATTTTTAGAAACATTTCTTTTCTCAAATATAGGCAGCGGAAAACAGGCTCTTATGTATTTGCAAGAATAATTCCTGTGTTTAATATGAGAATTGCATGTTAGGGAAAATGTAAATAATATCTATATGATCAAGGCTTTATGAACAATTGAAATTGACTTGTGCTTATATTATCATTGGCCAAAAAGCCAACTTCAGAAGTAAGACAACTGGAGAAAATCAGGAAATACGATAGTCATGATAGGCTCCGACCAATCATGATTCAAAACATAAAGACGACACATTAGACAGGGAAGCAGGTATTGTGGAAGTTCCTGGTAGGGTATTATTACTTATTCTGCAGAGTTGATGAGAGAATTAAATGAGAATGTATTCAAGTATCTCAAGAGGAATGATTAATATTAATCTTAAAATATTAACTTTAGTTATTTTTCCTATATAGCACTGCTCATTTATATGCTACTTGAGAGCAGGAACTCCTTTAAATTCATTTTTTATCTCTCATTTCCTAGGGAACCTGATATTAACATCTAAGCAATTAGTGCATTTTTTCCCATTTTAATTCAACTGCCACCATTCACCACTTGTTACCACTTGCTGTAAAATTCAAAATTAGATTGAAATATAAGCTTAATGAGACCTGGAACCATGGGTATTTCTTTTAAAAAGTTCCTGAGTAAATTCTCCCTTCATATTTTAAGGCTTCAACCTGTTTCTGAATAAAATGTCAAACCAAGTGGGCAGGTATATCTTAAAATTCCATATAACTTATATCCAGCAACTTTAAACAGTCTGTCAAGTTGATTGACTAGATTCCCTAAAGTAACCTTGAGGAACCCCATAGCCTTTTCTTTCTTTTTTGCTTTTGCTTGGTAGAGGGTCTACCAAGATTTTCTAGTCTATGTATCTAAGATATGCTTCATATTCACTTTTTCTGACCTTGAGAGAAAAAAAAATACCTTTTATCTGATATAGAAGAAAATTCTAACTACAAAGACATATTTTTATTGATCCCCAAATTGATTATGAATTGCTAATGGGTTGCTAATATTTTTGATCAAGATGAAATCCCAGGAGATGAAATGCACATAATCAGACACTTTGTGTTATAGGATGGAGACAGTAAAAGGCATTCAAGGAACAGGAGTATATAGGTAACTTGCAAGATAGGTCAAGTCTCTCTTGAAAACAAATTTACTCTGTTGTCTTGTTTTTTCTAAAAACTTTGTAACAGAAGATGTCTTGAATGCCATTTAAAAAGAGATCTGAGAGCCATCAGGTTTGGGAGAAATGGATGACAACTTTGTTTAATGAAAGAGGCGAAACTTATTACTCTAATATAAATGATAATGTTGAGCTCTGGAGTGACTGGGGAAAATACATGAAATTACTTCTTGAAGTGTTGTTACAGGTTATTCCTTGTCAGTTATGCTACAATATTTTATAATTAAGAAACATATCAAAGACACATCTACAAAAAAGTTAAAACTATAATCTATATAGATGTTTTTCAGTTAGTGATGCTAATTTAACAGCCATATCATACACTCCATATTATGTCAACTCTTCTAAACTTGAGATGTTATATACCTCAGCATATATTATTTTTTTCGTTTTCAGCTGTATCCACATCATATGGAAATCCCCAGGCCAGGAATCAAAACTGAGCCACAACTGTGACCTATATCCCAGCCATGGCAACACCAGAACCCACTTAACCCGCTGCACCAGGCTGGGAATTAAACCTACACCACCTCAGAGACAATGCCAGATCCTTAACCTGCTATGCCACAGTAGGAATGCCTATATATTTTAATAAATACACCGTTATAATTTTAAAATAATCTATTCTGCTGTCTTTGTATGGAAGTTCTAGAATTTTCAACTAGGTCAGGTTGCTTCATAATGTTTCCATAATAAAACCATGTCCAAGTGTAACGAAGGATAACATTTCGCTGTTTGTCATAACCTTCTAAAAATTTTTAAATTTTAGAGAAATAGGCGAAATTCCCACCACACAATCCTTTTTCTTTTCCCTTCTGAATTGTAACAACTACCATTTTGAAGGTAGTTGAAATATCAAAGGCTCTACAGCAGGAAATTGTTGGTTTTCATCATCTTCTTTGAGCACTCTCAGAGGTTTAAAGTCATGTGGCTAAGTTCCACATCCAACTAAGGAGGACACAATCAGGTTGATTTTGCGTGATGCAATGTATCTGGGCCAATTCTATAATTTTAAAGAGGAAACACAAACCAAGAGCAGAGATTTCACTCACTTGATGCCAACCAATCAGCGACAAATCAGAGACTAGATTCCAAGTGTTATGAGAACTAGTCTATTTTCATTGCTCTGATCACCACAGCTCTCTGTGTTAAGGATAATAATGTTCCAAGAAGCATTCTTTCTTATTCTTCTTCCAAAAAGCAAAAAAAAAAAAAAAAAAAAAAAAAGTTGGCATTTTAGTTGAGGATTTTTTTTTCCTCCCTAAAAAAATTCATTGGACTTCAGAGTTCTGTGTCCTGGAGGGTTGGACTTGTGAGCAGGTTGGATTTATAAGCCATGGGGAGACAGTGCTAATGGCAGGAGTTCAGCATCATTACATCCATACATCAAAACCAGCCTGGAAGGCAGCTATCTAACCACTATACCAAGAAACTGGCATTGTCACTGCAGCAGCTTGGGTTGCTGCTGTGGCTGGGGTTCAGTCCCTGTCATGAGAACTTCAAAATGCTATGGGCATGGCAAAAAAACAAACGAACCTGGTATCTCTGTTATCTCTGTTCCGGGTCAGATTTTACTTGTTAGCTCAGCAGAAAACCACAATTCTAGTTATCCCAGGTTTTAGCATTTACAGGTACTATGGTTGTGCTGATGTAACTGCTCTTCCTTAAATGCTCTTCCCTCATTTGCACCCAACTGAGTCTTCTCTAGAAAACTTACATATAGGAAAAAAAAAAAAAGATAACGGAGTTCTCTTGTGACACATTAGGTTAAGGATTGGGTATTGTCACTTCAGTGGCTAGGTCACTACTGTGGCACAGGTTCGATTCCTGGCCCAGGAACTCTCACATGTCTTGGATGTGGTGAATAAAAAAAAAAAAAAAAAGATATAGCAAATGCCAACTACCTAAAGGCATTATTTCTCCTCTTACTACATCCTTGAATCCATGAAGTCAAATTTTATATTAAATGTTCTATAGATGTCAGGAGATAGTGATAAAGATCTGACATATCATGAATAATGACAGAGAAATTACAGAGGATGAGTAGTTGACAGCAGTCTGGTCTTTATGGGGTGGAGAGGAGTTGCCCTGAAGTGCTGAAAAAAACAGTATTTCTTAAAGAAAAGGAGAAAGGGCAGTTGAAGGAAAAATCACAATGCAAAGCTCCATTGAGCTCTGGTTACTTGTCTTGTAAGCACCTGTGTGTCATTTCAGATAGTTCCAGTCTTCAGTCCTCCTTACCACCTTGACCACTGAACTTCTTTTCTTGTTGATCCTGATGTCCCTCTAAACATACATTTCTTATTGGTTATCAAGAGTACTCTCATCTCCTAGGGTCCACATTTCGAATCCTATAATCTAAGTGAGTGCCCCTATACTGATAAAATCTACTTTAGGTTTCACCTTACTTGGTCTAGCATCCTCAGAATCCAGTCTCATATGTAATTTCCCGGCTCTTGGTAGTGGACTTTGGCCAAGTCCCTTAGAGCCTTGGTTTAATCATCCATGAAATAAGGGCTACCATTACAAATGGTGGTGTCTGCAAGTGACCAACCACCTTACGGCCCAAGTTTCAGCTTCAAAGCAATGCAGTAATTACTAGGAAACAGAATAGGTAGCTGAATATAAATGTGGTAAAGACTCTGAGCTTCTCTACATAGACTGAGATTTATTTATAACATACAAGGCCTAATAAAATATACACCTATTTTAATACAAAGTGATATAAAAATCAGGAGATTAAAGATAGCATGGAATTAGGAAAAGTGAGAGAAGAAATAATAAGCATATTGTCAGCTTTTGCTATCTTCCTTAGTCTTATCAGCCTCACAGCCTCACCAATTCCCTAAGGAGAAAGTACAAGACAGTAATTCTAGAATTTCACCGTATTTAAAAGGTAAAGTCTCCTTTTCTCTTCCCTGACCTTTAAGTATGTATGATTAATTCAGCGGAAGATCTAAATTGCACATCACCAATGACATCATTATTCTGATGCCTTCAGTGATAGAACAGTCAACCCTAAACCCCCAATTCAACTCAACCCATGTGTAGTGTTGCTCCATCAGTCCTATTCTTCTTCAGTTTTTTCCTCCTTGGTTTATCTCTATTATATGGCTAGGAAAATAAGATTACAACAGTGGCCTTCAACTGACTCTCCAGTCAAGAGAGTTTAATTTCTATTACCTGTGGAGCTTTCTAAAAATGCACTTGACTGCTCCTTTCCTGTTCCTGAAGTTCAGGAATATCACTCCATCCCTAGGAGGGTGGAGGCAACGGTGAGATCATCAGAATCTTAAAGTTTTCTACATGAGCACTGCGATTACACAAGTATGAGCTCTTAGCCCAAGCCTTTAACTTCTTAAAATAATTTTCTAAATTACAAAGACAATATTAAAGTGTATATAATTCTGTGCAACAGAGTAGATAATCCTTATGCAGAAAAATGTTTTGCTTCCGATTGCATGAGGTCATAAACGATTTTATTCTTTAGATTGATGATAACCTTAACTAAAAGGCAACAGAATGCTTAAAGTTGGGTAAACTTTGGCATAAACTTTGGTTTTGAAGCCCTTTGGACTGAAATCTGGACTCTCTCACTCACTAGTTTTGTGAAATTGGGAAAAATGACTCTTTATGCCTCTGTTCCTTTGTCTGAAAATTAGGGATAATAATGTTTGCCACATGATACTACTACGGACAAAATGAGATAATGTCTGTCATTGCTCAGTATATAGTAATCCCTTTATAAATTAGAGCTTCACTATTTAAATTTAAAACATCTTACATGTGTAAAAAATATTTTCTTCTCCATGTTGAATTTATCACAGTCTGAATGTGAAAAATGTGCATGTAGTTTATTTCCCGACATAATTAGTACATTTATTTTAGCCATTATTGTTGGCATTAACAATAGACTAATTAATAATATATACTCAGAGTGATTAAATACTATAAAGAAATTTTATGGTAACATTTCAAGTTAATCACCTTTAAAGCTTGGTGCTAAAATGTAAAACAATGAATTAATCATATCAATTAATCTTTAATGATTTCAGTAAGAAGGGGCTAACTTATAAAATCCAGCATTAATTAAAATAAATAGTACAAAGTAAAATCAATTATCTAAAGTTTGCTGAGAAAAATAACTCAAATTAGCAAATGACTTTCTAAAGAAATTTTAGGTTTCTAAAATGTGCTGGGTCAAAGAATATTCTCATCTGTTTTTGAATTCTGTTAAAAAAAGTGTCTTCAGTTTGTACAAAGTAGTGATATGATAATATCAAGCAAATATCCATTTCATGTTATTCAAAAGAAAACCATATCTGCTTATGCTCAAATCTTAGCTTCAAAAAACCCAGGGAAACCTGACTGTGGGTTGAAGGTGAAATAAATGGAGTCTAGCTACTTCATTAGTATATCTTTACTCAGCAGTCTCATAATTCGTAAAATGTGCCTCTGCTTAAGCAATCCCAAAAAATGTGAAGCTTTTTTATTTTCCATTTCAAATATAATTTGTATCTGTTAGCATATTTACTTAGGATTTATAACACATTTTCCCTAAATCAAAACTATTTGAACTTATTACAAGATAAGCATAATGCAAAATAGGACAATTTAAGGATAAAAGCCAAATGGAACTATTAAAAGCCGAGGTTGCCAGCCTCCTTCCCTGAGAGAGGCTGTTCTTACGAAGGTTGGCTATGGAAACCCAAATCATGGTTTCCTGGTGGGCGAATTAAAATAACCTAACTAGGAAAATGTTGAACATAGAATATACGAGATTTGATTTGGTCACAGGGAACTGCAAAATAATGAGTGTGTGCTGATTATCCTCAAACTCATTTTCTATGCCCCGGTAACCTCCCACACACTGGAACCGTTAGTGTCCTATATGTCCTATCACTGTTCTACAGATTTACTTATTGAAATCTTACAAAATGAATTCACATTTATTTCATGTCAGTCATTTAATGATGCTACATACAGTTCTGAAGGATATGTATTCCACAATACTAATGACAGCATTCTCCTTGAGGTCCCCGCAAATTTGTATATTCATTACATTTAAACATAAACAAAAATATCATGTAGTCAAAGAGTGGCTCTGAGTTGTGCCTGAAACGTTGCAAGTGTTACTACTGATTTTTTTCCTTTGTCTATAAGGTAATACAATCCTATCTTTCAGATGAACAAAATGAGGTTCCCAATGTTTGAATCATTTAAGATAAAAGAGCTTGGCATTTATCAAGCCAGGATTTGAACCAAGATTTACCTGACTCCCATACATACATACATATATATATATACACACACACACACACATATATATACACATACATGTATATATATACACACATATATATTCATAACTAAGAAAAGTTTCAAATGCATAGAGAAGTGTGTTAATGGCCTGTGTACATTTACATACTTTGAACATTGTCAATGTCAGTATTCTGCCATTATCGTCCCATCCTTACCTCTAACTAGAACCTCTACACAGTTAGTTTTTAATCACTGTTATATACTAAGATGAATATTCAGCAATTATCAGTCTTTTATATGTTAACGTGAAAAAGCTTAATACTGTACTTGTATACTTGTACTAGAAAGCACATGAAGACTCTAAGAAAACTGAATGAAGCATCAGTAATGATAATTATTGATGCTGTCAAACACATGGCATATTATCTCCAAGATAGAGATATCAAGACTTTTTTTCAAGAAAAGGTTGTAATATTAATAGCGCTCAATCTGAGAATTCATAACATTTTCTTTTGCAACAAAGGTATTTAATGCTAACTACATACAAGAATCATTTCTGCAAAACTTAAATTACAAATTATTTTAATTCAAGGACTTATTTGTAGATAACATCATGTCAAATAATTTCCGATGCCAGCCTAGGGTTCTCAGTGTTCATTCGTGAATATGTCTACATTTTCCTATCTTACATCCATAATTGATTCCTTCTTCTGAAGTCAGCTGACTCCTGGACAACTGAGGACTCATTTCTCTTCTAATCACAAAGTACACACTGAAAATTCAGTTTGGCCCCCTAATACATTTAATTCAGTATTTCTTCATTTCAAATACATAATTCTCAACCATGGTAATGTGGCTACAGAATATATAGCAGAAAGAACACGTTGAAAACCTAGAACTGTCCCCTAATACATTTAATACAGCCTTTTTTTTTTTTTTTTGGCCTTCTGTCTTTTTAGGGCCACACCCATGGCATATGCAGGTTCTCAAGCTAGGGGTCGAATCGGAGCTATAGCTGCCCGCCTACACCACAGCAACACAGGATCTGAGCCGCATCTGCAACCTACACCACAGTTCATGGCAACACAAGATCCTTATCCCACTGAGCAAGGCCAGGGATCAAACCTGCAACCTCACGGTTCCTAGTCAGATTCATTTCCACTGTGCTATGGGAACTTTTAATCCACCTTTTCTGCATCTCAAATATCTAATCCTTAACCATAGTTATGTGGCTACAGAATGCATATACTTGAGAATACAATTAAATGTCACATCGAACCAAGTAATGGGGCTTAAAACCATCCTGTTTTATTAATGAGCAAAACGAACTTTAGAAAAGCACATAAAGGCATCTATTCAAGGTCACAGAATGAGGACAGTGTCAAATAACTAAATCCAGTCTTCCTAAAACCAGAGCCCTTTTAAGATTGTCTCCTCAAATTTGTTTTCTTTCATTATTGACCCCATGTCATTATCAAATTATATAGAATCAAGTTCTAAAATGTTATCTCTCACCTGTGTGCCATCATCCAATCCTAACTCTTCTAGTTCAGGCCAACAGCATCCTTCCCTGAACCAGATACACGGCCTCCTAAATAGTGTCCTCACTTCTATTTTCTCCCCCTTCCAACTGTCCTAAAAGTGACCAACGGTTGTTCTAAAGTACAGTTCTGATCATGTTATACTCGTGCTCAAAAAATGTGACTTGCCATTGCCTACTAAATAAAAACAGTTGCCCCTAGAATAAAATTCAGAACCTCTTAGCATGGCTTTCGCAGTTTCTCGAGCAGTCTGTGCCTACCACTATAGCCTTATTTAACTGCCCTTTTCTTCAGGATTCCCCAACCTCCTCTAATAATCAAGTTTGTTTTCATCCAGAAAAGCCTTGTCCTCCCATGTTAAGAGTCACCTGCCCACTCCCCGCCACTATGCTGAGGGAGGGGCTACTCGGTATTGGACTCCTTATGGTGGGACAAACATGCTGGTGGAGACAGGGTGCAAACCTGGGCTTGTAAGAAATAACACTAGGTCTCCATTCTGCCCAGGTGTGTTCCTCACATTGAGTATCTAAATCAAAATAGATCTGCACTGCAAGGAACATTTGCTTTCTGAACTCTTCCCTCCTACCTGACATTTTTTTCTCCATATGGTCTTAACAGTCCTACTATTAAAGAAATTTAGTATTTACTGTGAATTAATATGTTAATAGTTACATTCCAAAGCTGCTGATCCTCCCTGTGGCCTCTCTGGTTGAAGAGATCAAACACATCCAAACAGTTCTTTAAAATGCAGGTACCTGTTCACATCTTCCTCTGGCCATTTCCATGTTAAGGCAATACCGGGAAAGCAGCCCCAAAAGCCAGCAGTAAAACCAGATAACTCTTGACGTGTATTTCTTTGTTGCTGCTGGTTTTTGTTTTGGTAAAATACTCATGTACACTATCTCTGAGCAAGGGGAGACAAAAAGTAATAGAACATACATTTCATATTGAATTTCCCTTTCTTCTTTCCCTTGTTATATCTGTGCCCTTATGTCAAATTGCACAATTGTTTCTATTTGCATGAGTCAGAATAGGGGGCTGAGGGCTGAAAAAGGCAAAGAGAAATTTAGTCTATTATGAAAAATCCCATCACCATATGGAAAGCCTCTTTCCCTAAAGCTAATCTGTCTGATAGTGAAAACTTATCATGTTTGCCAAGCTATTCAGGCAACATTTTATGATAACACTTTAGAAAAACACACTTCCCAAATAGAAAGACATAACTTTAGGACAATGTTAATTTATTAGAAATTCTCGATGCCTAGGCTATAGGAAAGGATTTACTATTGATGGTGGAGATTGTTTTTCATTATGTTTTTCATTCCATTTAATATAAACAATATTGACTTTGACTACTACAATGGATAAGACCAAGTCTATATTTTCTTGCTATATGTGCAAAGGGGCCCCTTGCTCTTTAATGAAACTATAGGATAGGACACCTAATCATTTCATATCATGACTGAGAGCTATAAAACTGGCATAACTAATGTCATACTCATGAGGCAAGTAGAAATATGTAAAAGGAGTTTGGAGTATTCCTTGGACATTTTGGAAGTTAAATAAGCTGTTCCCCTTGATTATTTTCCGTTTATTTCATTACGTATTTATTGTCTTTATAGGGCTGCACCCATAGCATATAGAGGTTCCCACAACAGGGATCAAATTGAATTGGAGCTGTAGCTGCAAGCCTACACCATAGTCATAGCAACGCGGGATCCAAGCCATGTCTGCGACCTGCACCACAGCTCAAGGCAACTTCAGATCCTTAACCCACTGAGCAAGGTCAGGGATCAAAATTCCATCCTCATGGGTGGTAGTCAGATTTGTTTCCACTGAGTCATGACAGGAACTCCTTAATTATTATTTTTTTAATTTTATTTTTACAGCCACACCTGTGGCATATGGAAGTTCCTGGGTTAAGGGTTGAATAAGAGCTTCTAGCCTAGGCCTACACCGCAGCCACATCTGCAACCCACATTGCCAGATCCTTAACCCACTGAATGAGGCCAGGGAGCAAACTGCATTCTCATGGAAACAAGGTTGGGTCCTTAACCTGCTAAGCCACAACAAGAACTCCAAATTTATTATTTTTTACACTGTATAAACCCATTTAAAGAACAACCAACCCTACACAATAAGGTTTATGGGAAATTAAATGCTATCAAAATTAGCACTAAACTGCTACTCAATAAATAATCACTGTAATTATTTTTCCTGATTATCCTTCAAGATTATAGCTCCAGAATCACTGTCTTTCTACCAGAGGCTTTTTAGAAATTTATCTAAAGAGAGAAGAACATATATCATGTTCATCTTCTGTGTTCTCATAGCCTTTAGGAGGTAATCATGTGGTGTTTCATTAAAACAATGCACACATGTGATTCCCAGTCACAACTAAGTTATATTTATTACTAAAGTTTTAAACTAGATGTGAGCAGATGTCAATAAAATTTGACCTAACCCATTTCCACAGAGTAGTTAAGAGCAAAGTGTGTTAATCTGACTATAAACCAAGGAAAACATAGTTATACATATATACGAGGCTATAATAAAAAGAAGCTAAACTACAATGTTATAGCTTGATCACAACCATTAATAATTAGGTCAAGGCTATGACCTACTATTTTGTATGCCCTATTTTATGTACTAAAATGTTTATCAATAGAGAAGTTTCATGAAATTTTCATCAAAGCAAAGCATCCCTGGGATTGGGATACAGAAATCCCAAGGACACGGATGTGGAATAACAGCAGCTCATATGTCTTTCTTAGAATCTAGGTGAACTGGAATAAAACTCTCTATCTTTGTGTGCTATATTTATAAAATGGCATCCTGATTGCTAGTGAGATTTACACATATCTAAATACTAGTTAAGAAAATATTTTTTAAAGAATTCAAACATTCCAGTTACTGAAAAGGAAAAATATTCTTTTGTTCTCCTACTGCTATGTCCCCTAGATTCAAAATACTTTGAAATAACTGAGGAAAAAAATCCCTAATCTTGAAGGTTGATAAGCAGATTTGGATTGTAGTGAATCAATTAATGTTCTAACCCAAGAAAGTTCTGCAAGAATGGACGGCTACTGAAAATGACCTCTCATCTCCCTCAACTTCCTCAATGCTCCTTGCGGGAGCTTATTTGATTTGTTCTTTCAATTTCTTCTCATAGCCTCTAGAAAGCCTTTAGAAACAGGTGACATTGCTCAGGCTGTGTATGAGGATGATGTGAGCGACACTGCCATGCAGAAGTAAACTAATGATAGTTGATTGCATTGAGAATCATGATATTCATGTTCCTAAGAAAATGGAGAAGCCATTCTGAAGTCTTCCTGGAGGAATCAAAGTTTTTTCTAAATAGCTCATGAGTGTCTTAAATAACAAATGTTATCTTACGTTTTCAGTCCACTTTCTTCAGGCATAGTGAACATTCAGACCTCTTTATGCTTTTTTAGAATTACTGACATTAAGGAGCTCCCGTCGTGGCACAGTGGAAACAAATCTGACTAGGAACCATGAGGTTGCGGGTTCGGTCCCTGTCCTCACTCAGTGGGTTAAGGATCCAGCATCGCCCTGAGCTGCAGTGTAGGTCACAGATGCAGCTCGGATCTGGCGTTGCTGTGGCTGTGGCATAGACTGGCAGCTAGAGCTCTGATTTTGACCCCTAGCCTGGGAACCTCCATATGCTATGCAGGTGCGGCCCTCAAAAGCAAAAAAAAAAAAAAAAGAATTATTGCCATTAAGACTTCTAGTTAGTCAACAGATGAATTATTGCCATTAAGACTTCTAGTTAGTCAACAGATGCTATCTTCACATCACATACCTATTTTTTTTCACACATTTAACAGATAGCTACCAAATACCAACTGTCCTCAGTGCAAAAGTTCAAGCTTGAAGATTTGGTGTAAATGGCAAATAAGTAGTGCTGCTGAGTATCTGTTAATTAGTACTAGATGGTGACTGAGTCATGACCATAAAGCAATAGGAGAAAAGTTTTATTTTTGGAATACACATCAATCCAGATGTGAATCTCTCAAATGTAACAGCATATGGCCCACTTTCCCAACAAAGAACCTCAGAGATTAGAATGAAGACTGCAAAAGCTAAAAGATCCAGAAGGACTTGACCATGAAGATTAAAAAGTCAATAAAATAATGTCATTTGCAGCAACATGGATGGAATTAGAAACCCTCATACTGAGTGAAGCAAGTCAGAAGGAGAAAGACAGATGTCATATGAAATCTCTTATAACTGGAGTCTAAAACACTGCACAAATGAACATCTCAACAGAAAAGAAAATCACGAACCTGGGGAACAGACTTGTGGTTGCCAAGGGGGCAGGGGAGGGTTGGGGGAGGGGTGGGAGGGAATGGGGATAACTAGTGCTTTAATGATGCAATAGCAAGGAGCTCCAACTGTATTGCACGAGGAACTATATCTAATTACATGTGACAAATCCATATATGTACATGTAATCGGGTCACCACATGGTGCAGTTGGAAAATCTGACAGAAATCTGTAAACTAGCTATAATGCAAAAAAAAAAAAAAGTCACTTTTTAGTGAATGGAAAAGCTAGCATCTTGTTAAATGCATTACAGAGAAACAAAGCATTTATAGAAACTAATTGGCCAAGACAGACCTGAAAGTAAATTCTGAGCACTCGTAAATATCAGACTTTGTTCAATTTGCGAAGAAAAAGATAAGAATATTGCAAATCTGCCACAGTTGATGTGGGAAAATAATTGCAAACTATCCAGAAGAACATCAGCATACACTGAAAGGGGAGGATTTTGACCAGACAAAAATATTAGCTAAAAAATGTATTCACAGCAACAAGCTTCTGTATACACTGTATGTATGTGTACCTATATTGATGTATAAAATAGGTACCCTGTATTTTTAAGTAACTTGAGTGCAACTCAGACTCCTGGATTAACTGAAAGGAGATTTCAGATCATGCCAAATCACAGTTTGGAGCAATTTCATAGTTATGAGAGGCAGATTGATTGTAATACTGACTTTCCCAGCCCTGGCTACATTTAGAGAGCAACTGCCTTATTTTGGCTGAATCTCTTAGATGCATATACTGGCATTGGCAGGTGTTAGATGGGAAAATAACACACTGTTTATGATACACACTCCATAAACGGTAGCTACAGAAAATATATTTGAAGCTCACTCTATAACTATATAGAATCATACGACCTACAGATGAAAACTGTGTCCACAAGTCCTTATTTTTTACATTTTGAAGCTCATAATATTATATATTTTTTAAAACTTTAGGCCATTTTATTGAATAGGAAGCTGCTTCGATTTTTTAATTGCATAAAAAATGTCTCACAGCCACCCAAACACAAGTATTGGTAAAAAGAGACATAAGATTTAATTCATTGACTTTTTTTTTCAAATTTTGTGTTGACTTTCAAAAAAGAACTTTATATTTTTTTTTCAGTTTTTATTTTTTTAGGGGGCCAGCCCATGGCATATGAAGTTCCCCAGCCAGGGATGAGATCTGAGCCACAGTTGAGGCCTACAACATACCTGCGGCAACACCAGATCTTTAACCCCATGTGAGGGGCCATGGATCAAATCTGAATCCCAGTGCTCCAGTGATACTGCCAATCCCATTGCACCACAGCAGGAACTCTGGGCCTTCATTTTTTACTTATTATTTTGTCTCTTTAGGGCCATATCCATGGCATATGGACATTCCTAGGCTAGGGGTTGAATCAGAGCTGCAGCTGCTGGCCTAGACCACAGTCACAGCAACGCCAGATTTGAGCTGCACCTGCAACTTACACCCCAGCTCACAGCAACACCGGCTCCTTAACTGAGTGAGGCCAGGGATTGAACCCACATCCTCATGGACACATTTCTGCTGTGTCACAAGGGAAATTCCCAAGGCCTTTATTTTTTTAGAGCAATTTTATTTACAAGAAATTGAAAGGGAAATATAGACATTTCTCAGATACTCCTTGCCCTCCCCCACAGTCTCCCCCATTATCTCACTAAAATGGTACAGTTTTTTAAACCAAATATAAGCCTACATTGATACAACATAATCATCAAAGTCTACAGTTTACCTTAAGGTTCACTCTTAGTATTGCACATCCTGTGGGTCTGGACAAATGTATACTGACTTATGTCTGTCATTACAGTATCATACAAAGTCTTTTCACTAAGCTAAAAATCCCTGGTGCTCTATTTGTATTTCCACCCCTAGAAACCACTAATATTTTAAATGTTTCCAAAGTTATGCAATTTTCAAAAATGTCATAGTTGGAATCATATAGTATGTGGCTTTTTCAAAATGCATTCACATTGTAATATGCACTTACGGTTTCTGTATGTTTTTCTGACCTTGGTAGCTCAATTCTTTTTAGTGCTGATGAATATTTTTTATTTAAAAATATGGAAAATAATCCATGATATCCATGAGGTGAGCACAGATGGTCCCTGGTTTATGATAGTTTGAGTTACGATTTTTTGTTTGGCTCTAGAATGTAGCAAAAAAATAAGCATTCTGTAGAAACTCAACTTCAAATTTTGATATTTTCCTTGGCTATCAGCCTGGGTCTAATACTCTGATGCTGGACAGCAGCAGAGAGATGAAGTTCCCAGTCAGGCACTCAATCATGAGGATAAAAAACTGACACACTTAGAACCACTTGACCCTTCTGTTTTTCACTTTCAGTGCAATATTCAATACATTTCATGAGATGCTCAACACTATTATAAAACAGTCTTTGTGTTAGATTATTTTGCCTGCCTGTAAGCTAATGTTAAGTATTTTGTACCTGTTTAAAGTAGGTAGGTGAAGCTATGATGGTTAGGCATACTAAATATATTTGTCTTTTCTTTAGAGTCACACCCACGACACTAAATACATTTTTGACTCACAGTATTCTCAACTTACAATGGATTTATTTGGACATAACCATGTCATAAGTCAAGGAAGAATGGTAAATACAAATAAAATGAATAGTCTTCATGGAAGGGAGGAGGATTAAAAACAAACCTTGAAAGACTAGATAAAAGTTGTAGAAAGTTGACTCAAACAAAATAAGGTTTTCAACAATTGCATCAACAGAGCCCTTTTAAAATCAAAGAAAAATCACAGATCCACACACATCCATGATGGGAATGGCCTCTGAGTTCACAGAGTCTATTCTTCAGCTACTGAAGACTGTACTCTACTTTGCTACACAATCTGTTTTGCTCAGTTTATCAAGTCAGACAGTATGAACAGACACAGGATAAAATGGCCTTCAGCAAGCGCAATCAGCAACACATCAGTGCTTGGCCTCCTCAAGGCTGGCTCAGTGACAAGTTCATACAAATTGTCAGCAAGTCATTCGTGGGTTGCAGAAATGTCAGTAAGATAGTGTCCTCAGAGATGTCCAGTTGTCTTCACAGACAGGAATTGATTTTTCAGCCATTATTTTAAAGAAGCTTAGATAGGAATATTCACTAAGCAAAGACAATGTTTCATTTTGGCAAAATATATTTAAAGAGATCAATGTATGACCAGCTCTAGAATTCCTTTTCGTCATCCCACATCTTAGTAATATTTTAAGTGTTACAGATTTCTGGATAAAACCAGACTTCAGTAAATGTCTTCCAATGACAATAAGTTTCTAAAAATTAGCAGTGTAATTTTCCCAGAGATGATCTAGCTGCTTTCTTTCTGAGAAATCCTCCTTAATCTTTCAGATGAATTCTTGCTATAGCTTCTTAAAGTACAGTATATCTGATGGGAGAAGAATGGATTTTAGAGTCAGCTCAGGTCTCACTTCGCTCACTTATTCTGGTGTCACCTTGAGTTATTTAGTGTCTCTGTACTTAGTACTCCCATTATCTCCCCATAAAAAATAAAATATTGATTAGAAATATATTTAGCTATATTCAACAACAATAAGAAGCTACGACACTTTGGTGCCAGGCAAACTGTCTACCAAGACACTTAACCAATTAGGGGTAAGCTCTGTAGGAACAGCAAAACCTGAAGAATGCTTCCTCACACAGGGTCACATCCAAAAGGTAGGTAGGAAAAACAAGAAGACTTATTCAACAACTTGATTATTAGATGTCTAATAGAAAAAAATTAAAATTTAAAAATAGCAGATGGGATGGCAGAATAGAAGGACCAGAGCTCAACTTCTCTCATAAAAACAAATGCTGAACAACCTTCAACCAAATGGACTGGAAACTTTCTAAAAGATATCCTACTCCAGAAGACAAAGAGGAAGCCACATCAAGAGGTAGGAGGGGAAATTACGTGATATAAGCCACCCCATACCTCCTGGGTGGGAAGCCCCACAGACTGGAAAGTACTGTATCACAGAGACTAACTAAAGGAGAGTTCTGAGTCCTACATCAGGTCCCCACGCCTGGGGATCTGGCACTGGGAGAGAGAGTCCCCGGAGCATCATGCATTGAAGGCCAGTGGGGCTTGTGTGCAGGAGCTCCACAGGACTGGGGGAAACAGAGACCCCATTCTTGAAAGGCGCACACAAACTTTAATGTGCACCAGGTCCCAGGGCAAAGCAAAGGATCCATAGGAATCTGTATCAAACCGAATGAAGTTCTTGGAGGACCTCCTGGGAAAACAGGGGGTGACTGTGGCTTGTTGCGGTGGAAGGGCATTGGAGGCAAAGCTCTTGGGAATATTCATCAGCCTTCATTTTTCTGGAGGTGGGCATTTTAGGAAAATCTTTGCCCCTCCCATCAGCACTGAGACGCCCCAGGCCAAACAATAATCCAGGTGGGATCACAGCCCCACCCATCAGTAAACAGGCTGCCTAAAGCCCCCTCAGGCACACAGCCACCTCTAATCTTAACCAGAGACAAAGCCCTACCCACCAGAGGGAGAGGAATAAGCCCCACCCAGCAGTGGGCAGACACCAGTCCCTCCCATCAGGAAGCCTACAGCAAGCCCCTGTACCAACTGCAGCCACAAGGGAGGCAGACACCAGAAGTAAGAGAGGCTACAACTCTATTGTCTGCAAAAAGGTCACCACACCAAAAACCTATAAAAATGAAAAGACAGAAATCTATAACTCAGATAAGGAAGAAAGAAAAAAACCCAGAAAAACAGCTAAGTGATCAGGAGATTATCAGCCTCCAGGAAAAAAGACTTTAGACTGTTGATGCTGAGATGATGCAAGACATTGGAAATAAATTGGAGGCAAAGACTGATAACTTACAGGAAACACTGAACAAAGAAATACAAGATATAAAACTTAAGCAAGAAGAGATGCAAAATACAAAAACTGAAATGAAAAATTCATTACAAGCAGCCAACAGCAGAATACAGGAGGCAGAAGAACAAATAACGAGGTGGAGAACAGACTAGTGGTAACCACTAATGGAGAACAGAAAAGAGATAAAAGATTGAAAAGAAATGAGGAGAGTGTCAGAGAATGCACCCACATCCGTATTATAGGGGTGCCAGAGGGAGAAGAGAGAGCAAGAGAGACAGAAAAAATATTCAAAGAGAATATAGCTGAAACTTCCCTAACATGGGAAAGGAACCACTCATTCAAATCCAGGAAGTGCAACGAGTACCATATAAAATAAACCCAAGGAGGAACACCCTGAGATACATATTAATCAAAATGACCAAAATTAAAGACAAAGAGAAAATATTGAAAGCAGCTAGGGAAAAAAAACAACCTACAAGGGAACCCCAATAAGGATATCAGTAGATTTTCCAGCAGAAACTCCTCAGGCCAGAAGGGACTGGCATGATATACTTAACGTGATGAAAGGAAAAAACTTCCAACCAAGACTACTTTACCCAGCAAGGCTCTCATTCAGATTTGAGGGAGAATTCGAAAGCTTTGCAGACAAGCAAAAGTTAAGAGAATTCAGCAACACTAACCCAGCTTTACAGCAAATACTAAAGGAATTTCTTTAGGTAGAAAAGGCCACAACCAGAAACAAAAATACCACAAATGACAAGGCTCACCAGTAAAGGCATATATACTGTAAAGATATGAAATCATCCATGCACAATTATGCTACCAAAATCAGAAATTGTGAGAAGAGGGTACAAATGCAGGACACTGGAGATGCACTTCAATTAAGAAACCAACAACTTAAAACAACCTTGTTTCTATATAGACTCCTATATCAAAACTTCAGGAAAACTGCAAACCAAAAATCTACAAACCAAAAATCTAAAATTGATACACAAACAAATATGAACAATCAACTCAAATACAACATTAAAGATAGCCATCAAATCACAAGAGGAGACAACAAGAGAATAATGGAAGAAAAAAAGCAACAAAAACAAATCCAAAACAGTTAATAAAATGACAATATGAACATACATATCCATAATTACCTTAAATGTTAACAGACTAAATGCCCCAACCAAAAGACAAAGACTGGCTGAATGGAAACAAAAACAAGACCTATATATATGCTGCCTTCAAGAGACCCACTTCAATTCTAGGGACATGTGCAAATTAAAAGTAAGGATGGAAGAAAATATTCCATGCAAATAGGAATCAAGAAACCTGGAGTAGCAATACTCATCTCAGACAAAATAGACTTTAAAATGAAGAACATTTTAAGAGACAAGGAAGGATACTACATAAGGATCAAAGAAGATATAACAATTTTAAATAAGTATCTATGCACCCAACATAGGATCACCACAATATATAAGGCAAGTGCTAACAACTTTAAAAGGAGAAAACAACAATAACACAGTAATGGTAATAGTAATCGTAATAGTGGGAGGCTTTAACACTCCACTTACAGCAATGGATAGATCATCCAGACAGAAAATCAATAAGGAAACACAGGCCCTGAATGAAGCATTAGACCAGATGGACTTAATAGATATTTACAGGACATTCCATCCAAAAGCAACAGAATACACATTCTTCTCAAGTGCACACAGAACATTCTCTAAGATTGATCACATCCTGGGCTACAAATCAAGCCTTGGTAACTTTAAGAAAATTGAAATCAGATCAAGCATCTTTTCCAACAACAATGTTATACCACTGGAAACCAACAAGAAAAAAATGGCAAAAAATACAAACACGTGGAGACTAAACAACATGCTACTAAATAACCAATGGATCACTGAAGAAATCAAAGAGGAAATTAAAAAAAAATACCTAAAAGCAAATGACATCAAAGATACGACACTCCAAAACCTCTGGGATGCAGCAAAAGCAGTTCTAAGAGGAAAGTTTATAGCATTTATAGCAATACAAGCCTACCTCAGGAAATAAGAAAAATCTCAAATAAACAACCTAACTTTACATCTAAGGCAGCTAGAGAGAGAAGAACAGACAAGACCTAAAGTTAGCAGAAGAAAAGAAATCATAAAGATTAGAGCAGAAATCATATAGAGCAGAAATCAATGAAACAGAAATGAGGAAAACCATGGAAAAGATCAATGAAACTAAAAGCTGGTTCTTTGAAATATCAATAAAATTTATAAACCCTTATCCAGACTTATCAAGAAAAAAAAAGGGACACAAATCAATAAAATTAGAAATGAAAAAGGAGAAGTAACAGCGGACATCACAGAAATACAAAGGATCATAAGAGACTACTATATGCAACTATATGCTAATAAAATGGGAAACCTAGAAGAAATGGACAAATTCTTAGAAAAGTACAATCTTCCAAGACTAAATCAAGATGAAATAGCAAAGATGAATGGACAAATCACAGTTTTGAAATTGAAACTGTGATTAAAAAACTACCAACAAACAAAAGTCCAGGGCCAGATGGCTTCGCAGGTGAATTCTATCAAACATTTGCAGAAGAGCTAACACCTATCCTTCTGAAATTCCAAAAAATTGCAGAGAAAGGGACACTCCCAAACGCATTCTATGAGGCAACCATCACCCTGATACCAAAACCAAAGACACCACAAAAAAAAAAAAAAATTACAGGCCAATTTCACTGATAAACATAGATGCAAAAATCCTCAACAAAATACTAGCAAACTGACTCCAACAATACATTAAAAGGATTGTACATCATGATCAAGTGGTCTTTATCCCAGGGAAGCAAGGATTCTTTAATATCCACAAATCAATCAGTGTGATACACTGTGTTAACAAACTAAAGAATAAAAACCATATGATCTTCTCAATAGATGCAGGAAAAGCCTTTGACAAAACCCAACACACATTTCTGATAAAAACCCTTTCAGAAAATGGGCATAGAGGGATAATAATAATAATATAATAAAGGCCATCTATGACATAATAAAGGCCATCTATGACAAACCCAGAGCTTACATAATTCTCCATGGTGAAAAGCTGAAAGAATTCCTGCTGAGATCATGAACAAGACAAGGATGTCCACTCTCACCACTACTATTCAACACAGTTTTGAAAGTCCTAGCCACAGCAATCAGAGAAGTAAAAGAAATAAAATTGGAAGTAAAAGAATCCAAATTGGAAAGGAAGTAGTAAAACTATCACTGTTTGCAGATGACACGATACTTTACCTAGAGAATCCTAAACACTATCAGAAAACTTAGAGCTCATCAATGAATTTGGAAAAGTCATAGGATACAAAATAATACACACAAATCAACTGCATTTCTATATACTGACAATGGAAGATCAGAAAGAGAAATTAAGGAAGCAATCCCGTTTATGATTGCATCAAAAAGAGTAAAACACTTAGGAATAAACCTACCTAAAGAGACAAAAGACCTGTATTCTGAAAACTATATAGACGCTGATGAAAGAAATCAAGGATGATATGAACAGGTGAAAATACATACCATGCTCTTGGGTTGGAAGAGTCAATATTATCAAAATGACTATACTACCCAAGGTAATCTATAGATTCCATGCAATCCCTATCAAATTACCAGGGACATTTTTCACAGAACTAGAACAAAATATTTCAAAGTTTGTTTGGAAGCACAAAAGACCCAGAACAGCCAAAGACATCCTGAAAAAGAAAAAGGGAGCTGGAGGAATCAGGACCCCTGACTTCAGAGTACACTACAAAGCTATAGTCATCAAAACTGTATGGTACTGGCACAAAGACAGAAACATAGATTGGTGGAACAGGATAGAAAGCCCAATTAAACCCACACACCTACAGTCAACTAATCTATGACAAAGGAGGCAAGAATATACATTGGAGAAAAGAGCCTGTTCAATAAGTGGTGCTGGGAAAACTGCACAACCACACGTAGAAGAATGAAATTAGAACACTTTCTAACACCATACACAAAAATAAACTCAAAATGGATTAAAGACATATATAAGACCGGATACTATAAAACTCTTAGAGGAAAACATAGTCCAAACACTCTGACATAAACCACAGCAACATCTTCTCAGATTCACCTGTTAGAGCAATGACAATAAAAATAAAAACAAACATATGGGACTTAATTAAACTTAAAACGTTCCTGCACAGCCAAAGAAACCCTAAATAAAATAAGACAACCCACAGAATGGGAGAAAATATTTGCAAATGAATCGACAGATTAATCTTCAAAACATATAAACAACTCCTACAGCCCAATACCAAAAAAAAACAATCCCATCAAAAAATGGGCTGAAGATCTAAACAGGCAGTTCTCCAAAGAAGACATACAGATGGCCAAAAAACACATGAAAAGATGTTCAACATCACTCATTATTAGAGAAATGCAAATCAAAACCACTATGAGGTAACTCCTTACACTGGCCAGAATGGCCATCTTCAAAAAGTCTACAAACAGTAAGTGCTGGAGAGGGTGTGGAGAAAAAGGAACACTATTACAATGTTGGTGGCAATATAAATTGGTGCAACAACTGTGGAAAACAGTATGGAGATTCCTCAGCAACTAAAAATAGAATACCATTTGATCCAGCAATCCCACTCCTGCATATCTATGCAGAGAAAACCGTGACTCAAAAAGACACATGTACTCCATTGTTCATTGCTGCACTCTACACAATAGCCAAGACATGGATACAACCTAAATGTCCATCGACAGAGGAGTGGATAGGGAGGATGTGGTACATATATACATTGAAATATTACTCAACCATTAAAAGGAATGAAATAACGGCATTTGCAGCAACACGGATGGACCTAGAAATTATCATGCTAAGTGAAGTCAGACAATGAGACACCAACAGCAAATGCTATCACTTACATGTGGAATCTAAAAAAAGGACACAATGACCTTCTTTAGAACAGATACTGACTCACAGACTGAGAAACTTATGGTTTCCAAAGGAGACAGGCTGGGGTGGTGGGAGGATGCACTGAGGGTTTGGGACGGAAATGCTATAAAATTTGGTTGTGATGATTGTTGTACACCTATAAATGTAATAAAATCATTAATTAAAATAAAAAAATAAAATTTAAAAAATTAAAATAATAAGCTATTACTAAGACATTAATTTTCTCACAAGAAATCCAGATATAAGGCATTGTAGTTGTTCTTTTTATGCAAGCAGAATTTCAAACTTTTTTTGTGTCCCTACTGTATCCTCCTTAGTGTGAATTTTATCCTAACATTTATTGTTTCAAAGTCACACAACGGTGTCTGCCACTCCACATTATTAGGGTTCATGGCAGGAAGCAGAGGAGGAGGGATAGTACCGTGTCTGTCTGGGCTTCCCTTTATCAGGAAAGCAGAAGTTTTGTAAAATTCTCGCTACCACCCAGAAATTTTCTCCTTAGCTATTCCCTTAGCCCAGAAGTGAAAAATGTTGCCAGCCCCTAGCCTCCACAAAGGCTCAGAAATCACATATCATGATGATCTTGACAGGCTATGACCCATCATGATGCATCACAGACTAGATATATCGGAAGAAGGAACTTATGTACAGGTTAGCAGCAATACATGCCATTTACAGACTGTAAATATTTGTTATGAGGATTAATTGAAAATTTATTTAAATGCCAATTCTAAGGAAATAAAAAAATGTTATTCCCACCAAAGGCAGTTGTGTATCTGCCTTTTTCTAACATATCTTAGGGCATTAATTGCTCTCTGAGGACAAAAATCATGTTTAATTCATCCACAGATACCAGATACCACCAATAATAGTGAATCTGGAAGAAGTGTCTCGGGAATTAATACATTTACACTTAAACATCTGTTACTATCTATGACTGTATATTGACTTTTGTTTGAAAACTTTTAAATTTAGACTTAAGCTTTGTGAAACCTGGAACTACAGTGATTCTTTTTTCAGCTTTCCAGATTATAAATCCTTATGTACTATATGAATAAAATATTAAGTGTATGGCCAGCCATGTATTGTAATCAATTCTAAATCATACTTGTCAGTCATGACTAGAATTAAAAAAAAAAAAATCTTTGTACACACATAACCTTTGGTTTTTTGCTGGACTAATAATGCACTGGATTTCATATCCCTTACTTCCAATATCATTGTCATATGACCTTCCTGATCTACTTAAGGAAAATTTAATAATTTTATATCTGACACAGATTTTAATTTAATGAATTAAAATTAAGTAACTTTTCTATATATTCATGATAAACAATACCAATATTTTAAAATATCTTTATCCAAGAATAAATTCCAATGTCAAGAAATAAGCAAAACCATACTCCCTGAAATCAAAATAAAACTATTAAAGATATATGTGTTGAGGATTTCCCATTGTAGCTCAGTGGTAATAAATCCAACCAGTATCCATGTGAACTTAGGTTCCATCCCTGGCCTTGCTCAGTGGGTTAAGGATCCGGCGTTGCCGTGAGCTGCAGTGTAGGTTGCAGACAGGTCTCAGATACAGCGTCACTGTGGCTGAGGCACAGGGCAGGAGTTGCAGCTGCAATTCAACACCTAGCCTGGGAACTTCCATATGCTGCAGCTACTGCCCTAAAAAGACCAAAAAAAGAGGGGGTGGGAGTTGAAAAGGAAATGACAAGCAAAAAAAAAAAATGACAAATATTTTGTGTGCTATAGAGTCATTTGACATTATAGAGTCATTTGACATCATGAGCTTTTTCCATTCCACTGACAGTGTTTGAGATCTCATTCATGTTACATAAAAAATGTATTCTGGTCAATTAATCCTAAGAAAAAAATTGGTTGGGACAACATTACAACAATTTGTTTGGGGGGTTTGTTGTTGTTTATGCATTGTCTCCTAGAACCATTAATACATTCATCCACGCTGAGTAAGAGGAAGAAATGACAGTATTTCTCAAATTTATTCTAATCAAGAACAGCTATACAAATACTGCTCAGGCCTAGTGCCTAAAGGAACACATTTTGGAGAATAACAGCTAAATAACTCTGTTCAGAAATACCACTGTCTGCGTTCATCATACTGGGAAAAAAAAAAGGGACACTAAATCCCATTATGTAGACCACGAAAATGAAATCAATAAGCACCAGAGCAGAATATACGATCCTGTAGAGAAAATGCAGTTTCTGGAATTTAGGGAGATACTGCAGAATGTGATGCTATTACCAGGATAATAAATAGTGAGACGTCGTAAGAATCCCCAAAGTGAGGAAGAGGCTATCAAATGCAGAGCAGAACATGAAACAAGACTATATTGTCTCTGTGTGTCAGATACACGGGCACAGATTGAAAATAATCAAAATTAATTCCTCATAACAGTTAAGATATGTTGGACACATATCAGAGCCCACTGTATGCTGTCATTTTAGTTTATCACACACTATTTGAATAGCACAGTTTATATATATATATATATATATATATATATATATATATATATACCTCATACAAAATATGTATTTAAGTATCCTTATAAATTTTTTGGCCATGTGCACATATTATGCAATTAAACACCTTCTAGAATTTGTCATAATATATAGATGCTTGACTATATTGATCTTACTTGGTGATTATATGCAAGAATCTTGAAATCTAAGTGTGCAAAACCTAACTGTATTCCTAAATATTGCAAAATCAATACTTAGATCACAATTTCTCATCAGAACAAAATGTATACATGTTTAGGTGACTTTCTCTCTCTTTTCCTTTATAATCAATGAAATTCATTAGGATAATGTGGACAAGGAACAACACAATGGAGTGCTTTCTGACAAAAGGATGGGGAATGGAGCCAGAAGGCCACTGGTGAATCACACACATCGTTACTAGATGCAGGATAAACCAGCCATCCACAGGCCGTCTGGAGCTCATTTTCTTCACTCCCTGAAACCACAGTTTCCCAGCCAATCAGGTGCTGACAGATAACTTAGGTGCCTGCTAGCACCAGTCACAGTTCTACAAAATAGCCTTTGTAACTTCTTTGGAATGCCTTCGTCTGTTGTCTTTTAATCCTCACCATTTTCTACTTCCTTCAGAGCACATAAGAGGTGCTAATCAATTCTGTGTCCTCAGTTGCAACTCCTAAGATACCATAACACTTTTCTTATTTGCAGTCGTCTTCATTTTTCCTTTTTGGTAGACAGAATGGATCTTAAGTCATGGATCTTTGTTATATTCATTAAATAATTACGTCCAAGAAGCCAGAACAGAGGTGTTCAGTAATTTTGGGTTAAATCAATTAATACAATTACTGTAAATGCAATTAATTTATTATTATTATTAATATTTCATAGCAAGTAAACACAGAGACATGCACACAACTACAGTCACAAAACTGAGAAATCCTTGGTTTAATATATCTTTATCTTTTAGGTCTCCAAATATGTATATGCAATTACTGCATTACATATTATATTCAATACTGTCTATCTCACATGAAACACATTAAATATTGTCTATCTTACATGCTGTCTACCTTAAATACTGTCACACACCCATACTTAGCAATTTTGGAAAAGTGTCTTGGAGAGGAAGACATTTTCCTCTACTCTTCTAAGCTCTTCTGACTGGTCTAAGACTTAAATTGATATGAGACGGATTAACAGAAGAAAAATCAAACCGAACTTTAATAGCATGTGTACATGGAAGACAACCAGGAAAACTAAGTAATTCACTCAAATGACCAAAACCCTTACCTTAAATACCACCTTTACCTAAGGATAAAGAGGATGTTGGGGTTGGTAGTTGGAATGCCAAAGTGGAAGAAAGGAATCGACATGGAGAAAGAAAAGCAGATTTCAAGTGAACAAATGTTTGCTGATCCATGTGGAGAGCGTGGGACACAGAGTGGACTCTGATCCTGAGGCCCTGCCTGGTTTTCCCCACCACACCTATCGCCTCTCTGGTGATAGCTCTATTCCAGAAAAAGGCCCTCTATCTCAATTCTTTGAAGCAGTTAGGTGGAAGGTGAAAGTGTTTTCCTGAGTCTTTTGGGTCTTGATTTTTAGGTTGAAATAACCCACATGCTAAAGAGACATTTTGAGATGGCAAATTTTGTTCCCCTAAAAGTGCCAAAAATACAATTTATAGAAAGAAAAAAAAAAGGTGGTTGCTTCCAGAGAAAAGATATTTCATATTTAAGCAAGTAAACTTTAAAAAATTAGGTAAATGTCTTATAAATACAAGAGGTGATTAACACATGTTAAATAGTGAATTAATGACAATCATAATATAAGACAGGAAACTTTTTGTTCTTTTTTTTCCTTTGGCTGCAACTGCAGCATATGGACGTTCCCAGGCTAGAGGTCAAATCAGAGCTGTAGCTGCCAGCCTTCACCACACCAATGCCAGATTCGAGCTGTACCTGTGACCTACACCACAGCTCATGGCATTGCTGGATCCTTAACCCATTGAGCAAGGCCAGGGATCGAACCCACATCCTCATGCATACCACTTGGGGGGTTTGTTACTGTTAAGCCGCAACAGGAAATTCTTAAGGAAATTCAACTCTGCCCAGCAGCTTTAAAGAAGAGATCTCCAGTGCTATCCACTCAAATGATTTGTGAGAGAAAAACATGAGATTTCAGATAATTAATGAATTAGCAAATTCACATTCTTGGAACACCTTAGAATCACTTAGAACATCAGTCCTCATGAAGGGCCTGAATTCTGTCTCAGATATACTTGATCAATGAGCCAGTGGATCTCCATTTAAATACTGCTGAAAAGGATATTGAGTAAATACTTTTACTTGGACTAGACTTTACCTTTTTCTTTTCTTTTTTTTTTGCCCACCCTGAGGCATATGGAATTCCTGGGCCGGGGGTCAGATACGAGCCACAGTTGTGACCTACATCAAGATGGGACAACACCAGATCCTTTAACCCACTGTGCCAGGCAGGAGTTGAACCTAGGTCCTAGAGCTGCAGAGATGCCACCAATTCCACTGTGCCACAGAGGGAACTCCAGACTAGACTCGACTCGTAAAGTCAACCCCAAAGATTAAAAAATTCTGTAAGAAAGCTACCTTATAAAATTATTTCTGCTTATGCTATAAATAATGGAACCACTGTTGATGAAAAATTAGTTTTAAAAAAGAAATGGAAAAAAATTTTTGAGCCAAATTTGAGGACTATTACCTGGGAAGAGCATCTCAAAGCTCTGAGAACTGTTCTACCTGTGAGAAGTCAGAGCACAATTACGTGCCTTTTTTTTTTTTTTTGAGACAGAGGGGTGTACTTTAAATGACATTATTGGTGGGTTTCTACCATTTAGGTTGAGGCAGTCCAAGATCAAAAAGGAATGTTACTTTAAGGAGTTGTCTTGTTGATGGTAGGAGAATGTTGCTCTTTGCTGTTGAGCAGGTATTTCTGCCTATGGGGGAGGTATGGTGTATGCACAGTGCAGATACACAATGTACAATAGAGGGGAGAGAGGAGGAAAAATGGCAGGGAAAATTTTTTATATTTAAATTTTTCTTGCTTTGCCATAAAACATGAATTTTATTTTGTACCACATCCACAAGCATGTTTTCCCCCTCAGGATATAACAACTTGATGATTTTATAAAATTTGGTTTTTACAATAGTTACAAATTATTCTGGTAAGTATAGCAGCAAAATGAGGGGAAAAAGCAAGCTCTTTTTGTTCTTAGAGATTCTGGATAGTCGGAGAAGTCCAGACAGACCATAAATCAAAGGCTTTAAACCCATAAAAACTCATAGGTCCCTGGGATAAGTGCCAAAGATAATTCAGAATAGTCACATTTACTCTGGTACAAGTATTCACATTTTTAGTTTAAGTAGCTACTAGTAATAACAATTATTCTCCAAAATGAAACAGAGCAGGACCCTGTGGGGCCCTCCCAGGTACAGAAGCCTTTCCCCATCTCCTATTTCTCATTTGCTAAAAAAAGCTTCATTTTCCTAGGCCTTTTCTGAGTTCCAAAGACCAGACTCCAACAGGTGCTCATTAGGGAAGTGAGGAAGTACAGAAACAGAAAGCAGTCAAGGAACAATAGTTTAGCCATAAAACAGAGCCTAAGTTCCTCCTCAAGGGATATACTTAACAATCTGATACTTATCCTGGAGTTGTTCCGCAGAAACAAAGGCTCCCATTCAGGTGGAGGATGGCAATTACATGCTGAGACCCCAACCTAGTTGGAACCAGAGGGCTGATCTTTGAGATTTCTGCAACAGCACCCTGTTACCTCACCGCCAACCAATCAGAAAGTCATGTACCCTGCAGCCCTCACCCTTAAAAGGGCCTCTTTAAACTTCTTAAAAATTCCTTTTGAGCACGAGAAAACCATTCTCTTTGCTTGACCGGAGAGTAAACCTTTCTCTTCTCCAAACTCTGTTTCCAACTTTCCAAGAGTTTGGACGTTTCTCTGCTCCAAACTCTTTGATGTTTCAATTTCTTTGTGTGCCTGGCACACAGCAAGGACAAACTTGTGCTCAACAACAATAATAAAAATAAAAATAAGTAGGAGTTCCTGCTGTGGGTCAACATGATCAGAGCTGTCTTTACACTGTCAGGACACAGGTTTGATCCTGGCTCAGCACAGGGGAGGATCCTACATTGCCTCAGCTGCAGTGTAGGTTGCAAACTGCATCTCAGACCTGATCCCGGGCACATGAAATCCATATGTCATGAGGCTGCCAAAAAAAAAAAAAAAGTAAATAAACACTATTGATCAATAAGGCAATCAAAGAAGTCAGGAATCTCTTAATGAAAAGAAAAGTAAAGACACCAAAGGGATTCAAAATCCTGAGTTTTTGAGGAATTCCTGTCATGGCTCAGTAGTTAATGAACCTGACTAGAATCCATGAGGACTTGGGTTCGATCCCTGGCTTTGCTCAGTGGGTTAAGGATCTGGAATTTTTGTGAGCTGCAGGTGTAGGTCACAGACAGTTCAGAACCTGCATTGTTGTGGCTGTGGTATACCGGCAGCTACAGCTCCAATTCATCCCCTGGCCTGGGACCCTCCGTATGCCGCCAAGTGCGGCTCTAAAAAGCGAAAAAATTAAAAAAAAAAAATCCTGAGTATTTGATGAAGAAAATTACTAACTTATGGAATCTCATGATTGAAAGGGAGCTTGGATATGATCAAGTCTATCTTTAATAGAATGCTTAAATTCTGTCTCTAAGCTGCCCAATATGTGATCAACTAGCCTTTATACATATTCAACTTCTATTTTTCACTAAGATGATCATGAAACACAATCAAGAAAGAGGCAAAATGCATATTAAAGACATCATCAAATGTCAAAGGCAGTGAATCTAGGACAGAAGAGCAAAGGGAGGCTCTTAATTTTTTCAGAGGTTTTTACTTAAGAAATTTACCTGTTTTTAATGTTTAAGATTAGCCGTCAATTCTCAATGTTCATTGAAGCACAGAAAACAAGAAAACATGTTTCAGAACATTTTTTTATAAGATAGGGTACCAGTGAAGGAGGAGATAGATGGGCCCTAGGCTGAGAAACTATAATCTGTTCCCTGTGGACAAATAACTTCAAGATAAAAACTGAATCCTGCTTAGAGACCATCTTGAGTTCAAGGAGACCTCTGGAATGGAAATACACACTGACAGAAAGGTTCATCAGGGGCCAGAGAAAGGACCCGTACCAGACATAGCACATCCTGCCAGCTCTCCAGACACCCTTGTGCTAAAATCCATCCTGAGGGCAGAGCCCTGAGTCAGACCAAAGCCAGACGAAGCCAGACGATTGGCCAGAGGAAGCTTGGAAGGACTGCCCCCAAGAAAGTGATTAAAATGACCTCCAAAGCACATGTTGCTCTTTCTCTCCCTCTTTTTCTCTCCCCCTCCATCCCCCATGCCCCCAGAAGCCTGCCTGTGCTTTATCTATACCTATCTTCTCTCTCTTATCTCATAATAAACCTTACTTGTACTTTCTCCACAACTACCTTCTCTCTTTAAATAAACACCTATTTGCCTCACTGCCCTCAGTCTCTTTGCCAAATACTTTCTCCAAAGGGACAAACTTCTGGGGACCTACATCAAATGGTTAGTGTTCACCATTCTCACCCAACAGCTACCCAAGAACACAAAACACATTCTTTCTCCTGTTACTAGCTTACTTTCTTTGAAAATTATTTTCAAGTGAAAATGTATCTTCAAGTAGTACAAAGGATATTGCATAAAACTCAAGAATATTAGAATAATTTGCAAATCTATGAGTCACTTCTTAAATTTGCTTCCTGAGCCATGAAATCATCTGGCCGTGCATACACATGACGAGTTTATTTTGACAATTCTACAGGACAATAGGACTGACTGTAGAGCTGAGGGAAATAAACACTACAAAAATGACCACTTAGAAGCAATTATGACAAGTACTAAAAACTAAGAAAAAAATTCTACATAAATTTAAAAGCATATAAAACAAAAAACACATTACCAGACTGGCAGACTAAAGAACATGTACATAAGTCCACATATTTACAGGCACATGTGGTGCATACAGCAGTTGTATATACATGAGCATGTGCATACAGTTGTTACATCTATACATCTATACATTATTTTATGCATATATAAGTCAGTTTTACCTAGGATTTTTTTTTTTTTTTAACTTCTCTTTATCTATTTACACTCACTGCTGCTTTAAATGATTCAAGAGGGAGTTCCCATTCTGTTGCAGCAGAAACGAATCCTACTCGTATCCATGGGGATGCAGGTTTCATCCCTGGCATTGCTTAGTGGGTTAAGGATCCTGTGTCTCTGTGGCTGTGGTGTAGGCCGGCAGCTGTAGCTCTGATTCGACCCCTAGCCTGTTAACTTCCATGTGCCTGTGGTGCAGCCCCCCTAAAAAAGCTAAATAAATACATACATGCATACACATACCGAAGAGCAAAAACGCAGAAAAAGAGTAATATATGACTAGACATCAGAGAATAAAGAAAAAGACCATGAATATTAAATTTAAAAGTTTTTAGTATTTGTCACAACTGCTCTACATGCAAGTTTTTCTAGAGTCTATAGTATCTATTTACCTACCTACCCACCTACCTTAAGTCAATCATGGAAAAAGGCAAGCAGAATAGTGAGAAATCATCTCATGAAAGACAAAGAGGATCAAAATCCAGAAGGACAGGCCTTGAATTTGAGGCCACATCTGTTCTGGTTGTTCCTTTGCCAATATGAGAAAAGTAGTTTAAGACTGAGTGCTGCTTCTGAGAGTCTCAAGGATACAAGGGAACAAAAGTTTGAACTCAGTGCAGCAGCCCAGATTACATTCCTTCCCCACAGTTTAGGTTGCGACACAGGAAGCTGCATCTCAGAAGTTAGGAAAAAAACTGATAGAAAAAAAGCATCCCTTAGCACAGAATGCAGTCAACACAGTGACACCAGACTGACTCAGAAAATCTCAGTCCTTGAAACTGCAGTAATGTTATCTTGCCTTGCTAGTACCTAGAGTCACCGGGCAGAAGTAAATGAAAATCCTTTCTGGAATAAGTGGTAAATAACACTGGTCTTTCATTATTTTCATATACAATCTGTAAATGTCCTTTTATGACATTTACTCAGAGCTAAGCTGGTAAACCTGGTAAACAAGGGAACAGGACAAAATGGACATTTAAAGTGATTCCAATTAAGCAATTCCATTTGTTTTTACAAATCCATATTGCCATATCCTTCCTGACACAGTGTACCTTGTCTGATACTGTGCGTTAAAATGCTAATAAATTACAACTTGCTTGGGGGATTAAAGTGTATTTATGTTATTACATGAGGAGAGACATAGCATCCAGGTAAATTCTCAGTTGGGAGTTATAGATAGGTGGGCAGCGGCTTGTATTGACAGGTTACAATCTATCTTGGAAGTTATTCTTCAAATCAACAGGGATAGTATAAACTAAGCCTTCCTCTGCCCACAATTTACAGAAATGTTAGAACTTGATGCAAAGAGAACAGAACATGCAGCTCGAGAATAAATCTTATGCATCAAGCAAACAGCTAGGGAGACATCAACAAGAATTTATCATCGCATTCTGTAAGTAAATATACTTCTTAAAACTGTCTTATACACATACTATACTAATAGAAGATAAAGAAAAATATATTTATATTTTACTAAGATGAGGATAAGTGCCCTGATATAATAAAACCATAATCCAGCAAAATATGAAAGGAAAAACACATAGTGAAAATAGAGAAGGAAAAAAAACTCAAAAATTGAAGGTCACAGAGGATTCCAGACTAGGCAAAAAAAGAAAATTCCCTAGATACAGTGGATTTTACAGTATTTTACTGGTAAAAGTATCTTAAAAAGATTAGCTTTAATTCTGATAATATTCTTAGAGTTAGTATCAATATTAAATTACTTCAGGGGAAATACAGAAAATGTGCAACAATATAGTCCCATTGTCACTCGTTATTTATATTTTTGCTTTCATATATTACATATATGTATACATTATAATCAAAATAAACCCAGCCATATAATCAAGGAAGTTAATGAGAGTAAATCAGGACACAACTCGAAATCAAAATTATAACCTAATTTAAAAAAGTACCAGGCAAAGGACTTGAATACCATTTTTCCAAAGAAGATGCAAACAACCAATTAAGCACATGAAAAGATGCTTATAATCCATGAAGAAAAATGCAAAGCAAAACAATGAGATACAATCTCATTCTGAAATAGCCTCAATAACATAGTAAAATGTTTACATGAAATAAAAATCACATGCATCTTTGCATTTACATCTGCTAGGCAAGAGAATGATTCCAAAATCCTATATTTTCATGAAAAAAATACTGAACTTCTTCCAAGTACAAATTATATATATATATATATATATATATATATATATATATAAATTTTTTTAATCTAATGAACATTTTGTTAGAAGTTCTTGGAGGCAGATTATTCTCCTCTCATTCATATTTTTTGTTGTTGCCCCATCATCTTCACTTTCTCAATTACATAACTGATTATCCTAGCTATTTAATAGAGGTGTCATTAATTCTTTAAAGTTGTAGGAAACAAATATTCAACTATTTAAGCTACTACTTTAAAAAGAATGAAAGTAATCAGCTTGAATAACTATTACATTCAGCATATAAATCAATTACTCTCAACTTTTACCATAGGATCAGAGGGTCAAAGTGAAGCCAGAGATAAGAGGCAGAAGTCAAGTAATATGTCACTATTAAGCTTTATTGCTTGGAAATCTGAACTATGTATTTATAAAATAATGGACCCATTAGCAGTGGTATCTGAGGTTAAAAAGTTCACCTATCATGAGTTTCCATGATGAACTATATGCAAACTCCAAGTACTAATAATAAAGCACAAGTTGCTGATCAGCAGAGTAAGGAAAAAGGACTGAAAACACTTATGAGAATTAAAAGCCTGGTGAAATGTAAACCCTGTTACAAATGAAGGAAAAGGCATAAGCAGCATATCTAAATTTATTCTGAGTCATGCCAAGTTATGTTTTCCAATTCTAGTTAGTGTGGATCCTTATAAGAAATATTTGCTTCCCTGATTTAAAATAAATACGTAAGGAAGAACAAAATATGTAAGAGAGGAGTAAGGAAGGAGCATTTCAAATAATTAGAGCGTTTGGCAGGGGATGAGGATAAAACAATGGCTGAGAATAAACTTCTAGAGAGAAAATTGTGGAAAAACTAGCCATGGAAGTCAAGAAAAAGCAACAGTGTTGATTTGAAAATTAAGACCTACTTTTTAATTAAACACTGAAAGCTCCTATCAGGAGAATAGCAGTTAACAACAATAAAACGAAGGTAGAATATTTCAAAGATGAGATAAAAGTAAATCACCAGAGAGAAAGTACTGAAGAGAGATTCATAGCACAGTTTGACATGAATGGCTTCAATATTTGCCAAGGTGCAGTGGACTGTGATTACCATTCATAAGCATCTTGGTGTGGGAGTTGAGAAGATGGAGCAGAGAGAGCCTACTACTTATTGATCCCATACTTTGGACGTGATCTTTTGCATTGAAGCTGGATTAAGAATGCAGATCTGGAGGCTGATTTCCCATCTCTGTGAGCTTGGGCAATTTACTTGCACCCTATGCTTCAGTTTCCTCACTGAAAGCAGTACCTGTCTCACCGTATTTTTTGGTTTTACTGTGCTTGACATGATATCTGACAGTGAGTAATCCACAAGCATAACCACTATGAGTTTTTTCCCTTAATCTTCACCATAACCCATGAGGTAAGTAGTCTCGTCTAACTTTTTTTATTGGGGGGGGGAAGGGCTGCCCCCATGGCATGTGAAAGTTCCTTGGCCAGGGGTTTGAACCCACACCACAGCAGTGACTCAAGCCACAGCAGTGAAAACGCCAGGTCCTTAACTTACTGAGCTACCAGGGAACATTGCATCCCATCTTGATTTTACAGATAAGGAAAAGGAAGTCCAGGAAATCTGGCTTGACTTGCCGATTTTATACAAGCGCACGGTAGCTCAAATATTAGTGTTTAGGATTATTAGTATTCAGGTGTTTCAGTTCAATAGTTCATGGTTTTCCCACTCAGCCTAGGTCCCTAAGATCTTTTCCTATGCACTGGGTTGATACGCAGACACAGTTTCAAGATGAGACGGAAACTTCTCAACTTACAGGAAACTGCCAAGAATTGCTCTCAATGGCAATTCCATATGCTACCAAGTAAGCCTGCGAAGCACACAGCTTTGTTTCAGAGCCTGGGTCGGGGGATATAAAGATATTACCCTCAAATAATAACCTTATAGATTAAGTGTTTAGGCTCAAGTTGGAGGGGAAAATTGCATTATTCCAAGAGAGATAACTACAGTGAATTATTGCATTTGAAAATCTGTCTCAAAGTCTTTTAGATTCTCTCAGTATCCTCAGAAGAAATCTACTTCTCAGGGATGAACTAACATCAACCAGACTCTGATAACATGTTAATATCTATCCAATGCTCAAATGAAACTTCTTTGAAATATTAAATGCACTATAATCAAATTTTCTTTAATTAAGTCAGATCCTTAAATTGGAACAAAAAAATGCAGTTATGAATTTTACATCCTAATTCATTAATGCCTTCAGCAGAAAGAAGATATTTTCAATCTTAGTGAAAACATCTAGAGAGCTAAACAAAGCCCTTATAATTTTAATTTGCATTTATACTTTTTGTATCAGGGGATTTTGTTTAAAAAAGCTCTCTAAAAAGCAAAACCTCAACAGGGCCAAAAAAAAAAAAACTTAAGAATTACTATTAAATGACTATAGAGGAGACAACCATACATTAAAAATTTAGGCACATGATCACAAAATAAAATCTTATATGAAGAAATCAGAAATCATATGCCTCATTACATTTGGTGGGCATTTAAGCACAGAAGGAAGTAAAAAACAGAGCCAGCACAAGGCAATTATTTTCATACAAAATGTTAATGACCCAATTAGTTAAATGTAGAAACCATTTTGGACATTCTTGTCATTATTTAAGAATCAAGGAGTTAGTCATTAAACCCTTCCTGAGTGACAGGCTGTTTCTGGCAGAAAGCAAAAAGTTTCAGATAACATTATGTCAGGAATCATCAATCATTATTAAAGCATGTATAAACACAAATACCTTCATGGCTACAGGGACTGAACAGAGATATTGCAGCCTCAACATTCACTTTTTAGGGATAGGTGGTGGAGAAAGAAAGCAATACTAATCTTTTAAGTATATACCTAGAATTATGCAATATATTAAATATCTTTTTAGTATGTTACATATTTGAAAGTTTTAATGGAAGAAATACCTACATCAAACAGACCTCTAAAAAATGAGACATAATTAAACATATCCAATTTTGTAAAGGTTAACGATAATTTAGAATCTCAGCTATAACATTTAAAATGTTCATCAGCTGCTTTGAATATTCAGCAAAAACATTTTCCTAGAGAGAATGCATTCCTGGCAGTTTATTAGAAGAAATGGGGAACAAAAAGAAAGGAGCGTCTAAATATCAAAAGGTTCAAAAACTTTGCTCTAGGATATTAAATCAAACAATCATTCACGGAAACTAAATAAGGTATATAGAATAAACCCTCCTAATTTATCTGTTTCACTGGATTCTATTAGTTGAAAATTCAATTTAAAAAAGCTGATCTATAAACTCCATTTTCAAATATTTATATAGTTTTAATATTTTAATGAAAACTCCATTTTCAAATATTATATAGTTTTAATGTTATTTAGTTTTAGATAAATCTGTTGTCTTTTTCTTCTATATTGAAACATACATTACTATCTCAGAGTTCTCTGGCAATAAAATATTTCCAAAGCAAAACACAATCTATAAAATCCAAATGTTTTATGTTTGCTTTTAGACAGATTAAAAATCACAAAAAAATCGGCATGTTTCCAATATATTAAGACACCTTATGATTTCTCACCATCCAATCCTACATATATTCCTGGTTTAAATTTTAAATGCATAACTAGGTTTTTAGAAGTCTCATCTTTTAATAACATGGTATGTATAGATAGAAAAGAGTAAAAAAATTAGAGACAGTTAATCAGCTTCATGAGCAAAACTAACTAGGCTTCTATATGTCTGAAACCAATATACATCTATAATCGTCCCATCCACCTGTGCCTTGTCATATACTGCTTTACACCTTCTAAAATAGTTCATCTTCTGCCTGATAATCTTTTAAGACTCAGTTCACACTACCCTCAATTGTATAGATTTATTTGCACTTGTTTTTTCTTCCTACTATAATTCCAAATCACTTTATACTTCTACTACCATATCTGTGATAATTTTTACACCATATCTGTGATAATTTTTATAACAATTATGTTGAAACCACTTTTCCCCTCAACTGTTACCTGGGGATAGAGATCATCTTCACTGACTAGAAAAGAAGTTGCATACCTCATGACCAAGAACTATTTCTTTTAACCATACAAGGGATATTCAGTCACAAGTGAGCATTAGGTTCAGAAATTATTATTTTTATGATTATTATTATTTTGTCTTTTTAGGGCCGCACCTGTGGCACATGGAGGTTCCCAGGCTAGGGGTCTAATTGGAGCTGTTGCTGCTGGCCTACGCCTGAGCCACAGCAATGCCAGATCCGAGCCATGTCTGCAACCTACACCACAGCTCATGGCAACACCGGATTGTTAACCCACTGAGCGATGCCAGGGATCGAACCTGCAACCTCACGGTTCCTAGTCTGATTTGTTTCCTCTGCGCCACCATGGAAACTCCTCAGAAATTATTTGAGACTTATATAAGGTCATATTCACTAGCAAAGAGGGAAAATCCCTTACCTTTCACTAGTTATTTATTTCCCTTACTCTGAACCACCATATATGTCTTATGGCCCTTCTTGACTCTTAGGCCATCCTTTTTGTGCAAAATCAAGACAAGAAATAGCATATCATTATACTTAATGAGCTCATTTCTAAAACCACAAATAGTGAATTCCCTAAATTCTGAAGAACAGAAAAAGCAGTGGCTCCTCAAACATGACAGAACATCAAACACAGCATTAAGTAACAATAACTACAGCTATTGTGAAACAAATATTCATTTGCCTCATGAATTCTCTTTTTAAATTCTGGAGTTTTTGACATAAAAAATGAGTTAATTTTTTTGGGAAGAAAAATTTGGCATAGAAATTTAGCTAACAGATGGTCAACAATCACATGAAAAGAATGCTCAACATCACTGATAATTAGAGAAATGCAAATCAAAACTACGAGATACCACCTCACACCAGTCAGAATGGCCATCATTAATAAGTCCACAAACAACAAATGCTGGAGGGGTTGTGGAGAAAAGGGAACCTTACTGCACTGTTGGTGGGAATGTAAGCTGGTACAACCATGATGGAAAACAGTAAGAGGTACCTTAGAAAACTCTACCTAGAACTACCATATGACCCAGCAATCCCACTCTTGGACATATATCCAGACAAAACTTTCCTTGAAGAAAACATTTGCACACGCATGTACATTTGCAGCACTATTCACAATAGCCAAGACATGGAAACAAGTCAAATGTCCACTGATAGATGATTGGATTAGGAAGATGTGGTATATATACACAATGGAATATTACTCAGCAACGCAAAAGAATAAAATAATGCCATTTGAAGCAACATGGATGGAACTAGAAACTCTCATACTGAGTGAAGTAAGTCAGAAAGAGAAAGACAAATACCATATGATATCACTTATATCTGGAATCTAATATACTGCACAAATGAACCTTTCCACAGAAAAGAAAATTACAGACTTGGCGAAAAAACTTGTGGTTGCCAAGGCGGAGGAAGTGGGATGGTCTGAGAGTCTGGGGTTAACAGATGTAGACTACTGCCTTTGGGATGGAAAAGCCAGGAGATCCTGCTGTACAGCACCAGGAACTATGTTTAATCACTTGTGACAAATCTATACATGTATGTGTAACCAGGTCACCTCGCCGTAAGTTGAAAAACTGACAGAAAACTGTAAACCAGAAAACTGTAAATAAAAAATATATAAAAAAATAAATTAAAAAAACGGAAATTTAGCTAATAATCCCAGGCATTCATGTGTTAGTGGAACTTCAGGCTGATTTTATAATTACTATCCTTACTACTTTGCTACTATTTTTTTTGCATCATTGAGCTTGCTTAGACAGTGCATTACTGCAGAGTTCTGTTCAAAGATACCATCTCCTGGAAACCTTTAGGACTTCATGGTTAATGGCAGTGTCTGAGTGAATCCTTACTTCCCCCTACCATTTCCTGCATCACTGAGCTTGCTCAGACCATGTTAAGTAAACATTTGTGAATGGTACCCCACAGGGTATAGATATTACTGTGGGGTCCTGGAATTGTTACAATAGTTTGTCCAGGAGGTACCATCCAACTTCCTCCAAGATGGGATCTTCTCAGCCCAGGGGTTTTCAATAAAAGATGCCCTCTCTTCAGATGCTGGTTTTGAGAAAGGCTGAGGGCCTGAAACAACTCTTCTTTGGTGATCTCCCCAGCTTTCCTTATTGGTGGCTATTTCTCAGCCTACCACAATCACACTATTGAATAAACAGTGTTAGGAAAATTGACTAGCCATTTGAAAGTAAAATTAAATATAACTGACTTAAAATTTATATAGTTATAAAGCCCCACTGAGAATATGCTGAAGCCAATGGACATTCTAAGATATAAAGGAACTTGGTTGTTGAAGGAGTGAATGAACAGACCAGATAAACAATGAGAGTTACTAAAGTTCATCTAAAGTTCTTAGTCCTGCTCTCAAGCTCATTCACAGCAGTTAAGCCCTTCTGATTGAGTGTGCTAGATTTAAAAAGTCAATAATTCTTGCCCACATTCATACCTTTTCTTCAAGATGGGGGACTGACACTTCCCAGCCAAATTATCCTAAAAACAATTCCAGGAACCCAGAGTAGTGGGTTATATAAAGATATATAAAACTTAGTCTTTTGTAGAGATGAAGAAAATGATAAAACTTATCCAAAAGAATAAGATCCTCCCCCAATTTTTTTATATCTACTGATACCATTGCCCAGAACCTCCAGAACCTCTTTCCTCTTCCTCTCTTGCCTATTTAAGTCCAAACCACAGTGCTTTAGATTTAAATAAGCAGAATTATGTTAATTATATGATCCCATAATTTATATTCCTTTGTACAGCTGAAGAAAATGAGATACAAAAGTACTTATGAAGTTCCTTGTGGTGGGTCAGAGAGTGAAGGATCCAGCATCATCACTGCTGTGCCTCTGGTTTCTGCTGCCACAGTAGCTGCAAGGACAGCAGTAACTACAGACTGGTTAGGGTTCTAGGGCTCTATCCCTGGCCAGGAACTTCCACATGCCATGAACAAGGCCACAGAAAGCAGCCGATTCAAAATATAATGGCTAACAGAAGGGATTTCCAAACACGCCTACCTAAAGGAACCAAAAACAATTCATAATGAATTCTGTTTCTTAATAGATAAGTAGCATAAATGGGGCTAGTTTTGCTGTCATACAGGAACTATACTCAAAACATATCTTTCAGTTCCTTGAGATTCAAGGAAAGCGATTATCTTTAAAGATCACTTTGCCAAATCTCAAGAGGATGGTATCATCTACCTTTAAGGTGGGGAAAAATTTATTTAGAATTTATGTTAACTAACTTGCAAATTCTAGCTTTTCAAGAAACAATTGCTTCTTCCCTCAAAGTTGCTGTTATTGTAATAGTTCTGAAAAGTAAAATAACCACCTGTTTTAACATTAACTCAAATTTTCATTAACATTCAAAGATTTAACATGAATGTCAAGAGAGGAATGCAAAAAGTGGAGACCAATATCTTAAATTCCACTACCTTAAATCTCAGTAACGAATGAGGACTAGCATTTTACTTGAGTGTTAATTACCTTTTTCTATTTAAAATAATCACATTTATGCAACATTCATTTCTAAGCTCTCACTTCCAAGAAGCACATTTACCCAGTATTCCCTATAAACATTTTATATTTAATTTCTAGAAGAAAATAATTCACTTGTTTCAATCGCAGCAATCACCTCCACTAAATAGCAGAGATGAGTTCTTTGGTGGTACAGTGAACTGCAACTATAGTGGCTTGAGTATCTGCTGTGGCTCAAGTTCAATCCCTCATCTGAGAACTTTTCTTGTGCCTTAGGTGTGGCCAAAAAAAAAAAAAAAAAAAAGAATTTTCTATCTTTAGAACACTATTCTTCATAACATGTACTTTTCCCATTAAAGGAGAATTATCTGTACAGAACTTAAACAAAAACATGGTTTAGGGAGGAAAATGTGAAGACTAATTCTACCTTAAGAATAAAGAAATATTTTATAGTTGTACCTACTTTTATCACTTGAAAATAAATTGTTATACTCATTTACCTAAACTTTTGAGCACTAGAAGAACAGGAACAAACTCTGGGACTCTACGGTTTGGTTTAAATAATGTTTATTGCTTGGTTATTAGAAAAGCAATGATCATGAATGTAGTTATATACACAAAGACATATGCTAAAATATGGATATCATTTTCACAGCAGTGTGATAGGAAAATATGTATGCAATTTGGCTATCAGTAACAGCCCATAATTAAGGTCATAACTGCCTTTCAAAGTTTTCTTCACTCCAGTTAATTATTAATGGCTTATGGTATAGGAGCCATTGGGCAAGGAGACTTTTTAGAAGATTCAGCATCTTACTGAAGGAGAATAAACTGATTAAATTATTTAAAACAAAATAATTAGCATCCATAAAAATCTCCTGAATAAGTATAAAAAATATGTATACATACACGTGTTTGCATATATATATATATATATATATACACACACACACACATAAAGTACCCAATTAATTTTTCTGTTTTAAAGAAGGCCTGCCTGAATATTCTTTTTATGAGAAAAATTTAGGCCAAGGAGAAGTATAATACTAGAACTTCCGTTTTTAATAACCACAAAGATTTTGCTAGAGAGAAAGCTTCTCGTTGCTAATAAATTAGGTTGTCTAAATCATCACAGCTTCTTAAGAGTTAGAAGGAATCTTATATATCAATTCATACAACTGATTTGTTTTATACTCAAGAAAACTAAGGACCAGGCAGTTAAGAAACTTGCTCAGGCTACAGCTACAATTTCTCATATCACATTGAGTACTTTGCTTTCCTACCATTTTCAGTGTGTGCTATGTCATATTTCTTCAGCCAGTGGTATATTTAATCTGCAGAGCTTGCATTAGAAGAATTTTTCCATTTTTTTTCACTTAAAAAATGATGTTTGGAATCAGTGGCACAAAAATTTTATTTTTTTATCTATTCAAATAAATAACCCTTCAATTACCTATCAAATGCATGCTGAGTTACCTCTGAAGGGGACTTCTAATCTTTTTCTTCCAAATTAAGATTCATTTTATGGCTTCCAGTTAAAATAGATAAATTAATGTCACATACATACCATTTTCTCAGCTGCAATTTTCAAATAAATTGGTTGCATAAAATCATTCCAAAAATGAATGTTATTTCTTACAAAAATCAGCCCATATATAGTTTTAAAAATACATTATTGAATCATTACCTGTCTCTTTATTGGCTCACATCTAGAGTGACATTTATAGCATCTCCCACTTATTAAACTTTCACTCTCTAGTAATTTTAGGCTATTCTGTGTGGAATTATAGTGATTAATGGCTTCATTCTGACATGACCCTCAGTCACGATGGAACGAAGTTCATTAGCTGCAAGACTGCTCTAAATTTTCAAATCAGTGCAGAAACAGAATTGAAGTATCTTTCAAACAAACTTTACTCAAATATATAAAGTTTTATTATATACAAAGTCTAGGGGAATATTAGTCAACATTATGGCAGCTAAGCTACTTAAAAGAAATGTGGGACTTAGAATAAATTCTGCCTTCAAATAACATTTTTTCCACTTGCAATATTTTGACTATGTACAATTCCTTTACTGCCTATACATTTCAGGTTTCTTGAGGACATCAACATTATAAGGTAAGAATGTAAGATATATAATTAAATAATATGATTAATGGGATTAAGTACCTTTAAACTATATAAAGCCTGTCTAGCAAATGAAAATTGCACAATAAATAAAATCTCATTAACCAACAAGGATCACATAATACATATGAAATTATGCATTCATCCATGAATGTATCCTATGCTATCTTTGTTCTCAGGGGCTAACTAATTAAAAAGTTCTCAATAATAATTGTTATAACCTATGAGACAGTATCTCACATATTATGGAACCAATATTGCAAAACAAAGTATTAGAAACAATTATAAAAAGAACTAGACACAAGTCAGAAAAAAGGACTAAACAGAGAGCAGAATGCATAAGATGAGGAATAGATATTTCCAATGTGGCAAAACAGCAAAAGAGAGGAGAAACAAAATCCCACAATCCTTTTTTCCCCATAACCTTTTGACATAAATCTTGGACTATTACGCACTGACATTTGGCACTTGTGTCGAATTAACGCAATACGGTAAGTACTGATTAACTCTGGTACAACAGTACCGTGATGAGATCTAAATCTATACATATACACTTGCGTGATACAGGAGGGGATGAGTTTGGGGACTGTAATAACCAAAGAGAAAAAGAGCCTACTTATCTAGACTTGGGAAATGTGGCAGATTAAATTACAGCCTAAAATCATTGACTCAGTACTTCCCAGAGTATACACACTCTATGGAAGGTATATTTCATCCTAATAGTTAGTGGGATCAGTCATGTGGCTTGTTTGGCCTCCTCATGGGAAGAGTATGCTTTTCCTGCTTACGTTTAAACACATCCATTTGACTTGTTTTGGATAATCGTAAAAGCAGATGGTAGCAGATACAAGAAAACGGTCTCGATAGATTTATGTGAATGGATGTGTTCAGAACAGCTCCTTCAACATCATGAGCACAACTTCTGCTATGTACTGCTGCACCATCTGCAAGCCAAGTTTCTTTACTAGAAAGCAACTCCCCCAGAGCCTTGATCTTGGATGTCTAGCCTCCAGAACTGTGGAAAAAATAAGTCTGTTGTTTAAGCTACTTATCCTATGCTATTTTGTTATGGCAGTCTCAGCAGATTAATACATACAGAAATAGGGTCATGTAAAGATATGCATCCAACGAAGATCTGGGTTTCTTGGCAGAGAAAAAAATATTTTTTTCTAAAATATGATGAGCTGTTGGGAGAGGGTAAGCTTAATATGAAATGGGTGGTAGAAAAAAGCAGCCTAGATTAATTCTGCCTTTTTTTTTTTTTTTGGTCTTTTTGCCTTATCTAGGGCCGCACCCACAGCATATGGAGGTTCCCAAGCTAGGGGGCTAACAGGAGCTGTAGCTGCCGGCCTTCGCCACAGCCAAAGCAATGCGGGATCTGAGCCACGTCTGCAACCTACACCACAGCTCACGGCAACAATGGATCCTTAACCCACTGAGCAAGGCCAGGGATTGAACCCACAACCTCATGGTTCCTAGTCGGATTCGTTAACCACTGAGCAAAGATGGGAACTCCAATTCTGCCTTCTTGTAGTTACTAATTACGCAGCTCTGCATTGCATTAATTTTCAATTCCTTTCAATTCCTTTTTATCTGTTATCTTCTATGAAGATTACTGATGGGGCACCTTTTAAATTTAAATTCAATTATCAGGATGAATACATATATACCACCTTCCCAATATTCTCCTTATCAAAGAGACACTCCCAGGTAAATAAAGAATATGCATAATGCTAATCTCCTCTTAAGAGAATAAAACCTTTTGCAAAATAGAAATTATATTTTCTAGAATGAGAGTGCATATCTATGGAATTTTCTTTGGAGTTCAGGTCTAGGAAAAAGTTGGGATATTGGTAATCACACCTGCTACTACCATTGTCTGCCTGCCTTCCTGTGAGTCTGACAGTGGCTATGTTCGAAGGTACCACCTTGTGAGATAGTACTTTTTCCGTGGTTTATTTTCATTACCCTTATTCTCTCATTTTGCTCTTTAAGCCCAGGTGAGGGTAACAATTTCTTGATAAGGGTTCACCTGTGGCTGCCTCACATTTTTGTTGTTGGATACTTTATCTTGTTTATACCTCAAAAATTTGCCCTAGAGGAAATTTCTGAATGTGACCTTTTTTCGGTCTGGACCCTAACTCTTGTGTTCATCAACAAAGTTGAATAAACAAGATTTCTTCCTAGTAGTATTTAATTTTGTTTCTGCCTTATTTTAGATGGACCAAAGTTTCCTTTAGAGGAAGAATTTAGTGTGTGCTTTAGGAACCACCTTAAGCTTTTCATTTTCAAATAACTATAGCCAGGTAGGAGACTATATCCAGCTAGGAGACTAGGAGATAGTTCACTTTAACTACAAACTTCTTGAAAAATGAGAGTGAACCTGGGATCTATGGTACTACAGACAACAGAGTTAGCTAAGCCTAGGGGATCTCTGGTTTCTTCAGAGGAATTATCCTACTTAATATTCCAATTTTCATACTTTTGTAAACAGTATCCTTAAAGTACTTCAATTTTTCTAACTCACAGATTTATAGATTATTAGTAATGACCTGGAAAGGACCTGAAATATAATCCTGTCAATTCCAAACCTGCCAATTCCTTCAGCTGACATATAAGGAAACTCTGACAAGAACTGGGAAGTAATTTGCTTCAAGCACACATAAGCAGCAAGGCCAGGTCTGGTTCCCTTTTCCCCAACACACCACTTAAATCAATGGGATAAAAGTCAAATTCTTGATAATAAATTTCCTCATACATACTCTTGACAATCAATTGTCCCATATATAAAATTATTTTACCTTTCATACAGAGTATTTGTTCCAGTTATACGGACTAGCAAATATAAACTATTGAGAATATACACCTGGCATATGGCAAGTAATCAAAAATGTTTATCGTCAATGCGATAGTATAGCCAGACCTCTGATAAATCAAGCATACTTGCTTGATTTATAATTTGGCATTGAAATATGTTCATTAAAACATAGGGTTCTTAGAATGTATATGTCAAAAAGATACTCTGCCCCCTCAAATCTTGCAAGGTTTTAGTAGAATTTTTATGTTTTAAATATATGGCAGAGCCCTAAATAATTTGGTATGGCCTACAAAAGCACTAGGATGTCAGGCAGGAGGGATTATAAATTGTGTTAAGAAAACATGAGGATGCCTGATGTGAGCTGAATTGTGCTTAGAAACTGGGAAGATGTAGAAGAGGAAAATAGACATTTACAGTAAAGAGTAAAGCCATGGATAAAAGAAGTTCTATTAATCCACCTGCTCATCTACCCACTCTGATATTTATTAAGAAATGTGTCTATCACACTGTAGGTTCAAAGTAGGGAAATACAACCAATGGACAAAAATGCTGCTATTATAGAACGATATTCTACTGAAGGAAATAGTCAATAAGGAAACAAATATATGTCAGATAAGACTTACTACAAAGAAAATAACAAAACACCATAGAAAATATTTGAGTGGGCTGTTATGTTGGGTGGTCAGAGATGGCCTCACTGGTACAGGGACATTTGAGCAGAAGCCAGAAGAAGTAAAAGGGACCCAAAGAATTTTTGGCTGAAGACTGTGACAGTGGCAAAGCGTCCCCGCCTAGAGAATCAATTCTGTGTTGTCATGGGTACTGTTCCAAGGAGTCCAGAACGGGATCAATTCTTTCTAACCTTTCTGTGGTTTGAGGGTTATAGTTCTTTTTATTTTAAATCCCTTCCTGTTTCTATTCCTTAAAAAAACGCCTTTAGTGCTTTCTTATTCTTTCAGTGCTGACGGATACAGTATTTGGAAGCAGAATTGCAAAGCCACAAAGATGAAAATATGAGATCAGTTATTTGACTAATTAAACGTGTTTGATTATTAATACATCAGCATTGGTAGAATACAAATACTATGTACTCTTAAGTCTGTCACCTTCATTAGGCAAATGAGCAAAATGGTCACTCAAATAATCAGCCTAGGATGATCCAGAATAAAGTACATAGTGAAGACGAGGTTTTGTCACATGGTGGATTTAAGTCTGTCAATCTGTTATGAAGCCAAAATATAAGAAGGGGCAGGGTTAGTGGCTGAACTGTTAATTCTGACATCACTGAGATCTTAAAAAAAATCTGAATTTAATTCTCTGATAAGAAGGCACAGTGAGAGGATCAGAGAGCTTTTATGACCAGGCTAAAAAGAAGGTTGATCTCTTACAGTCATAGGAATGATGGACTTAAAAAAATCAGCTGAATATTATCACTGGATTCTATACTTTGTTGTACTACAATTTACGTTAAATTAACATCACCAGGTGCCTCATTTGAAAATTGGAGATAAGTCAACTTATTTTGGAAAACTGAAATGGAAAAAACTGAATCAATTTAAATATCATGAATGAAATTCTGAGCCCCCTGTCAGCAGAAGCAACCAACCTCTTCTGTGTGATGAGGCTGATCCTGCCTTATTTAAGCATCACATTAAGCAGGTACTCAGCTAAAGAATAGCAATTTTCTTCGTTCCCCAAGATCACCACTCTCACCTCCTAGAGATTATATATAACTGGACTATGATACTAGCCTTCCTCAGTTGGGGGAATGATTTAAAGCATGATACAGAAGATAGAAATTACTAAATTCTATTCACATGTAATCTATCACAACATAACTTGGGAACTGTGTGGTGTGATGTATTCTAGCTCTGATAAACAATGAAGAAGAGAACACAGCAGATTGGGAAACATTTACAAATATGAGTCAATTTAATAAGATTCTGGATTTTGGATCGTGTTAGAACCAACTGGGGATGCACCTAATGTTTTTCTGAAAGTTGACTGCTGAAACCTATACTGAGTGGTAGCCTAAAACTAAGACATCGGAAATTAAAAAAACTAAGACATTGGAAATTAAAAAAAAAAAAAAAGAAACTTAAATGACACAAAAGATACAAGTAGACATGACATTCGATTTCATAAAAAATAAGATTCAACTAAATGTTATCCATAATAAACCAACCTTAAATGATACCTAAAATACAAATGAACAGCATCTATCATGCTTATATGTAATCCAAAAAAGGTCCTAAGTGTCTATTCTAACATCAAACATTAGTATGACGAATACTACTGAAAATAAAAGTTTCTGCCCATAGTAAAAAAGTCACTCCAAGAGAATGTGTTTACCTATTTAACAAAATTTCAACATTCAAGTGAAAACTGATAGAAACTGAATAGACATGTGAATGGGGATTAAAACATTACTCTCAACAATTGATAGAACACATAGAAAGAAAATCAGTAAGAGCATAGAAAGTGTAATCAACCAACTTATTTACAGAATATTCCACATAAAATTTTTGCAACTTCACATAAAACATTTACCAAGATAAAATATATCTTATTCAGTGCCACGAAATGGTTACAATATGTCTTAACCAACTGAATCACACATATGTGTTCTTTTACTACAATGGAATCAAATTAGAGTTTAATAATGGAAAAATCTGGGGAAAGGCCACATATTTGAAATTTAATCAACAACTTTCTAAATAAACCATGGGTCAAATAAATCATAAGGCAAGTTAGAAAATATTTAGAAATAAATGAAAATAGCTTATCAAAATTTACAGAACGGACCTAAGACAGTGCTCTAAGGGAAATATACAACATTAACTAAAAATCAGGAGAGGATGGAGACTAAAAACTAAGCTCTATTTTCATAAAAGAAAAAAAGTGTGATAACCATTTGATTCAGAAACCTACTATTTTGAGCTCGTTTCTGAAATACTACCATTTTATACCAAATTTCTGACTTAATAGAAAGTGAAGAGTTAACTTTTTTTTTAATCAGAAATACGATGATAAAAAAGTTCTAAAGTGGAAGACAGTATGTCTAATTAAGGCAATTCTTCTAATTCCAATAGATGTGACTGATGCTGTGTCAGAAGTCAGTCCTCCCAAAACTGATGCTCCCTGACTGACATCGTCTCGGGGCAAGTCATACTCCCTGCTAAACTCAGTTTCTTCACTTCCAAAGTGAACAAGTTACATTTATTGAAATATACAGTGCCATTTATCTTGAAAATTGCATATTTTTGACAAGTATCATTAAACTCCTGATAACACATATTGTATGAAGTGCTGAAGGCAATACAATGATTTGTTTTGTTGCTTTTCTCAAACTGCTTATAATCTATTGCCTAAAACACACCTCATACAACTGAAATGCAGATTTATCTGTGATGCAGATTAAAGAATAAACAGCATCCTTAATAAGGATCAAGACGACCCAACATTTTCTTAATACAGGTCACATAATTGTGGCTATCTGTATTTGCATTATCACTGATTTGTTGACCTCCTTACCTGCATAGCTTCTCTTTGTATTCTCCATATCAGAAAACTGACCCCAATCTTTAGAGGTTCACAAGATTAATGGTAGGAAAACGTGTCACATCATCACATGCTCTAAGGTCAGGTATTATATAGGAAAGCCATCTAAAAGGCAAAACAGCCAACTGGTCTAAAAAATGTGAAAAGTACTTACATCTCTGCAACATTCAGAGGTGCAATTGCTTCTTTTTCAAAAACACCACAGTAAGAAGGAGGTTTAATCTCTTCAGATGTTGATGTAGCGCAGCCAGTCATGTTTCTAGATACATGCTATCTGGGTCAAATTACGGCAGAGCACGATTGGCCTAGAAAAAATTAATGAAGCTTAAGTCAAATTCACCAAAGCCTGTAATAGTGACATACATGATAAATAATGGGAAAAAGGCAAGTGGGGGTTTCACACATCCCTGAAGAAAATCACTTTTAATTTGTAAACACTGGCATAACTTTTCTCTTTGCTCTGGGACTTCAATTTTATCCATTTTTCTTCTCTTACTCTCCCTAGGCAATGACGTTGTAAAATAACTCCCCCTGGTAAGGACTGTGCATGTGAACCAAACAGAAGGAAACTAAGCAAAGCTTCCTAGTGCCATTTTTTTTTCCTTTCTTTTCCTTCAGCCCATTAAGACAAAACGAACAAAAAGAATACTGGCCACATTTAGGAGCTGAAAACCTTGGAAAATACGTTTTGTGGAGCATTAAGTCTTCATCCCTAAATGAAAATTAAAATGAAATGTGCAATTTTAATTCTTACTATTAAACAACATGAAGCACAATTTCAAGCTGTAGGAAAATGGAATGAACAAATACATCTTTTTATTTTCTCTATGTGACTCCAATATTATCCTTTAAGAAAAGCTGCTGAAAATACCAGTCATTTTAAAGTAATTTAAACGTATCCCCAAACTGAAAATTCAGTATGTCCCTAAGCTCTCCATGATCCATTTCAAGTTTTCTAAGTCTGTTTTAAAAACTATCAAAAATCCAAAGGCCATTTCTTAAATGGCCCCACCAGACTTAAAGAAAAGACATACAGTACATGGAATGAACCCAAGAAGATAACCCAGGATAAGCATGGCCTATGGCACACTCTGAGATAGTTTTTGAGAAGTTATTGTAAGAACATTGATGACTTTAATATTTGTTAAAACACTGTATTTAATATTTAATATTAGTGACCATCACATATCAAGGAAATGTATTTCTCAAAATGTGAAAAAAAACCTTGACAGCAGACACTTAAGTGGCAGTGTTAAAAGTTCACCATGTTTTTATAATTCACCTTATAATTTGAGAACATTAGTCTACAATGCATGTGTAAGGAAGCCAACATGTAGAATAAGAGCAAATTGTCCAAAGGATAAGCAAAGTCAGGATTCTATTTAATTCAAGGCTTTCTCCCCTATGTGGCTTAGTCTCATGTTTGACCAAAAGAACTCAAAATGCATCTCCTTTGGTATTAATTCACTAAAATCTCAACCATGCTCCTATCAGCTTTCACTGCTTGTCTGACTTGGCCACTGAAATCCTGCAGCTGAAAAGAACCTTTACATCTCCTAGTCCTTACATTACCTACCCCTCCCTCACAGTCCCAATGCTTTGACTATGAATGACTTTTTTTTCATTATTCAGTTCAAATTCTTCTTGCGAGAAGCCTTCCTTAATTCCTGCTACTCCACATTTAAAAGTAAACTCTTCCTTCACAGAGCCCACAGATTATTTTTAACCTCTTCTTGGCATGGCTAAATACTTTGTATTGTATTTGAGTATGTCTTTAATCTCCAAGATTTGAGAGCAATATTGTTGAGCAATTTATTTTTCAGATCTCAGACACAGAGCTAAATCTATTTATTCTGACTTATTATAAGCTGGAACCTAATTTTGTTTTAAGTATAAACAGGTTTGAAAAGCACAAGTTTCCAATTTTGTCAATCACATTGAAGACAGTTTCAGTACATTCAGCGGTCAGTGACATATGCTGCTGTTCAAGCAGAAAAAAAATTATAAGCTTAATTCCCTCAAGTCCTAGAACTATTAGCTTTATCACATTTCTGATATGTGACAAAGCACTGGGCATAGCTTCACATGTTATAAAATCATCTGCTTTTATCATTAAAGGTAAATATTACTTCCCTCAGCACAATGCTTCTACAGTTCAGGTTTTATTAACTTGTTAAAGAGAATACTATAGAAGCACGTCTTATTTATCCAACAGTATTCCATGGAGTGATTATAGGAACAGCAGATTGCTAAACCTAGTCATCCACTCATCTCTTCATAAAAGCCCTAAATTTCAGTTCCAAAATCTTAATGACAAGCCCATGTGCTTCTAATAGAACCAATTTGCTTATACTTGAGAAAATGTTAAATGTTGTATATCATAGTTTTATAGTGGCATGAATTGGGCATTGGGCATTTTAAACTTATTAAATCTCTGCTCCTTGTTAAATTAATTTTACATCTTGAGAATTCCATTGCCAGCTACTAGGATTTTCTTTCCTTTGTTGACTAAACTTGAAGGGGTCTCCATGTTTTGGTCAGAATAATGGCCCTCCAAAAAAAAAAAGAAAGCCACACTTCAATCCCTGGGTCCCTGGGATCTGTGAACAGGTTAAGTAACTTTAAATAGAAAATGGAATTTTTAGATTTGATTAAGGTAATTACTCTGGATCATCCAGATGGGCCCAATTTATTCACAGGTATTCTTTTTTTTTTTTTTTTTTTTGCCTTTTGTCATTTTAGGGCCGCACCTGCGGCATGTGGAGGTTCCCAGGCTAGGGGTCTAACAGGAGCTGTAGCTGCCGGCCTACGCCAGAGCCACAGCAACGCAGGATCCGAGCCGCGTCTGCGACCTACACCACAGCTCACGGCAACGCCGGATCGTTAACCCACTGAGCAAG
>PVHT021183666.1:22301977-22486524 GCA_004024745.2 Catagonus wagneri | reverse complement strand
TTCACAGGTATTCTTAAAATAAGAGGATTATTTCTAGCAGGGATAAAAGAATGAAGTGATAGGAGAGGAAGCAGTAGAGATTCCAAATTTGAGAGACATTCCATCTTTCTTTGTTGGTTTTGAAGATGGAGAGTTCCCAAATGCCAAAAAAAACACAGGTGGCCTTTAGAAGTGAAGAATGGGCCCCCTGACTTACAAGCACATGGAACTTAATTCTACCAACAAGGTTTAAGTGTAGGGAATGGGTTTTCCACTAAGAATCTCCAGAAAGGTACAGAGCGTCCTTGCCATTATTTTGTGATTCTTTTCCATTATAGTTGATTTACGGTGTTCTGTCAATTTCCACCGTACCGCAAAGTAACCCAGTTATATTTTTCTCACATTATCCTCCATCATGCTCCATCATAAGTGACTAGATATAGTCCCCTGTGCTATACAGCAGGATCTCACTGCTTATCCACTCCAAATGCATTTTGCATTTATTAACCCCCAGCTCTCAATCCATCCCACTCCCTCCCCCTCGGCAACCACAAGTCTGTTCTCTAAGTCCATGTGTTTCTTTTCTGTGGAAAGTTTCATTTGGGCCATATTTGAGATTTCAGATATAAGAGATAACCTATAGTATTTGGCATTCTCTTTCTGATTTACTTCACTTAGTATGAGAGTTTCTAGTTCCATCCACATTTCTGCAAATGGCATTAGTTCTTTTTCATGGCTGAGTAGTATCTATACACAAACACACACACACACACACACACACACACACACATCTTCTGAATACATCCATCGATGGACATTTAGGCTGCTCCCATGTCTTGGCTATTGTGAATAGTGCTCCATGTCTTGGCTATTGTGAATAGTGCTACAGTGAACACATGGGTACATGCATCTTTTTCAATGAAAATTTTGTCTGGATATATGCCCAAGAGTGGGATTGCTGGGTCATATGGTAGTTCTATATTTAGTTTTCTGAGGTACCTCCATACTGCTTTCAATAGCGGTTGTACCAATTTACATTCCCACCCACACTGAATGAAGGCACCCTTTTCTCCACACCCTTTCCAGCATTTGTTACTTGTTGACTAAATTAATGACGGCCATTCTCAACAGGTGTGATATGGTACCTCATAGTTTTGAGTTGCATTTCTCTAATAATTAGTGATACTGAGCATTTTTTTCATGTGCTTGTTGGGCATCTGCATGTCTTATTTGAAGAAACGTCTATTCAGGTCTTTTTGCCCATTTTTCAATTGGGTTGTAGGTGTTTTTTGTTTTTTTTTTTTTTGCTGTTGAGTTGTATAAGTTGTGTATTTTAGAGATTAAGCCCTTGTCGGCTGCAGTGCTTGAAATTATTTTCTCCCATTCTGTAGGTTGTCTTTTTATGGTTTCCTTTGCTGTGAAAAAGGTTGTCAGTTTGATTAGGTTCCATTGGTTTATTTTTGCTTTTATTTCTGTTGCCCTGGGAGGCTGACCTATGAAAACATTTGTAAGCTTGATGTCCGGGAATGTTTTGCCTGTGTTCTCTTCTAGGAGTCTGATGGTGTCTTGTGTTTCAGTCTTTAAGCTATTTTGAATTTATTTTTGTGCATTTCATTTTAGCTCGTTGAGAAGCCAGTCAAGACTTCTGGCCTGTAGGACTATAAAATAATACATATCTGCTTTAAGCTGCTGTTTGTAGTAATTCGTTACGTTAGTATTAGAATTTTAATACAGATACTTTGCTCAGGCTTGAAAACAAGCAAAGAAAACATGTTTTCAAAAGACAGTCTTACCGAATCAGGTCCGCTTGCCGTTTGCACTGCGATCCAAGCGCTCAGACGCAGACTGACGGCTGCGGCGCTGGCGGTTGTGGCAGCAGCAGTGGAGCGAAGAGAGCAGAAAACCATCTCCCCAAGCTGAGGGGGCTGGGATATTTATAGGATAAGCAGGGCCGTCTTGGGCGTGGAGAAAGGTGATTGGAGGTAGGGGGAAAGCTTGGTAATCAGTGCTCTTGGTGCCATGCGCAAACGGAGGCCCTTAAGAGGGGAAGGCGGGGTTTGCAGAGCTCTGACCTCAAAAGGCCTTTCACCAAACACCTGTGGGTCCAGTTTTAGGGTGGGTGGTGCCAACCAGCCCCAGCTGGCTCTCATTGGGCAGGAGCTGATGCCAAGTTCCTGTAAACCAACTAGGTTAGGCGAAGCTGGGATGGTCTGGAATTAAAGAGAGGGAGAAAAAACAACATACTTAACTAAAGGGAACTCTAATAGTGAAGAGAGTTTAGAAGCAAAGGAATTAACAAGTTGTTTCCATGTCTGTAGCTCTGCAAGACAAGTACAAGAACTCCTGTTAGTCATCAGCTTCTGTTAACTTTGGGGCAGTCAATAGAACAGTTACCACAAATAAATATATTAGGTAAAGTAAAACATGAATGCTACATTATACACAAAAACTGACTAGGCAAAATTAAATATTATCTATAAGAATATCTAATTTATGCACACACTTAGATATCAATGTCCTTACATACTGAATTACATAGAATTCTTAACTTTATAATTATATCAATTAATTCTTAATCACTTACTCAAAGTGATTATTTTCCAGTATTATATTTTTTGCATATTTTATTTTGAAGTTATATGTTCCTCAAGAGGTAGAGATCTTACCTTTCTTACTACTGGGATCCCCAGAGTCATTGGGATATAAAATATGCTCATTAATTTTTTTTCAGTGAGGCAAAGGATTTTTTTCTTAACATCTCACTATAACTTAGGACATCATTCTAAAGTTTTACTAACTACTAAGGATTTTACAAAATATAAAACAAATACGTTCCACCAAAGAGTATTAAATGCCATTCTAATATATATCCTTTTGGAAAGGCTAAAGAAAAAATGCCACCAGTTTTTCAGTTCTCCTTAGGTGAGAGTAAGCCATGCTCAAGGGGTAAAAAAACCCAGTCCTCTTGGCAGGTGCTGTTTTGTAGTTAAAATAGATGTATCATTTTTTCTTGACCCAAAGCATTAAGAATATCCACTCAAATTTGCTTTCTTTAATCCCATAATCCTCATTTTTTTTTTTAATTATAGACTGGTATTCTTACAAGCTTGCCTTAAAAAGAACATCCCAGTTACTTTGACATTCTGCCCTAAGTACAGAGCTATTTACAAGTATTGATTAATACTGCTGAATTATTCACAAATCAGTATTTTCTACAATTAGGAGCTATGAAAATCTAAGAAAATTGTATGAAGGAAGTGGACCTTTTTTTAAGAAATAAACTTATGCACACAAATCTACAAGCAATGTTAGGAAAATTATACCCCTCCAGAAAGGTCTCCATGGATACTTAGTAAAACTAATTACAAATAAATGGATCTAGTGTACAGCATGGTGACTATAATTAACAACATATTGAGAACTTAAAATTTACAAGGAAAGTAGATTTCAAATTGTCTCACTCCCCTCAAAGGTAAATATGTAGATAAGCTAATCAGGTTGATTATGGTAATAACTTCATGGTGTATACATATACCAAATCATGTTGCTCTCATTAAATACATGTGATTTCATTTGTTAATTATCCCTAAATTTAAAAAATAAAAAGAAAACAGAAAAAAAACAGACATGGCCCAAAGAGTATCATATTCATACTCATACATTCTGCTGTAGAATAGGTATCTTAAAGCACTGGTTTCAGCAGTGGTAAGTATAAGTACTCAGTCCTTTGAGAAGCAAGTGGAATTGGTGGTGGTAGGAGGTTTAACCCATTCTATTTTAGGTGTTTTTGTTTCTAAAAACCTACCACTGTCTGTATACAGGGAAGAGTGTAAACCTAGTGATTTGTTTGCTGGTATTTTTTTTCTATTCAAGCCCTGGCTGCATAGCAACCAATTAAAAAGAAAAAAAAAGAATAACAATGCATTATAAGGTTTGATAACATACATAAAAGTTGTGAAAAAAAATAGGAAGGACAAAGGATAAGATGGAAGGAAACTATGTTGTTGCACTATGCTTATTCAATGTGTGCAGTAGTATAATATAGGAGTATAATATATAATATACAATATATATGTCGTTGTCAGAGGTCCTTGAAACCACCTCAAGGTTCAATGATTCATCAGGAGGAATCAGGGGACTCAGAATATGTGCAATCTCTTATTACAACAAAAAGATACAATGGTAAAGTAGCAAAGGAGAAGTCACATGGGATGAAGTCTAGAGGAAACCAGGTGCAAGTTTTGAAGAGTCTTCTCCCTGTGGAGTCACACAAGATGCACTTAATTCCTCCAACAACAGGTTGTGAAAACATGTGAAATGTTTTCTATCAGGAAAGCTCATTAGAGACTAATTGCCCAGGGTTTTCACTGGAGGATGGTTGCGTAGTCACCCTCTATCTGCCGTACTTCAAAATTTTAGACTCCTAGAAGGAACACAGGTCTTCAAGGAAAACTGCTTTGTTTTTATGCAGAGTTTTAAGCACAGTAAGCCATTCTTATTAGGAAATGGTGAAAACCATCCTGACATCCAAGTTCACAGATACTAGACATTAGTAAACCTTGCAAGCAAGCCTTTCTAAGGATAGCAGCCTCAGGCTTGCCATTTTTTTTTTTTTTCCTGCACAAGAGTAAACCTTAATGCACAAATTAAAAAAAAAAAAAAAAGTTTACTGATAAGCCAGTCAGTGGTGAAGATAAAAATGAATCATCAAAAATATTCAGTAAATAACTATCTGGAAAGATAAATGGGTAAAAAAAAGGGGGAAGAAACAAATCGAGGATGAATAGCAAATGCTGGATTTAAATTCAACTCTGTAAACAACTGCCTTAAATATACATAGTTTAAATCTGCACTCTCCAAAGCAGTAGCCACTAGACAATCTGACATCTAAATGCTTGAAGTGTAGGTACTCTTAACTGGAATATATTGACATGTTTTATCAAAAAATACATATCAATTGTTTAAAATCACCAAAAAGAATTAAAAATTCAGTAAGTTCATAGTGAAAACATGTTTAAAATATGCTTTGATTAAATGCATAAAATAACATTTCATTAAAATTAATTGCATCTGTTTCCTTTTATCTTTTTAATGCTTCATAAAAATTTTAAATTCCTATGTTCCTGCATTTGTGGCTTGAATTACTTCTTTTTTTGGACAGCAATGATATAAACAATCAAATTAAAAGACGTTGTATGAGTAAAAAACAAGAAATCAACCAAAAGCTATTTTGGAGAAAATCTGTTCAAATATAAATACATGTATAAATTAAACATGAAGGAATGGAAACAGGTTTATCATACAGACATTAATCAATTAAAAAGTGGAATGGCTTTATTAATATCCAGCAAAGTAGACTTCAAAAAAGAAACGTAATTGGGGATAAAGTGGAACATTCACATAAACAATCCTAAATATACATTCTTTATAACAAAACTCTAAAAGAGGTAAGGCAAAATATGATAGAGCTGAAAGAAATAGTCAAATCCACAACTGCAAATGGAGATTTCAAATATCCTCTTAATATTTCATAATTAATGAAAACATAACTGAACAATCAGTAAGGCTATAGAAACCTAAAATAACATATTAAGGAACATGACCTTTGGGGAATCAGCATTGCCATGATCTGTGGTGTAGATCACAGATGCATCTTGGATCCCACAATGGTGTAGTTGTGGTGTAGGCCAACAGCTGTAGCTCATATTTGACCTCTAGCCTGGGAACGTCCATATGCCACAGATATGGCCCTAAAAAGCAAAACATAAAAATAAAAATAAACCTGACCTGAACTGATATTTATAGAAATTCCATACAGTAGAAAGAATACATATTATTTGAAATGCACATGAAACATTCATCTAAACAGAAGCAGACAATTTCTGGCTATAAAACTAATATCAGGAAATTTAAAAGTGGATTCTCTGAATACATTAGAATTAAAAGAACATTGAAAACAAAGATATTTGGAAAATACATGATTACTTGGAAATTAAAAAGTATGCTTTCATATAAACAATGGAACGATAAGAAGTCACTTGAAATGAGAAAATATTTTGACCTGAATGAAAACAAAAGCACAATATATGAAACTTGTGGAATGCATCCAATTAAGTACTTCAAAGGATATTCATAGCATCACATGCTTATATTAGAAGCACAGTAGATCAATCATTTAAAATTTCACCTAAGACACTTTTTAAAGAGAGAAAAAAAATCAAATTAAGTATGAAAAAGTATTGAGGATAAAGCAGAAATAAACGAAATAGAACAGAAAAATAGAGAAAAACAATGAAATCAAAAGTTAACCTTTAAATACTAAAATCAGTAAACCTTTAGATGCACAAAAAGAAACGGAAAGAAGTCTCAAATTACCACCACAGGGAACACAAAAGGAGACTAGATTACTGAGGTTCCAGACATTAAAAACATAATAAGAACATATTATGAATAACTTTAATTCAATAATGTAAAACTGAAAAATTCCTTGAGTAATATAAACTACAAAAAATCCTTCAAAATTAAAAGACAAACCTTTATTTTGAATAAGCCCTACATCTAACAATGTAACTGAATTTATAGTTAGTAATCTTACAAAGAAAATTTCAGAGCTAAATATTTTTGCCAATGAATGCTATCAAACATTCAACTTATATATACAAACAGAGGCATACACATACAACTATTCCAGAATATAAAAGAGTAGGAAACACTTAGTTTTATGAGGTTGACTGTTTACCGAAACACCAAAAAATATAACAAAATAAAACTTAAATACCAATATCTCTAAGTATACAGAGTAAAGATATCTTTCACAAAATTTTAACAAACCTAATCAGTAATTCCTAGAAAGAATAATATATCATCAACTGGAATTTCATTCTAGACATGTAAGCTCAGTTAAACATTCATATTCAGTCAATGAAATTCATGTGAATGGAATACGAGAGGAGTAGATACAAAGTTATCTGATTAAATGCAAAAATTTCTTTAGGCAAAAATAACACCTGTCCATAATAAAATCTATAAGCTGAATATTCTGTGACTGTTTATTGATAAATGTATATGTGCCTTTATGTTTCACAAATTTATTTATTTATTTATTTATTTATTTATTTATTTATTTATTTATTTTGCTTTCTAGAGCCGCACCTGCAGCATATGGAGGTTCCCAAGCTAGGGGTCAAATCGGAGCTGTAACTGCTGGCCGCAACCGCAGCAATGCCAGGTCCGAGCAGCATCTGCGACCCACACCACAGCTCACGCGATGCCAGATTTTAACCCACTGAGTGAGGCCAGGGATTGAACCCACAACCTCATGATTCCTAGTCAGATTCGTTTCTGCTGCATCACAACGGGAACTCCTCAAATATTTTATTTTAACCATCCTCTTTAATAAAGACTTTAGCATGATTTTTTTATAGAAAAAAATGTAAAAATAGTAGAAAGTTCCAAATATTCTTCACCTAGTTTCCACTATCCAACATCACCATGGCATAATTATCAAAACTAATAAATCAATATTGGTCCATTGTTATGAACCAAACCTCTTATTTTACTTACATTTTAATAACTTTACCTTTTCTGGTTCCAGGATGCCACATTATATTTAATCATTGTGCCTTCTTAGTCTCTCTCTCTCTTTTTTTTTTTAGTGACATTCACAGACTTGGTTATTTTTGATGACCACAACAACAATTTGGAGGAGTATTGGTCAGGTATTTTATAGAATGTCCTCAGTTGATATTTCTTTGACATGAACTTTTCATGATTAGACTGTGGTTATGTGGTTTTTCAAGGAAAGCACAGAAGATATCCAGGTTTTGGTTTCTAAATGCTATTTTCAATAAAAAGAATCAGTATTCTTTGGAGAAATGGCTGCTTCCAGGACTAGGCAGAAAAAATATAAGCTATTTTTCAGCTGCTTGCTTTCATATGTTGCCATCATCGTTTGAACTTGTATCTTTTTTATAGCAGCAACACTATTAAAGAGATGTTATTAAGTTTTAAAAAGGATTAATTATTATTATTCTGTGTGAAGAAACTGTCTCCTATAGAGTGCATGGCCTATACCTTAAGCCTTCATTGTACTAAATACTTCTCTAACGTATCTTAAAACAAGGTGCCTCTTTGAAAAAAAGAGTTCTATTTTTTGAATGTTAATTTGATTAACACACATATTACTTGAGTACATAGTATGACCGCTTGATACCTTGTAATGGCACCACTTCTGAATAATTTAAAATTTTGAGTGAGTCCGAAAAGTTTACAAAATCCTTTTTTTTTTTTTTTAAATGGCTGCATCCACAGCATATGGAAGTTCCTGGGCCAGGGATTGAATCTGAACCGCAGCTGTGGCAACGCTGGATCGTTTAATACACTGTGCCAAGCCAGCGATTGAACCCATACCTCCCCAGTGACTCAAGATGCACCAGATGGATTCTTAACTTACTGTGCCACAGCAGGAACTCCCAGAATACTTACCATTTCATCAGTAAGTCAGTTCAATGTTCATTTTCCCATTCCTCTGTCACTAGAATAAAGAATACAGATGTTTGAGAGTTCACATGCATGTAAAAATTCTAGTTTGAAACATCATTTTGCCTAAAATTGGCATTGTGATGCTTTCTAAAGGAAACAGCTTGTAAACCCTATTTCACTGCAAAAGTTTCAAGTCTGCATAGGAAAAAAAATTACAGTTGAATGAAGACTAGCAACTATTTTATAAGGCATCTGAAAATTATGTATTAATCACTTCTCACAGTTAATAACTTTGTTCTTTTTACCTTAAAAAATCTTGTAAAGTCAGAAAGTAAGGATGTGCTGAAAAAGCAGAGTAACGGAGGTATGTCTTGAAAGGGACTGAACTTAATGACTTACTTCTAAATGATGTAATGTCCTAGGAGGAAAACATGTAACTTCATGGTAGAGAAACCTGACAAGCCCTGTCTCAGCCTTGTAATCAAGGTTAGCATCATCATGATAAGCTGTAGTGCTGTCAATTTAGCCTTCATTTTTTAAGGAAGAACTTTAGAATAATAATTAGCACTTTTTTAACATATAATAAATACATTCAAATAGTTTAAAGTGCATTTAAAATTCAATGCATTCAATTTTGTTTTCAATACTTAAGTTACACGACTGAAAATAAACCCCAAAGGATACTTTTTTTTTTAAACCCAACGGGTTCGGTAAGACCCGTCATCTCACAGTAAGACCCATATGAGTCTTCCTCTAGTCAGGTCTAGCCATATTAGTGAGTTAAGAACACGCAGGAGGTTTATTTTAGTAGAACTAGCATTTTCTGAATAAGCAAAGGAACGGAAGTTTAGGGTATATATGAGAGACTGATTATAATGGAGGACCATTGTATTTAATGCAAGATAACAAAAGACATGAGATATAAACTCATAAATTATGATCAGATTCTATAATAGAACAGCTGCATGACCTTGGAAAAATCTCACAGCCTGTTTCCTTGTGTTTGTGTATTAATTTTTTAACACTGGCTAAAAGGAATCTTGTCCCATTAGTTTCTATACTGAATGAGTTACTTCCTGTGCAAGTACTCTAAAACCATATGAAATTCAGCCAATAGTGGATTTTATTTGGGGATGTGGGAGGTGAATTAAAGTCAATATGTCTATAAGCATACTGATAAGAACTCTCCTCAGGCATTACAAGCTACTGCGTCTAGAGAAGGACTTAATACCTGAAATGCCTAAATTTCCCTAACTCCTAATAACCTATAGTCACCTGGAAATGCCCACTCCCACGCCCACAAGCCTGTGCCTTCTATCATGCTCTCAGAAACGAATCCTCTTCACAGAACTCTGCAAACCCACCCTGGGACTCCTGCAGCTACCTTGCTGCTTTTATAGTTAAATGGTCAGTTTACAGATGTGGCTGGTTTTATTTTCCCTCAGGACAAGTTCTCACAATAGACACTCCGGTCTCTTACAAACAGCCAGAATTATCTGGACACACTAGTCTAGAGAGATGTACTCTGACAGACTAAATAATGGCCTCCCAAAGATGTCCATGTTCTAATCTCTGAAACTTTTGAATATGCTAAAAGGAAGTGGGCACATTTGACTAAGTTAAGGATCTTGAGGTGAGAAATGATGCAGGATTATCTGGCTGGGTTCTAGGTAATCATTTCTTTATAAATGGAAGCGGGAGGAGGATCAGAGGAAAGAGAGAGAGAAAGAGGGAGAGAGAGAGAGAGAGAGAGAGAGAAGTATGACAGAAGCAGAGATTACAGTGACTCAAAAACCAAAGAATGCCAGCATCCTTTAGAAACTAGAGGAGGCATGGATTCTTCCCTAGTACATCCAAAAGTGACCAGGCCTGATAACACTTTGATTTAGCCTAGTGATACTGATTTTGGATTTATGACTTTCAGAACTATAATACCATTGTATTAGGTCACTTACACTTGGGGTATATTTTACAGCATCAATAGGAAACAAATGCATGCATCATTGGGTATGGTCTATATCTTTTTCTGCAGCTATACCACACCCGGCCCAGGGATGTGTCAGGATTGTCACACCAGTTCTGGAAACTTACTTGTCTGTCCCATTTTTTTTTTGAAATGTAGAATAGAGATCATTTCACTGTTCTTGCTCCCTTGTTCCACAGTCTTCCTCTTAAGTACTTAGCAACCTCCATTCACTGAAATGAAAGAAATCTGTCCTTTGTAGACAAAACAGTCTTTTATTCTTGTGTCTCATGAGTAGCCCTAAAATCTAACACAGCGTTTAGTAAGGCCTCTCTCCCATCCAAACTACCTATCTACCCAAGTTTCCCTAGCCTGTTTTCTCTGTTCACTTTACAGTTGCTGTTTAACAATTTATGTTCTTTGCTCAAGTCTTCATTTCCAATAGCCTCTTTCTCATTTTCTACCATTTGCTTAAAAACATACTGCTATTTCCCTTCTCTAAGTAAGTCCTTCTTGACACTTTCTTGCCCTCCAGCTATCACTCTTAATTTACTTCTCATTCTTAATCTAAGTTCCCATATAAGTTGTCTACATAAATCACTATCATTTCCTCTCTACTCCCAGTTAAATTCTTGGCAATCTGCTTTACAGTCCTGCACTAAACACTTACTGCTTTCTCTTGTCACTCAGGCTGTTTGGTACCTCCATAGTCTCCATCCTCCTTGACCTCTTTGGAGCCTCATCTTTCCTTTGGGATATGTGGAATGTATGTTAAGAGCACCCCCTCTAGAAAGGTAAAGACCTGGACCAGAATTCCAGTTCCAAATGGAATATTTATGAGTCTCAATCTCATATAAAAATGGATTCTACTGTTGATTTCAAGGAGTTACTATAAGAATTAACTGAGATAATGCAAATCAAGTGCTCAAAGTGATTTTTATTATCCTGACCTCATTCTCTTAGAAACCCTCTCCTACATGAGATCCAATAACATTACATCACTTTTGTATTTCCAAAAGTTTGATGAGTGTTTTATTCTCACATTTCCCTCCAGTGCTATCTAACATCATTGCTTGAGCAGTTTCTATAAACAGGGAACTGTCCCAACCATTTTACATTTATGACTGTATGTGACCTCACAATAACTCTATGAGGAGATATTATTATAGTCCTCACATCACAAATTGAGAAATTGTCATAGGTATGGTAGGTTATTGAACAAATACACCCACTTAGCAAGTGCCAGAACTAGTATGCAAGTCTAGGCTCAAGTACTCAAGTCTTGGATCAAGGTTCCTTACCTTTTATACTATTTCAGTTCTCCCAGACCTCTTTCCTAGACCCTTCTTCCATCACTTCTTCTCTTACCTCAGCTCACCTACTCTTCACAAATGTTTGTTCTCCAGCAAACATATCCCAAATCTCAATCTCCAGCCATATAGCCTCACTGGACTAGATCTCCTAGAATTTCATCCCATAATCAAAGGACGCCACGTACATCTAAAGCCTCTTTGGAGTCTTGTCAGCTTGCTGATTTTCTCCTTTAGATCATAATCTACCATCTCTAGCTCTGTTAAACTCTCTTATTCCTCACTAATTTCCCTTTATCTGTTCACAGCATCAGTTTGCCCTGCCTCTGCAATTTTGCCCTTGCCTTTTTTTTTGGCCTCAGTACCTTGTACTCTACCACCACTGTTCCCTTTTAACTGCTCTTCAGATTCTTTACAGTCCTTAATTTTACAGACCAATTGTCATCACAATTGTCATTGTGCCTTAATTGTCTAGCCATCATAAAGGCTTCTTTGTAAATGTTCTTATTTTAAGAGGCTGGCTGTTATAATTTTAACCACTATAATGTTTGAAAATAGTACACCTGTTTATGCATATACATTGTTGGTCATGAGTTTGCAAAGGTTTCTTTATATCAGAGATCTCTAGCTAGAGCTAGGAGAGAGTTCTTGATGAAAGGAAGAATCCTGATAATGACAGTAAGTGGGATCTATTTTCTTAGTTCATCAAATATGTTCAGAGCTTACTATAAGCCAGATGATAAGTGTTGGCATGAAACAGTAAAAATAATTACACAAAATCCATGTTCTCACAGAAATTTTACCCTAGTGTAATAAATACCAAACAATGACAATAAAATAATTGCTTTCTCAAATGGTGATTAATGCCTTGGAGTTAAAATTATGTAAGGACAATATGGCATTAAGAATTTGAACATAGTTATTGCTATTTTATATAGGTTAGTCAAAGAAGGGATCTCTAACAAAGCGACATTTGAAAAGATATGCATATTAAAGAGTTGGGCAAGCAAGTATATTGGGATAAGTCCTCAAGGCAGAATAGCAAACAAAATGGTCATTAGCATTTTAGAGCTGTGCTATCTAAAAAGGAATTCACTAGCTATTTACATCTACATTAAATTAAAGACAAAATTCAGTTCCTTAGAGGCCCTACGCCCATGTTAAGTACATAATATCCACGTGTGGCTAAGAGCAACTGCATAAGGCAGTGCACTTTCCTTACTGCAGCAAGTTCTGTTAGACTTTGATGATTAGAGGAACAACAAGGGATCCAGTGATGCTGACGCAGAATGAATCAGGTGGCTACATTAGGAAGATGTAGCAAAATAGTAAAGGGTTAGTTAGATCATAGTGAGGCAGAATATTAACTCAGGTAATCAGTGCAGGAGCATGGGCTTTCACGCATTCTTTGATATGGTTCTTGATTAACATTTGTGACTTAAGGGCTCCTGAGAATAATACCTCCACAGGCCTTGTTTACTATAGAAAGTATACCTATGCCCACGTGGACCTTAATCTCCAATCCACTTCTCAACTGAGAGAAAAGAAATGAAAGGAATGGTGACTCAGTCTAAGGGAAGAGAAGGGCAAAGAAATCATAAAACTAATGGGACATTTCCACCCCCTAAAACCTCTATCGGACAAGGACTAATAGAGGTAACTGGGCAAGGCCAATGGGAAAAAAACACATCCTTCTGGACCCCATGTTGGTACCGCTCCATCTTTAAGGGATAAAAGCCCCTATAGGACAATAGAGAGCGGAGTGAGGGGCTCCTCTTTCCACTCCCAGCAGCCCTGGGAGCTAGTAGCATTCCTGGAATAAAAGACTTTGCTTGCTTGCTGCCTGTGTATTCACGGAGTCCATTCTTCCACTGTGTGAACAGGACCCAGATTCCGGTAACATCTTTCTGGCATGGAAAGTCACAGACATTTACAATTTACTGAGAATTTTTTTGTGTGCTAAGAGCTTTACCTCTATTTTCTCATTTGACTATTCCTATAAACCCAAGAGGTTATATATATTCACTTTAGAAATTACCTAATTTTGGCTTAAAATATGAAGGTGACTTGTCCTTAGTAAAACTATTCATTATGAACATAGCAGAAGCTTTAATTCAAGTTCAGCTGATTCAAAATGCTTGGCTTTAACTATTCCATGTTGCTTCATAGATTAGAAAAAAATGTTTAAATTAGGAAAGTTCTGAAATGATAGCATGTTTGAACATTTATCAATGGTTTGGGAAATTTTTTTCCACTCAATATTTTTCTTATAACATTTGAAAATAAGTATCACAAATTGTATTGAAACTCAGGCTAAAATACCTTTCAAAGGCTCATGGTAAGTGAGAGGATGGCTGGGGTTACTTGAAGTAAAGGACAACATGAACTGAGAACTACTGTTCTGTACTGTTAGTTTCCTCTCTGTGAATATGAAAGAAACATTTTATTTCAATGCAATCTTAAATGCCTTGATCATATATGGGGAGAGTCTATTAGAAAAGTAGTCGAGAGCCTCTCAAATATTCTCAAAATCAAATACAAGATAAACAGCAGGATTTGGGGGTATTCACTTATATATTTCCAATCTCCTGGGAAAAATAAAGATCCTGAGAATCTTCTGCACATGTATTTTAAAAGAAATATAACCCCATAAAATTGAATTGTAATTTTCAAGTACCGTCATGATTATTCTGATAGACACGGTTTTTTAATTTTCCACACACAAGTTAGGTGTCCCAGATTAAAGGTGTGACACACACAGAATAAGAACTGCTAATTATCAGGCACAAAGAGACAACTCACAGCCAGTGCATCGTCTAGATTCTGAATTCAATTGCTAGTAGCATGTATAGGAAATCTCAAAAAATACAACTTTTTCTGAGGGTCAATAAAATGTTATTTAATTAATCTATAACAGAGTTCCTCTGGTCCATAATTAAGTTCAGACAGATGAATAAAGTATGAGAATACAAGCCATTTAGAATCAGGCTACCTATCCCCTCCCCAAAATACACGTATACATTGATTTTAGAATCTACGCATCTTTGAAAATTGAAATTTGCCTCAGTCAGTCTAAATATTTGAATGTTTACATAAGAACAAAGTTTTATAGCTTTACACACTTTTTTTCCAAAGGCCTATGAAGTACAAGGCCCTAAATCAGACATTGAAAGGTATTGATTATTTGACAGAAGTTGCCCCTGCTCACAGTGAGCAGGAGAGGCAATTAATTACACAATGACCCAAACTAATGCCTAGTAAATCATAGCTATACCAACTTACAGTACATGTTTATAACTATAGGTCATCATTTTGACACTCACAATTTTTTCTGTCTATATCAAAGATTTAGGTCACACATTTAAAAAAAGAACTTAATAATAGTCATCACCTTCCTTTTGAATTTAGACAATGGAGTCATGTTAGCTCATCATAGTAGTACCACATAGTATGTGTTCTAACCCTGGTTTCAGGACTTAGTAATCCTGATCAGCAAGACTTGAGCTCACTCTGCTTTGGTATTCTCCTTGATAAAATAAAATTGGAGGGGATAGTAGACAGTGCCTCACAATTGTTATTGTTTTAAATTATTGTTTCACAAAAAAATGCTCAGAACAGCATCTGCTACTCCGCAAAAGCACAAGAAATATTAGCTATAATGGTTATTTTTAAGTAGCAATGACAACTTTAGAACTGGTAACCTTTGTAATCAGGTGTGGTAAAACAGAGACTGATGCTAGCAGATCAGCAGGAAAGGTTTAACAATTTGAAAAGATCTGTTATAACTGGAAACGAAATTATAGAATCTTATAGAATATAAAATTTAATAGTCTGTGTGTTGAATAATTATAACAATGATCCCAATTAAATACAGCTTAGCATGTCCACACTACTTTACTATGTGAATGTGTGGTTCCTCCCATTAGTAGGCAGAGGTGATTTCCCTGTCTTTGAAATCTGGAATGACCTTGTGACCTGCTTTGAGACAAATAAGGCAGCAAAAGTGACATCCTGTGAGTTTCTGAATTTAGGCCTTAAGAAGCCTTACAATTTGTGCTCTAAATTTCTGGAAATTTAGAAACCATCTTGCTGCAAAGAAGCTACAAATAGTCAACTCCCATTAAGGCATCTCAGCATGTAGCCTGTATAAACAAATGGGTATTTGAGACCATTGATGATAAATCCTCCAACCCAGGCAAGCTGTCTAATATTTGCAGTCTCGGGAGCAATCCTAGGAGAAAACCAAAGAACTGACTACTTTGGCAACCGAAAACAATCATGAGACGTAACACATTCTTGCTGTTTTAAGTCACCAAGTTTTGGGTACCTTTTTTTTTTTTCTTTCAGAGTAATAGTAACAGAATCAAAAATCAATCCCAGAAGTGGGGTGCTACCATAACAAAAACCTACTATATGTGGGAATGACTTTAGGGAGGAATAGAGGGGTAAATGCTAGGAGATGAGACTGTTATGGAGACATGAAAAAGAATGAGAAATTTGCTATTAAAGGCTGTTATAACTTGGAAGACATACAAATTACCTAGTAAATGTGCACAGCTAGCTAAAGCATTTCCAAAGGGAGTGTTGCCAAGCCTACCTGGCTTCTTTTAGTTGTGTATATCATTGCAAGAGACAGACAAATTACAGAAGAAATTGTTTAATTTCAAGAAGAATTTAGAGTAAAAAGAGAAGGTCCAGGTGATTTTCTGAAGCCAACAAAAATTTCCAAAATAATAAATAACCTTAGAGTAAATATGGAATCAAGGGTGGGTTTGTAAGAACCCTTGTAAAAATCTCTGACATAATGAAAACATTTAGGGAGTTGTAGAACTCCCTAAATTTAAAATGGATGTATTAAAACTGGAAAGGCAATGCCACACAACTTTCTCACATATGGGCCAAAAGAGAGAGAGATTTAAGTCAAAATGCACAACTCAGTTCTCAGCAGAACATGTCAATGACTTCAAATGAGAAATCTTAAAACAAAACAAAACAAAACATAATGACAACAAAAACTGAGTTCCAAAAACTCTCAAAACTTTGAAAAAACACATGTAACCAGGACTTCTTGTCTTGGAATAAGAATTTTACCAAATGTAGTTGTCTCCATTCTCTTTTATACAAACTGCCAGTCAAAATTTGATTTGCAGAAAGAAAGAAAGAAAGAAAGAAAGAAAATAGAAAAAATGGGGGCAAAGGAGTAGGATGTGAGGCTCACCTACCCCCACAAATACATTGAAAATCCATCTATAAATGGGACTAGTCATACAGAAAATTTGCTGAATGCTGACAAAAGACCCCTGGATTCAAGAAGTGTTATGAAAAACTTCATGATACTGCATAGGATAAAAGAAATAAGGATAAAAGGAGAGAAACAGAAACACAGAAACAAAGTGGGTTGGGACCTGCACCCCTAGGAGGGAAATGGAAAAAGGAAAATTCCTGCACCCTGGGATGTTCCCACACCAGCAAAGAGACCAGTCTAGACAGAGGAAGATCTATGGACTGCTGGAAGCGAGCACAGCAATTAGTGTAAAGCAGCTGAAACAGAAATGGTCCTCTACAAACAGTGACTCTCATTGTTCTGCACCTCAACCATAGACTGACGCAAGCAGGAGCTAGGAACTGAAACTCCATCTCTGGAGATGAGAGAGAGAGACAGAGAAATAGAGAGAGGTGGGGCTAAGCTATATGGAAAAAAAAGTAGGATTGGTGGTGCAGGGACAGCCTGAAGGGACTAGAGTCTGCAGTGACTACATTTGAGGCTATAAGCTGAAGAAACGCAGTCAAGCCTGGAAGCTAGATGCCATTGTTAGGGGTGCTGGAGGTAAGGGGCAGGATCCACCTCTATAGCCTTACCTCCTGCAGACTCTCTTAGGCTGCAAAACAGCAACTGCTCCAGCTACAAGATCTACCCTCTAGCTATGGCTGCTTAGCAACAGTTGGGGAGCAGCACACAGCCCTTAAAGGTACAGATAAAGTGGGGCAAATGGAGGGAAGCTTGGAGCAGGCAGAGGGAACCTGGGAACAGCACAGACCCTGAGATCCCAGCCAGCAGCCAGACAGGGGAACACTGAAGCTATTCCTGAAATAGTGGAAATAATCCTAGGAGTTGGAAGGGGCCTGCTAGTCAGGCAGAACAAAGGGGCAGAAGGTGAATTTGGAAATAGTACAGACTGTGACAGAGGCCGCATAGGGCATCCTAGGTATTCAGAGAACATTAATTTACCTAGATGGCAAGAAAATTATTTCTGAAAACAGCAGAAAACAATTCTGGGAGTCTGAAGGGGCCTGCTGAGAAGGTGAAAGCCACAACTTGTCTAGACGGTGGCAGTTGTATTTGGAAACACTGTGGATAGTCTGGGAGTCCACACTGGGCCTCCTGGGTAGGCAGAGATCCTCAGGTTGCCTGGGGGGAAAATAGTTATTTCTGAAAGCATGGACAAACCTTGGGAATAGCACAAGCTCAATGATCCCAGCTGACAATTAAGTAGAGGACTGTGGAAGCAGCATACATTGCACAGCTAGACAAAGGAATTGAGAGGGTCTCACTGGCACGTGTTTTATTTTGCAGTGGCTACATGTATCACTTTGCTATCGGCATGGTAGGGGGAGGGACCGCCAGAATGGTTCAGGGTCTACAGCAACAGAGAGAGCCCTTTAGCAACAAATAGGGAGCAGCCCATACCCTTGGTGCTACAGAGAATGGTCCCTAGACTGGCCAAAAAAAAGGGAGTGACTACAGAAAGGCACCTGACCCTGCAGCTACAGAGAGTAGCCCCAAGAGCCTCTCCAACAAATGGAGTGGCTGCAGGAGCAGCTACTGACATTGCCATGTGGAAGAAATCATCTTGAGAGCTACCTGGAATCAAGAGGGGTCACAAGAGGCTGTGCTGCTCCTATCACCTGCCACAAAAGCAATCCTGTGAACTGGGAACCACTACCAACTCATAGACCCCATTCCTACCAGCCACAAGGCTCCAGGGGAGGTAGCATAATACCACAGCTCCCATTACAAGCTCTGGGTACACATGAGCTGCTACCATCCCCTGAAATCTCCAAGACTAGGCACCAGCCGCTGCATCTACACACCTGCTGTCAAGGGGATGATAAACATAGAAAATTAGACATTATGAGATGACAAACAAATAGCTAACAGACAAAGGACAAAGACAAAAACACACAAAAACAACTAAATGAAGAGGAGATAGGTAATCTACCTGGAAAAGAATTCAGAGTGATGATAGTAAAGATGATCCAAGACCTTGGGAAAAAAACGGAGGTACAGACAAAGATACAAGAAATGTATAACAAAGATATAGAAGACCTAAAGAACAAGCAAAATAAGATGTATAGCACAGTATCTGAAATGAAAAATACATTAGAAGGAATCAAAAGCAGGATAACAGAGGCAGAAGAATGAATAAGTGATATGGAAGACAAAGTGGTAGAAATCACTGTCACAGAAAAAAAAAAATGAAGAAAAACAGAGGAAAAGAACTGAAGAGAGTCTAAGAAATCTCTGGGACAACATTAAACATACTAACATTCATATCATAGGGGTATCAGAAGGAGAAGAGAGAAAGGGTCAGAGAAAATATTAAAAGTGATTATTGCTGAAAATTTCCCTAATATGGGAAAGGAAACACTCACACAAGTTGTGGAAGCACAGAGAATTCCACACAAGATAAACCCAAGGAGAAACACAGCAAGACACATACTAATCAAACTGACAAAAATTACATATGAAAGAAAAAAATGTGAAAAACCACAAGGGAAAAGCGACAAATACCATACAAGGGAACCTCCATAAGGACAATAGCTGATCTTTCAGCAGAAACTCTGCTAGAAGGGAGAGGCAAGATATATTTAAGGTGATAAAGGGGAGGAATCTAGAACCATGAATACTATACCCAGCAAGGCTCTCATTCAGATTCGATGGATAGATCAAAAGCATTTCAGAGAAGCAAAAGCTGAAAGAATTTAGCACCTCCAAACCTGCTCTACAACAACTACTAAAGGAACTTCTCTAGGCAGGAAAGTAAAAGCCAAAATTAGAAACCAGAAAATTTCAAATGAGAAACTCACTGGTAAAGACAAAGATAATATAAATCACCCATCGACAAACATGATATCAAAACTAGCAAACATGAGAAGGCAAATGTAGAACATTGAAAATGCATCTGAAAAGGGAACTGACAAAATTCAACACCCAATTCTGATAAAAAAAAAACTCCAGGAAGTGGGTATAGAGGGAACCTACCTTAACATAATAAAACCATATATGACAAATCCACAGGTAACATAATTCTCAATGGTGAAAAACTGAAAACATTTCCACTAAAATAAGGAACAAGACAAGGATATCCACTTTTACCATTACTATTCAACATAGTTTTGGAAGTCCTAGTAATGGCAATCAGAGAAGAAAAAGAAATAAAAGGAATACAAATTGGAAAATAAGTAAAACTATCACTGTTTTCAGATGACATGATACTATACATAGAAAACCCTAAAGTCAACACCAGAAAATTGTTAGAATTCATCAATGAATTTGGCAAATTTTCAGGATACAAAATTAACACACAGAAATTAATTGCACTTCTCTAAACCAACAATGAAAGATCAGAAAGAGAAATTAGGCAAGAAATCCCATTTGCCATTGCATCAAAAAGAATAAAATACCTAGGAACAAACCTACCTAAAGAGACAAAAGACCTATACCCTGAAAACTATAAAATGTTGATGAAAGAAATCAAAGATGACACAGATGGAAAGATATACCATGCTCTTGGATTGAAAGAATCAATATTGTCAAAATGACTATACTACCCAAGGCAATCTACAGATTCAATGCAATCCTTATCAAATTATCAAGGACATTCTCACAGAACCTGGACAGAATATTTTAAAATTTGTATGGAAACACAAAAGACTCCAAATAGCCAAAGAAATATTGAAAAAGAAAAAATGGAACTGGAGAAGTCAGGCCCCCGACCTCAGACAATACTACGAAGCTACAGTTGTCACACACACACACAAAAAAAAGGTACTGGCACAAAAACAGAAATATAGATCAATGGAACAGAATAGAAAACCCAGAAATAAACCCAAGTACCTACTGTCAACTAATCTATGACAAAGGAGGCAAGAACATACAGTGGAAGAAAGATAGTCTCTTCAATAATCGGTGTTGGGAAAACTGGAAAGCTATATGTAAAAGAATGAAACTACAATACTTTCTAACACTATACACAAAAATAAACTCAAAATGGACTAAAGACCTAAATATAAGGTCAGGTACTATAAAACTCCTAGAGGAAAACATAGGCAGAACACTCTTTGATATAAATCATGGCAACATCTTGTGTGATCCACCTCCTAGAATAAGGTCAATAAAAACAAAAATAAACCAATGGGACCTAATTAAACTGAACAGCTTTTGCACAACAAAGGAAACCATTAAAAAAATCAAAAAGACAACTCACAGAATGAGAGAAAATCTTTGCAAACAATGCAACAAAGGACTAATCTCCAAAATATATAAATAATTCATAAAACTCAACAATAACAAAAACAAAAACACTAAACAACCCCACTGAAAAATGGGGAGAAGACTTAAATAGACATTTCTCTGAAGAAGACATATGGATGGCCAATAGGCACCTGAAAAAATGCTCAACATCGCTAATAATTAGCGAAATGAAAATCAAAACTACATTGAGCTATAACCTCAGAGAAGTCAGAAGGGCCATCATTAACAAGTAAATAAATAACAAATGCTGGAGGGGCGGGGAGAAAAGGGTACCCTCCTTCACTGTTGGTGGGAACACAAATCGGTACAATCACCATGGAAAACAGTATGGAGGTACCTCAGAAAACTAAATATAGAAATACTGTGTGATCCAGCAATCCCATTCTTTGGCATATATCCAGACAAAACATTCACTGTAAAAGATAGATGCACCTGTATGTTTATCACATCACTGTTCACAATAGCAAAGACATGAAAACAACCAAATGTCCATCAACAGATGAATGAATTAGGAAGAAGTGGTACGCTGGAATACTACTCGGCCATAAAAAGGACAAAATAATGTCATTTGTGGAACTAGAGATTCCCGTACTAAGAGACGTAAGTCAGAAAGAAAAAGACAAATACCATATGATATCACTAATATGTGGAAACTAAAATATGGCACAGATGATCCTATCTACAAAACAGAAACAGATCATAAAGAGCAGACTTGGGGTTGCCAGAGCAAAGGGTAGAGGGAGTGGGATGGATGGGGAGTTTGGGGTTGGTGGATGCAAACTATAACTTTGGGAATGGATGGGCAGTGGGGTCCTATTGTACAGCACAGGGAACTGTGTGATTGAGTCACTTTGCTATACAATAGAGGTTGAAGAAACCCTGTATCAAATAACTTCAATTAAAAATAATTGATTTTCATTTGGGTAAAACTACATTGCCCAAGAGATTTTTAATCTATTATAATTTTCACATACAACTCCTAGACCAAAAACAAACAAACAAAACTGGTGTGAAACTTTCTACTGGATAAGCCTGCAAAATTCTCCAAAGCATAGGTCAGTTATACACAGGTCCCTGAAGGGGTGTCATATAAATTGTATTATTGCATAATTTGATGATATTATACCTGATCAGCAAGTTTAAATTATCCACTTTTGTCAAAAAAGTCACAAAAATATGTTCTCACAGTCTTAAGAGAATAATATTAAGCCAGTCAAAGAATCTCTCCAACCATTGCAGTAGGGGATATCAAAGTTTAAGGAGGCTCTGATCCCCTAGGGTGTCCATTAAACAGGTAAACATCTAGTAAATTAAATTTGAAATCCAAAGGAAGGTTAAACACCGATGGGCTTTATTTAGCAAGGACTACAAGTAGAGAGCCTCTAGGGAATTCCAAATGATTGAATTTTGAAGAACTCCGCCTAGATGTTTCCTTTGAAATGGGACTTAGCTTCTGCTGTATGCTATATGGAGGTGCACCATCTTAAAGACAATGGAAAATTAATCAGAGAAAGGAGACTTCTCCTCTTTCTCTTCTAAAATTTATTTTTCATCTCTCACCTAACGCTTTTCAAAAACAGTAAAAACAACACTTCACATTTTCACTATCAAATCGCATCCCTACCTTTGAAAAACACTCGAAGAAATAAAAACTCCTTCTGTCTCAATCTCACACTTCAGGCACCTGCTTGTGAACCAGAAAACCTGGATTCAGGGGAAAGGAAAAAAATGCAGGGGAGAAAATTTGTATTAGGTTTGCAAAGCTTTAATTAGCAGCTTATTAAAATAACCAATACAGATGTATGTTTAACAGAATAGTAAATACTGTTCCCAAATCTTGCCAAAGAATGTGTCATTAGGTTTGTCTACCTTGTTCTCATTCTGTTGGCCATTTGTAGTCTTTAAGATGCAATCTATGATCTGCATGCTTTTTACATGTCTTCATTACGTAAAATTATATGTATATTTGAGAGCCTGTAAATATATTTAAATTAACCTTCTCAGGGTATTTACTTTACAAGTGATGAAACTGAGTTCAGAAAAAAGCCAATAATATTTTTGCAAAATAAGTAATATTAAACAGTAGACTTAGGGTAGATATCCATCTTTGTACTTAGTATGGCCCTTGGGTGGGTGTATTGATTAACTTTATAAGAAACTTAAAAGCAGTTCCCCAATTTGGTTTTATCATTTCATCCAGGAGAAATATATGAAACCTCCCGTATTACTATTCTATATCACATTAACAACTGGCATTATCAGTCTTTTATTTTTATCTATTCTATTAGTTGTAAAATGATATATGAATTATTGCATTTCCCTGATATATATGCTTTTTTTAATGTGCTTCTGTGCCATGGGTATATCTTCATTTATGAACTATCTATAATTCAAGTTTTTTCCCATTTTTTTTCTGGTGGTGAATTATCTGTTTACTGTTGATTTATAAGAGTTCTTTTCTTATTTTAATACAAGTTTGTTGACTGAAATATGTTGTGAAAACAGCATTTTACCATTGTGTGTTTATCTCTTCATTTTCTTAAATATAGTTTTGGATAGAGGAGATTGAATGAAGGTGATTTCTCTGAACTTTTCTGGTAGCTGAAATTTCAAAGGTCCTCTGATGGATTTCTCTTGGTTCCCCTGCTCTGATCCCTGCCTTTGGAGGGTGGATGTATTTGTTTGCAGGAAGCCCTGGCCATTTAAGCTCTCTGATTTTTTTAATTATAACTTTTTTCAGGTTATCTGCCTTGTTTTGACTGTAAGGTTGAAAATGGAAATCTCAAGTGAGTTTCTCTATCCTAATCAAAAAGGAGAGTCTATTTCATAGTTCTAAAATATCTCTCACTAAGAACACAAACAGACCACCTATGTGTGTCAGGAACTTAGCTGAGCTGGCGAGTGTGGAAGTAACTCATTACAAACAATGAGACAAAATGACAATAACAGTGCAGTCTTACATCACTTACTGTGAAGTGTAAACAGGAGTCTGACCTAGAGAAAGTGACAACGTTCCTCCCTGGCCACACATACCCACCCACTCCCACTCCATTTTCCCTGAGGAAACAGTGCACTGGTCAAGAGTTAGGTGGATAAGCAAGGTGTAGGGCTTATTCCACTGCCAAGGGAGCCTAAAGAAAGGGCACCGTAGTTTTTTGGACCCGGAAACCGAAGAGGGCAAAGGGGAAGGTCTAGGAGTGGAAAAAGACTGAGAACAAAGTCAGAGTGGAGAAAGATGTCTTCAAGATTTTCCTCTCCTCCCTTCAACCTCCATGAGGAAGTCTAGGCTGAGATGCCTGAAGGCCCTAGATAAGCAGACTCAGGAATGACGGCACCTCAGCTAGGAATGTAAAGATGAAAAAAAGCATAACCAGACAGAAGGGCCTGAATCCTTGACCACAGCTCCCCTTAAAGTCTTTAATGCACTGTCTATGCACCAAGTCTGGTGTGGGGAGGGCAGCTTTTACTCATGATGCCTAAGTGATACTGGATAAGTCAGTTTCTCATCTATAATATGCAGATAATAGAACTTATTTCATAGGGTTATTGTGACAATACAGTTGGATCTCCAAATCTACAGGTTTCACATCCACGGACTCAACCAATTAGACTGAAAATATTACCTACCCTCCCCCAATTCCAGAAAGCTCCAAAAGCAAGGCTTGAATTTGTTGTAGGCAGACAATTATTTACATTGTATTTATATTGTATTTAACATCACTTACATATCATTTACATTGTATTAGGTATTATAAGCAGAGATGATTTAAGTATAGGGGAGGATACTTGTAGGTTATATGCAACTACTACACTATTTTATATAAGAGATTTGAGCATCTGTAGATTTTGCTATCTACAGGGATCCTGGAACCAGTCCTCCATGAATACCACAGAATGACCGTACTTGTAAAGTTCTGAGACTAGTGCCTGCTATTTTGTAAGAGCTCAATTGAGGTTAGCTTTTTTGGTTTGGTTTCGTTTGGTTAACTTCTAATCTGCTTTTATGCTGTTAATTTCTGCTATATCCTGATAGGACTCAATTGTCAACCAGAACCTGCAAGCTTTTTAGGAAGTGTCTACTGTATAATAGGGGAAACCTTTGTCTAAAGTAGGACCAAAAATTATGAAAGTGTGAGAATCTGCATGCTCTCTCTCATCTCTATGCCCCAATCTATCTCTGTTCTCAAAACTAGCAGACCTCAGATAATTTTTTTAACTAACATAGCTTTATTCCCCCCTGCCTTGAAGGAAAAAGGACAAGCACCAAAAATAATGAAATAAACACATGGATTTTAGAGATAGTGTTGGTTACCAAGTCTAATTTATTGGTTATGTCATCAAAAGAAAATCACCTGGAGTTCCCTTCGTGGCTCAGTGGTTAACAAATCCGACTAAGAACCATGAGGTTGCGGGTTCGATCCCTGGCCTTGTTCAGTGGGTTAAGGATCCGGCGTTGCCGTGAGCTGTGCTGTAGGTTGCAGACGCGGCTCGGATCTCACGTTGCTGTGGCTGTGGCAAAGGCCGGCAGCTACAGCTCCTGTTAGACCCCTAGCCTGGGAACCTCCACATGCCCCGGGTGCAGCTCTACATAAAAAAGGCAAAAAGACAAAAAAAAAAAATCACCTGAACTGAGTTCCTCACCAACATATACTGAGGAAACTAACTTATTTGGGCATATGGCCATACGTTTTTTTAAAAATGTAGTACAACTATTTATATATATATATATATATATACACATACATATATATATACACACACACATATATATACACACACATATATATACACATATATATATTAAACTACATATGTGTCTATATATACATATATATATAGACACAATAGAGTTCAATAAACAGTAGCTGTTAGTTTAATTACCATAATATCTAAGAATGACAGTATCACATACTGTTATTATTTAATGCTCAACTGACTATCTGAACATTAACTGTGAATACTTGAGGGTACAAATCTTATCACCTGTTGCTATGAGACAAAGTTGAAATTCTACAATAAAATGCTCAAGGTGTAATTTTTTTCCCTGAAATATAAGTTCAATAGTCTGGTGTTGTGATGTATATTCGATCTCACAGTATCTCCGAACCCTCAAAAATTACTCATAAAGTTTTTGAACCCAGGGGAACCAGACTAATCATTAATATTTCCACAAACTCCTGAGTATTTTGGTCTTTCCTGGATGACAGATAACATTTTTTTTTTTTTTATAGTGCTGGCGTGTGTGTGTGTGTGTGTGTGTGTGTGTGTGTATGTATCGGGGGAGTGTCTTGCCTATCTGAAGTACTGCTTATCTGAAGGGGTTCTTCTGAGCTCCTGAAACTTGATCTTAGTGGGCAGGCTATAGCATAAGAAGCAGTTATCTGTGTGGATTCTTTAACTTTGGACTGAATAAGGGTAACAAATGATTGTTTTCATACTGACTGAGTCACAAGGACAGTTTTAGGTGCAATCATGTAGGGTCCCACACTTAAAAGGGCCCCATCCTGGGTTTAATGATCTTGAAATATTTAATCATTTTTTATTAAGGGCCTAATAATTGTACTTCGCATTGGACCTTTTGAGTTTATAATCTGTCAACTCAAACTATCTGCATTCATTCCATACAAATTTGTACAATGGAATATAAAAATTCTGCAATGAATTTCAATATCAGTCTTAAATTTCTTCTCTTTCAGAAAAGGCAATGACCCAAAGCCTGGGCAAATTAAGACAGTTGTGATCTGAATTGGGTCTTGTGTATGCCCCATATTGTTCTCCTTGTTTGCACTGAAGATTTTGGCCCTGTTTAGGTCTCGTAACTGAGTATTAGGTGGTGCTTCGTCTGAGTTATTATTCTTTGATTGTTCGGAAAGTCTATTCTCCTCAATGAAATGCTGTATATAAGCTTTACTCAGGAGCAGCAATTTCTGTGTACTTTTGTGTTCTCATTGTCAGCTGGTATCTAAAATATTAGTTCTGCCAGCAAAAGCAATGGGAACATGACTTTTAATTTTTTTTTTCTTATGGGAAGAGTAATGTCTATTTGAAGTATAATCTAAAAGTAAATCTCCATTGAAGAGACAGTACGAACCACATGGCAAGTATGTAACACTATATGAAAAGCACACCTCAGAGAGGCTATTGCTGAGAAATAATTCAGGAGTATGTTCCTGGTTATACCTAAGGTTGCAGGGTACAATTTCTTTGTAACCCACAGTTTACTCTCCTTTGCCAAACAATTGTACACCAGCTTTCTTATGAAGTGCAACCCTTCCCCTAACTCTACTTCTGCTTGGTTCAGTGGTACTCCATCCATATAGAGGGGCAAGAATAATAAGGGGAAAAACTCTGACCCAGGCCTAGATGATCAGCATACTCCCAGGTCCGTAGCCACAAAATCTGTTCGACATATGGTCCTTGATTTAAATTGTTTCAAAGTGAACCCCAAGATACATGCATGAGTTATCATAAAAAGAGATTTTCTTTTCTGGTCAAACTGTTGACAGTAAGGATGACATAACGTGAAGATGTTCAAGTTCACTTTTATGAAGCCTGCGAACAAAGAAAACATAGTGCTAAGGTATAGGAATGCCATTGTTTAGTCCCTTGGATAATGCTTTCCTGTTATTTTCACATGCAATGAAAAATATTTTCTTTTTTATATATCAACTTTTAGTTGTGTCTTGTACTACAATCAGATGACTCCTAAATAATAGCTGGTTAGCTAATCCATATATTATTTACGTACATTGTTCTTATTCATATTTTGTTTACATTTTCTATTTTTACTGTGTTTCTCATGTCTGAACTTCATTGTTTAATTTAATGGAATTAGGAAAAGAGAATCTCTTTGGTAATTCCAAGGACACTATTATCCATAATCTAGAATAATGACACATATTCTATTTGTCTTTGGTTGTAAAATTATCATTTCAATCTACTCAAAAGTAGACTTAACATATAGTAATTTTTTTTTGGTTTTGTTTTTTTGTCTTTCTCTCTTTTTAGGGCCACACCCGCAGCATATGGAGGTTCCCAGGCTAGAGGTCCATTCGGAGCTACAGGTGTCGGCCTACACCAGAGCCACAGAAACGCAGGATCCAAGCTGTGTCTGTGACCTACACCACAGCCCATGGCAACACCAGATCCTTAACCCACTGAGCGAGGCCAGGGATTGAACCTGCATCCTCACGGGTGCCAGTCAGGTTCGTTAACTGCTGAGTCACAAAGGGAACTCCAACATCTAGTAATTATTAATTATTCAGTAGGTTATTATTGACAGCATGTTTGTACCTAGTATAGTTAGATGAGAAACTCTCCAAAGACACTGACTTTTCCTAATATGTTCCACTCTATTCATTCTACTATAATCTTCATTATCCCTTGTAAGTAGCTTTTTATAAGGTAATATTTCCCAAATTTTATACATGTATATACTACATTCAAAATGTCATTTGCAGTCCATCTCTTTGTTTAATATTTTTATTTGAATTGGTTTAAATCTCTCACTTATCTAATTATATTTCCTTAATATGTATTTAAAAGACATATATAACAAAATTTAAAGTCACTATATATATTAACAAAAAACAATTTGTGTTCTACAGAGTTACAGGTGTGCACCATTGATACAATATGAAACTGAAAGGGATACAGTTTTTATTTTTAAAAAAGGTCAATTTTGATGTCCAGTGCCCTACACCAACTGTATAAACTGCTATATCTATATCCTGTGTGTATGTGTGGTGGGGGGCTAATTAACCTTTAGAAGGAAGTATGCAATAGCTTCCTAGTTCTTTGAAACAGGCTTCAACATTGCTAGACATATAACAGATCTTGAATAAATGATGTTGGATTGTTTTTATGACTTTACTAAATTATAGAGACTTTCTGGGGAAAGGCTTCTGAGAATCACATTTAATTTCCCAACCAGGTAATAATACTCCATAATAGATAAAAATGTACCTGCTAAAGTGAATTATACCCAAATCTGTTCTTTTTATCTTTATTCTATTATATTACAGATAGCATGAAAAGAGACTGGCATAATAAGAGATTCAATGGAGCGCTGTCTCTGACAGTTCATTTCAAATTGCAGCCTGAGGAGTTCCCAAAGCCAGAGCAATTTCAGTAAATTGGTGCAATTTTAATGCCCATCTTGCCTGATTGTTCTTCAAGAAATCAATAACAAAACACTGTCCCTGACAAATGACTATAAAGCTTACTTACCATACTGCAGAACAGCTCTCACAGGACGCATGCAAATTTGTGGTTTGGCTATGTAATTCCTGGACTGAGACACCTAAAGTCTCAGATTTTGAGAGTAAATGAGATTTATTTTGCCTGGTTCTCAGTACCTGAAATTTCACATGCAAGGGCAATTTATTCTTTTTTGTGGATATCACCAGATATTCGCAAAAAAAACTATCCTACAAGTATTATTTTAATGGTTTTATTCTCTGATTTCTTTTTGGTTTTGACCAATGACAAACACTAAAAAGAGACAGAAAGTGGAGTAAAAAGAGGGGATCTCTACTTTCTGGTCTCCAGGTTGGCAGTGAATAATTTCCTCTGTTAAAGGCCATTATCTCTTGACTTGTGGTTCTTATCTACTGCTAGATTGCTTTCAATTTTTAGCCATCTAGATAACAATTCTTACCTTCTGTCCTATTAAAACCAAAGGTAGTGCTTAACTCTGTTCTAGACCAGAGTGCTTCATCAATCCTTGGTAGTTTTAACTCCATCCACAGTCTCGTAATAGTTCTTCTATTAACCTCTATTAATAACTTATTTTGAGCTTGTACTTATTTTCTTGCTGGGATCCTGCTATGTTGATACCAAGAGGAGCCCCAAGAAACAGATCCTCAAGATGGGAATGCAGAATTGAACTCTTAACATATTTGAAAAATGCATGAATATTCTGTTCAGGGAGAAGAGGCCCCGGTAGTCCGTGATTATGTGGCATCATGATTATAAAATTTACTGTGGTGGGGTACAGGGAGAAGTGCAAATGGAGAGCAAGACATCAAGGGAGTATCTTTAACAGCTGAGTATGACAATGAAGCATAAAGAAAAAGTGTGGCTCATGATGCTACTTCTAATGGACAAAGTAAAGGCTTTTAATGTGCCCAGTTCAGGAGAGGAAAGAAAAAAAAAGTTGTTTACCAGTTTTACTGATCATGGAACAATCACTGTGTCTAAATATACAGTTTGAAAGATGGCAAATCCATTAAGTGTTCAATCAGTCCGATTTTCTGATAGAGCAGGGAAAGGACTGAGAATCTGAGATAAAGGATGGGGACAGTTGATTCGATATAGCCAAGAAAAAGAACTTGAACTCTAAGTCCCACGAACCTTCTTGCTAAAGAGAACATATTCATATCTTCTCATATCTTCTCTCATGATCTCTAAGCACACGCGGAGAGCTGGATATCAACAAGGTCAGCACACACACAGAAAAACAAACCAAATGAAACAAACAAACAAAAACACACCAGAGCCTTGCCCAAGAAGTGTTAGCCTATATATAAGAAGAACTACAATATCTTGCCAATTTGAATCAGAAGGATAATGGGCACACATGAATTCTCTTCTCAACATAAATGTACTTACTTGAGATTTAAAGCATTGGTTTGCATTAGCTTTCCAATGTCAATCCCATCATCATGAAAAAGCTGTTTTGATAGAACCAAGGAAATGCCTGTTGAAGGCTTAGAGTAACACCTAGGAGAAAACACTTCTGTAAATGTAAATATGTGGTTCTGATTTAAAGGATGTGCTTTGTGCTCTAGTCAAGTAAATAACATAAGGTGAAATCTCCCTTGTAGCTACATTATATGCATCCAGGAATGAAAATATATAAATGAAAACGATCCTTGGTACTATTTCACCTAATAAATCCTTGGAAATTTTTTTGCTTCCTATCCCTTTATCCTTTGGTTCAATAAGTTTAGAAACCTTGTACCCCAGTGGAAAAATGCCTCAATCTGGGAATCTAGCCATAAAAACTTCTCATCTCCATGTGGACTCCTCATGTCATTAAACCAAGAGGCAGAGAATAGAGTCACTATAGTAGCCGAGGTTCTTGATAATACAACAGAAATTATTGGTAGGAGCAAATACTATATCTGAAATCCACTGAATATACTGGGGGGTTCTTAACCTTATTGAAATCTTTGTAAAACTTCCATTCGGTAAACACTTGTTTTGGAATATGTTAGCTCTTTTTTTAGGGGTTTGGGAATAACATGACGATCAATGCAAGACTTACTGAAATCTCAGATATCAAGGAATTGTGACATCCAATAATTCTTTTTTCTTTACAAACACATATCAGATTTTTTCACTTCCCTGGGCTCAAACAATCCAAAGTCCCTACAAGGCCATGTATGATTCTATTTGCTGCTTCTTTATCTGCCTTAAATTCCTATCATTCCACACACCCGACCCTTGTTCTTTCTGGACCCGTTACACCTGTCCTGCTATTCTGGAAAATGCTAAGATCATATCTACCAAGGACCTCAGTCTAGAACACCTGCTCTTAGAGCATCAAAGGACTTTCTACATGGCATGCCTTGGACAGTGCTTAAATTTCACATCTCAGAAAAGCTTTCATAGCTTAGCTATCTTAAATATGAGTGCTTCCCTCATCATGATCTATCCCCTCTTCCGGATTTATTTCTGCCACAGTACTCATTATTCTGAAAGTTAAAGCAGTAATTTATTGGATGACTGCTTTATGGCCCATCTTCCCTGGGGGATGGGGAAGGGGGAGGGGGAGGAGAGGAATTAAACTCTGAAATCAAGAACTCTGTCTTCCTCCCTGAATTTTATATCTTGAATCTCTAGGACAGTGTCTGGCACTTCATAGACACTGTGTTATCGTTATGAATATTTTAGTGACTCTAAATGTTCATGAGACTTTCCTTATCTCTGTGGCTCAGCCCAGAGTATTTATTCTTCTATGAACCTATTTCCTCATCTATAAAAATTGGAAAAAAATAATATATGCCCTGGCTATCTGTGATGATGCATATGAAAGTGAATGGATATTAAAGATCCTGCTTTATAATTCTCACCTTCCTCTCTCTCCACCCCTAGTCCTTGAGCTTTGATTAACCATAGTATGCATCACCTCAGGCATGTTATTTAATCCATGCTTTTTTTTTTTTAAAGTAACAAGCACTGTTTTCTATATGTGTTGAATTATGTTTAAGTCTAGGGTTTATGCTATACAGAAATTCAAATATTCTATTAAAATTGGAAATGAAAGTTGTAAAATAATCTTTGCCCTCCTAAGCCTGTTTTAATTCTTTACTATATGTTTTATCTGATTTGCAGTCATAGAATTTCTTAGGAATCAGCATTTTATTAATTTATCTTTCTGTCTTTTCCTAGGGCCACACCTGCAGCATATGGAAGTTCTCAGGCTAGGGGCCACAGACACAGCAACGTGGGACCCGAGCCATGTCTGCAACCTACACCACAGCTCACGGCAATGCCAGATCCTTAACCCAGTGAGAGAGGCCAGGGATCGAACCCTCAACCTCATGGTTCCTAGTTGGATTCATTAACCTGGAATGACGGCACTCCAGGAATCAGCATTTTACATCTAACAGTGAATGGTTAATGTTTATTGCTCTTAGATAATGCTTTAGTATATTGATTTTTAAGAAATTAGGGTTAGAAACCCCACACTAGTTGTATAAGTTTGAGGAAGTTACCTGTCTCTCTGTGCCTTGGTTTTCTAATCTATAAAATGTGATTACCATAGTATGAACCTCAAAGGATTGTGATAAGGATTAAAAGGATTAACACACATAAAACACATAAAAGATTTATCTACACACAGTAATCAGTCAATAAAGTTCAGCTGTTAGTTGTCCTGACTGGACTGTGGGGAGATGTTAAGGTAGTGGACAGAGATAGCAGACACCTAGCAGGGTAGACACTGTCTCCATTTTACACATTCAGAAACTAAAGCTCACAAAGTCATAAGCAGAAGGTATGCAATTCATTGTCTTTTTGATACCCTTTATCACTAGATTATTTAGGATTGCTATTTTTTCTTAAACACAATACATGAAGACTTTGTTTTAACATGATTTCCTGAGTAGAAACTACCTGTTAACCTGTACTTTAGCAGCAAAAAAAGTCCTCAGTGGTAAAAAGAAAGGCTTGTAGATGTCTAGGAAGCTGCTTAACAATGAATACAAATGCAGTTCAGTCTAATCCATAATCACTTCCTCCAGCAGTCATAGGCTTTTCTAGGCAGGAGGTGAGCATCATTAAAATAATGCCAACAGCCAAGAATTCTGTTCCCTTACTAAAATGTTCCCTTACTAAAATGAGGCTCTCCGGTTGCAAGTCTCACCTTTCCCAGTAACACAGTTCCTTTTAAAGATGGAAGTCACTGTTTATTCAGAGATTCAACATGAATAGAAATGAATTTTTTTGGAGTTCTCTTGTGGTATAGTGGACTACGGATCTGGTATTGCCATTGCTGTGCCTTAGGTTGCTGCTGTGGTATAGGTTTGATCCCCGGCCTGGGAACTTCCATATGCCACAAGGAAGGCCAAAAATAAAAATTAAAAAATAAATTTTAAAAATAAAGAAAAAATGCATTATTAAAATGTTGCTATTGATAATCATTTTATATGAGGGACTTTTGTTTTAGGCTTTCCACCTGATCTAATCCTAATACCTTCCCCTTATCTAACTTCTTCAGAGATAACCACTTTCAAAATTTTGAAATTCTAAGATGTATATAACTACTCAAAACAAAATTGTGATATCCCAGTCCATGTAAGCCTGTGGAAAAATTCCCCAATGCTGTAATTTCCAGAATGCCTAGAAAGTAGTTGGGACTATACTAGGCAAACAAAGAATATAAGTGTCATGTGTGTCACACAATACGGCTCCTGTTTTTTAAGGTCAATTAGCCAAGATTGCTGTGAGATCATTTTCCCTCCACATCTTGAAAGGAGATCACCTAAGCACAGAAAATCAAGATGCATGGTATCATCCTGAAACAAACAGTTCCTTACTGTTTACTGGAAACAAAGAGTACAGACAAGATGAGATTAAGTATACAGATCAGATGAGACTCTGCAACATAAAGAGACTGTCTTCAAATATCACTAGCCACAAATCATTTTAAAGCTTAAATAGCTATATGGCAACACACAGGTAGCTAGCTGGACTGCATGAGGACTGCTACACATTTTCTCTTTTGTAGCAGAATTTCAGACATCTAGGCCTGTCGATGTGACCACCAATCCTTCTATGCATGGGTCTTCATTCTTCACTGGGAAAGTAATTTAATCCATTTCATGTTCAGTGACTATTAGAACATATGTACCATTGTGGAACATTGTTGTGCTATATTACAAAGATCACTAAGATAGTCACCTCCCTACAGGAACTCAAGATGTGAAAGCATGCGTAAACGTGTATTTTAGAAAACAACTTAACTTTTTCTTTATGAAAAACAAAACCCACAAACACAGCAACACACTATTTTGTTTTGCCAAATTTTTTTTTTTTTAAGATCTGCATCTTTGGTAATACCAAGAATCCACCATGAAAATAGGTTTAATTTTTGAGACAGATGTGGAAGTGATATATCCCCTGCTACTAAACAGACCTGAGGCAGATGCTGAATGTTGCTAGGTTTCCTCCTGAGAGGCCCATCTGCGCTGCCTCCTCCACTGTATTACTAATGGAAACAAATCACTGACATACCGAATATCAGGGTTTGGATTCCAAAGCCTTATCATTTCTAATCTTTCACAAGCTGTTTTATTATTTATGTCTCTACACTTACTGCAATAGTATTTTGTGAACAAGTCATAATATTATTCAGTAATCTGAGTTGTTTCTGGTGTTTTCCACTGACATTTCTATCTGCAATTGATGGGATTACACATAAAGTCTGGAACTGAGCTGTTCGGAAAGAATGATGACTCCTTCAGCCCTAGACATTAGGCTTCCCACATTTCACTCAACTGGAAACATTTATTTATCTTCTTGCTTTTATTCAGTGAGTGACAGGGAAAGGAATGTTTCCAGATTCTTTCATTTCTCCTGAAACCTCTCTAGATGGTATGTTCAGAATCAACCTGAAGAGCCTAATGTCTTTCAAATCCATTATGCCCTCATTTCAAATCATGATAAGCAACAGTGAATATTAAGCAAAGATTTAAAGTCAAAATTTAATCCTATATTCTTTGACAATCTTTGAAAATATTGGCTAAGGGAGGACTAATCACTGCTAAGATACAGAGGTAATACATCTCCTTCCCTAATGTTGCATTAGGTTTATTTCTTTTTTTTTTTCTCCCTTTTCCCCTCCATCAGTAAAAAAGTTAAATGGCTTTTAGGATCATCTCAGGTTCTACTGCCTGCAGGGTAGCTTCCAGTAGAAATGATATGATTTAAAAATTGATTCTGAGTTTCCTTTGTTCTAACTCATCCAATCAATCTCAGGAGTTAGATCTGCAGTGAAATCCTGACTTTATTCATCACTAGTTACTCAACTTCTCTTGTCTCACCTGAAATATTAACCCACAGAAGCTTTCTGATAAGGTTTTTATGAGACTTTTATGCAAAACCCATAGGACAGTGCATATCCTGTTTATTAAATGCTCAACAAATCTTAACTGCCATTATTACTATCACTGTTCTCAAATTCTATCTCTAATTACTTCTACCACTCTTTGGTTCTTTCCTACATCATTTAATTCTCTGTACATGCCTTTTCTTCTCTTCAACAAAAATATAGCATCTTTGATAGCATAAACTTGATTTTTATATTGTTACATCATGACTATAGAGGAAACAATATAAACAAGTAAAGGTTTGAGAAGTCACTAGGAGGAGAGGCTTCAAATAGATATAGAAGTTGTTCTTTGTTTAAGAGAATAAATTTGCAAGTTCATGTGTATACAGTTGTATACACGAGAGAGGAGGAAGGGCAGGTAGTGGAATATAGCAACTACCAAATTACCCTCTCAGGCTAAATGGATTTTATGAAAAGGAAAACAATAGCTTAAGGGAAGAGAGATAAATATAGTCCCATGATGGAATTCAAAGATGGGTACTGATGATGTTGACAAAACAGAATGAAGCCACATTATGTGGCTGTAGTGGGATGTGTGGTGGTGGACTGAAATGAGATGATCCTTGAATGCTTCAAAGAAGATCATTCACAATTCAGTTTAGGACTAGAGTCTCATTTCTGACTGGATACTCAACCTGTCCATTACCATTGTGGAAATATCAATAAATTTTAATATGATAGGTATGAATATGAAACCCAGAGCCATCACTTTTGAGTTAGGTTATCTTCCTTTAATTACTTAACTTCCCAAATATTATTTTTCTTAACTCTACATTAGGGAAGATGTGATTACTTACCTCCTGTGATTTTGGTGAGGATGGAATTAAATTCAGGATTTGAAAGCAATTTTAAAAAGCAATATATAGGATTTCAACATTTTTTTTTCTTCTTTTGTCTTTTCAGGGCTGCATCCGCAGCATATGGGGGTTCCCAGGCTAGGGGTCTAATCAGAGCTGTAGCCACCGGCCAATGCCACAGCCACAGGAATGCAGGATCCGAGTCATGCCTGCAACCTACGGCACACTCACGACAATGCTGGATCCTTAACCCACTGAGTGATGCCAGGGATCAAACCTGCAACCTCATGGTTCCTAGTCGGATTTGTTAACCACGAGCCACGATGGGAACTCCAAGGATTTCAACATGTTGATTGCATTGTTATTATATTTTGATGCTGTCAATGCTGTTATAAGACCATTATAATTAATATGAAAATGAGTTAAAAGATATATATATAAATATGTACTTATTAAAATATAAAGAAAATCTATAGAGAGACTCTTTGAGTTTTGTAAATCTGAAGAAACTACAGCTTTGATGGAGTTATTGAACCTTGAAGTAGCTAGCTTGCAATTATACACTCCAGGATTCCCCACCCTACTTTGGACCAAGGACCTCTATGGTTCTTTCATCACTAAAGTTCTATGGTTCTATGATTCCCTTGCTTGAGATGGGCCATACGGTTGATTTACTAGTTTCCAGGAGGGAGCTAACTAGTCTTTGGAACTGGAACTGATTACCTTGATGGAGAATTACTAATGCAGAGAGTTTACTATGGACCTGGAAGCGGAGAGACGAGCCAAGGTCACCATGTGGAGCTCAAGTTCCTCTTCCGTGAGGAAGTTTCTTCTTTGTCATGTAAGCCTTCGCTTTGGGCTTCCCATGTACATCCTAGGAGTTTGGAGATTGGATTAAGATGGCGGAGTAGAAGGATTAGAGCTAAACTTATCTCATAAAAACAACAAAATTACAACCAAATGCTGAGCAACATTCAACCAAATGGACCGGAAATTTCAAAAAGATATTATACTCCAGAAGACAAAGAAGAGACCACATCAAGAGGTAGGAGGGCGATTAGGTGATATAAGCAACCACATGCCTCCTGGGTGGGAAGCCCTACAGACTGGAAAGTAACTGTATCACAGAGACTCACCTAAAGGACTGAGAGTTCTGAACCCCATGTCAAATCCCATGCCTGGGGATATGGCACAGGGAGAAAGAGCCCCCAGAGCATCTGGCATTGAAGGCCAGTGGGGTTTGTGTGCAGGAGCTCCATGGGGCTAGGGGAATCAGAGACCCCATTCTTGAAAGGTGCACACAGACTTTCATGTGCACCGGGTCCCAGGGCAAAGCAAAGTCTCCATAGGAATCCTGGTTGAACCTGACCGCAATTCTTGGAGGATCTCCTGGGAAAACAGGGATGACTGTGGCTTGTTGTGGGGGAAGGGCATTGGAGGCAAAGCTCTTGGGAACATGCATCAGACTCCATCTCTCTGGAGGTAGCCATTTTTGGGAAAATCTGGCCCCTCCCATCAGCACTGAGAAGGCCCAGGCTTAACAATAATCCAGGTGGATCCACAGACCCACCCATCAGTAAACAGGCTAACTAAAGACCTCTCAGGGACACAGCTACCTCTAATCTCAACCAGAGACAAAGCCCCATCCACCTGAGGGATAGGAATCAGCCCCACCTACCAGTGGGCAGGCACCAGTCCCTCCCATCAGGAAGCCTACAGCAAGCCTGTACCAACTGCAGCCAAAAGGGAGGCAGACACCAGAAGTAAGAGAGGCTACAACTCTACTGTCTGCATAAAGATCACCACACCAAAAACCTATAAAGATGAAAAGACAGAAAACTATAACTCAGATAAGGAAGAAAGAAAAAAAGCCCAGAAAAACAGCTCAGTGATCAGGAGATTATCAACCTCCCAGAAAGAGACTTTAGACTGTTGATGCTGAAGATGATGCAAGACATTGGAAATAAACTGGAGGCAAAGATTGATAATCTACATGAAACATTGAGCAAAGACAGACGAGACATAAAAATTAAGCAGGAAGAGATGCAAAATACAATAACTGAAATAAAAAACTCATTAGAAGCAGCCAACAGTAGAATACAGGAGGCAGAAGAACAAATCAGCTGGTGGAGGACAGATTGGTGGAAATCACTAATGCAGATGAGAAAAGAGATAAAAGATTGAAAAGAAATGAGGAGCGTCTCAGAGAACTCTGGGATAATGTTAAATGCACCAATGTCTGTATTATAGGGGTGCCAGAGGGAGAAGAGAGAGAGTAGGGGACAGAAAAAATATTCTAAGAGATAATAGCCGAAAACTTCCCTAACATGGGAAAGGAACCACTCACTCAAATCCAGGCAGCTCAGTGAGCACCATATAAAATAAGCCCAAGGAGGAACACCTCGAGACACATATTAATCAAAACGACCAAAATTAATGGAGAAAACATTGAAAGCAGCTAGGGAAAAGAAACAAATAACATACAAGGGAACCCCAATAAGGTTATCAGCAGATTTTTCAGCTGAAAGTCTGCAGGCCAGAAGGGAGTGGCATGATATACTTAATGTGATGAAAGGAAAAAACTTCCAGCCAAGATTACTTTACCCAGCAAGGCTCTCATTCAGATTTGAAGGAGAAATCAAAACCTTTACAGATAAGAAAAAGCTAAGAGATTTCTGCAACACTAAACCAGCTTTACAACAAATACTAAAGGAACCTCTCTAGGCAGAAAAAAAAAAAATGCCACAGCCAGAAATAAAAACACCACAAATGACAAGGCTCACCAGTAAAGACATATATTCAGTAAAGATACTAAATCATCCATGCACTATTGTGCTACCAAAGTCAGAAATTGCAAAAAGAGAGCACAAATGCAGGTTACTGGAGATGCACATGCAATTAAGAAACCAACAACTTAAGACAATCTCATTTATATATAGACTCCTATATCAAAACTTCAGGGTAACTGCAAACCAAAAATCTACAATTGATACACAAACAAATAAGAAAAATCAACTCAAATACAACATTAAAAATTGTCATCAATCCACAAGAGGAGACAAGAGAATAAGGCAAGAAAAAAGAGCAACAAAAATCCAAAACAGTTAATAAAATGTCAATAAGAACACACTTATCGATACACTCCAACTGTACTACCCCAAGACCAAAGGTCTAAAGACACTAGTCTCATTGGTAATAGCATATCTAAATCACAGATTTACTTATAAGAAACTAGTTAATACTTTCAGAGTGTGTGGCTCAATATCAATCTGGAAACATTGCAAAAATTTAAACAAATGCAAATTAATACAAGAGCATTAATTTAGTTCTTTAATTAACAAATATTTTGAGCACCTGGTCTAGTAACACTTTGCCAAGTGCTGATAGGTTCTGCAATAAAATATACAGCAAATGTTACTATCCTTGACTGTAAAAAATGCTAGAGTATTTTGGAAGATACATATATTGTAATTAAATAGCTTTGCAAATACAAAATTTCAAAGTATGAGAAATTATAGAAGAAAAATACAGTATGTTAAGAAAGTGTATGGCATTCATGGCACATACATGTCATGAATGTAAGGCCTCTTGAAGTATGAAGGATGATTAGGAGATGACTGGATAAAGAAGGCAGAGAGAACAGCCTGTTGAGTCATAGTCTAGAAAAAGGATATGTCTCAGGAATTCAAGAAAGGTCAATGGAGCAGCAGACAGTGATACAGGATATTTCTGTGGGACACTGAAAGGAAATCTTTTCTCCCAGCTTTATGTTTTTATGAAAGAGAACATTAATTAGAGTATTATGGAATAATTATGCTCTTGCAAAAGGACAAAGGAACAGATATAAACCAAATCTTTCTCCTTTTCTCTTTAGATTTCTCTCAATAAGTGCACAACTTGAAGTTTCACAAGCCATCCTTCTAAGGGTTTGGCCTGCCATTGTATAACTGAGCATATTACCAAGTGGTTAAGCCTGATTTTGGAATAACAGATCCAAGTTATACATGACAATCTAGGCATTATCAATAAGAAGGCTAATATTGAATATCCTTTGTACTTATCTTTATCTTAACTATTTTGAACTTCAGCTGATTGAAAAAAAAGGGAGTGTTACATACTGACCATTTGGATTAAAACATAAATAAATCAGACTTGGTGAATACTGTGTATTTTAGGCCATGGTGGAAATTCTATTCAGTTATGTTTGCAATGAAAACTGTTGAAGGTTTATAAGAAACAAAATGGCACTGTAAGTTATATAATTATTAACGTTTATTGTGGCTGATCTGTGGAGAACAGTTGCAAGACAAAATAAAATCAGTAACATTATGAGGTTATTAAAATAATTTTGGTAAGATATGTTTGCGTACATATGTAAGGAGAGTAGTATTCTAGGATTTAAGATTATATAAATATTTATTAGAGTTGCACATAATTGTCATTATTACCCATAACATATTTTAAATCTACGTGAACAAGGTGAGGCACATAGAAGACTCTCAGTATATTGATAAATAAAGAAATGACATTCACTATCTCCTGGGAAAACAGCACATACATGTAATGAAATGGTCAATTTAAAAAAAAATTTTAAAATATATAAATACATTTTTCATTCTCCATTTTACAGGATGATCCTCGTTTCAGACAAAATGATCCATATAGTATTGGTTCCAAATTATTAATGCACCACTGTATGAATAAATAAGCGATTAAAGTTTAAGAATTAACTTCCAAAGTGAAAAAAAAATCCTTAGATATACAATAGTTCTGATATTACAGTATTATTGAATGTGTCAGGTATTTCCTAAATTTCAAGAACTCTGTATCAATAGGTATTTAAATAATAGGATTTTACTATAAAGAATAGTACAGAGAAGACCAGGAGTTGACAGAAGGGAGATTCCCATTAGATAGGAAAGAAAGTAGAGGTGTAGAAAGCTACCATGGGAAGGAAGGGAGAAATGTGAATGTGAGGATGCTGACAGCTTGAGAATAGATCTAATAACTCTGTCACTTCAACCTCTGTTAAAAGAGGGTTAAATTAATTTATTAAAATAATATTCAGTGTATATACTGAGATTAGTCTCTCAAAGTCAAAAGAAATATTTTAGAGCACTGCATTTGGTCAGAGACAAATATTTGAAATGAAGTTGCCTCTCCTTCTTTAAGGATGTTGTCAGATTTTGGTACTTAAAAGAGACAGAGAAATAGATTGCTTGTACAACAATGTATAAAAGCTTTGACATCCAAAGTCATTTGAAAAGGAAGAATGTCTCATGGAGCAGAGATAGTCTGTTATCTACCGCTATCTACTTGAATATATAGACATGATTAGTGAAACATTCTACAATCATAAGGGATCTTGGTTCACCACATAAGAATAGAAAATATGAATCACTGAAGAAAATGGAATCAGTTTTTACCCTCATAACACAAAATACTTGTCTTAGCTATGGAACTTTGGATTATTTCATGTCCCAGAGACATATCTATTCCAGAAATGAGAAAATCAGACACACTGTAGCTAAGTGACTTTGAGTATTTCTGATCCCATTGGTGAGACCATTGTCATTCAGTGTACCCAGTAATATCTCTTTAGAGAGACAAATTTGGGTGCTCTTACGTACTTGCTACCTAAACTGAGAAAACTGCTATGTTAGTCCCCCTGTTTCCATAATACAGTGGTTCAAAAGCATCCTAAAGATATAGTTACTACTATCATTATTATTAATTACTTTTAAAATAAGTGCTAATTGAGCTAACAAAATAATTCTAATCGACCACATAAAATCAGTTATCATTTGGAAATAAATAATTGGCACTCAGGTTTCTACTTTGATATTGGGTGCAACCCCATCATATAGCACTTTGAATTCCGCATAGTATGTTCACAGACTAATCAGTTATTTTAGAAAAATATATATCTGACTATGATTTAAGCAGAATCTGGAAAATGTAGTATTAAAAGATTCCCTGTTACAGAACATAAGAATTTTATCTCATTCCTGAATTTTCCAAGTTTATAATACTAAGAAATGTTACACAAAGATTTCACCTGTAAAATAAACTTTAATCTAAAAGGAATGCATTATTTGACTTCAAGGAGATAACTGTTTGAATCTTTAGGGATTAATCACTTTTGCATGAGAACCAGTTATTTCTGTGTAAAACCACAAATAGACTTTAACTCTGACCTTTACATTCCACGCTGAGATACTGTGGCATCTCTTCGGGGTAGGGGGGGCATGAGGCAATTCATTGTAGAAATGCTAATGTGCACAAAAACTAGTTTGTCTAGAGAATTTGTCAACTTGATTTTTTTTCCTGGCCTAATTATTGTTTTGTTGGCAGAAAAAGTTTATGTTCTTATTTTAAACTTAGTAGAAAGAAATTCCAATATTTGAGGATGATTTAAGAAATGATTTTCTACAGTGAACTTAATCCTCATTAGCAGTCTCATTTGTCACATCTAGAACATTCTGTAGCAGTTGGCTGTGAAAATAATCACAATTTATACATGGCAATGGCTACAAGAAGTCATACATGAGCTGGAAGGAGTGACAGATTATTTAAATCCTCACCACTTCAGGGACAGAGTATGCAAAAAACAAATCAGTAAAACCAGGAGTTCCTGTCGTGGCTCAGTGGTTAACAAACCCGACTAGCATCCATGAGGACGTGGGTTCGATCCCTGGTCTCGCGAAGTGGGTTAAGGATCCCAAATGCGAATTGTGATCCCGTGTTTCTGTGACTCTGGCATAGGCCGGCAGCAGCAGCTCCAACTGGACCCCTAGCCTGGGAACCTCCATACACCATGTGTACAGGCCTGAAAAGACAAGAGACAAAAAAAAAAAAAAAAATCAGTAAGATCAAGAAATTAGAAACAAACAAAAACTCTGTGGCAATGGTGAAATAAATATTCTCTAAACCAGAGTAATCCTTTTATTTATTTTTGCTTATTTTTAGGGCCATAGGTGCGGCATATGGAAGTTCCCAGGCTAGGGGCCGAATCGGAGCTATAGCTACTGGACTACCCACAGCCACAGCAATGCCAAATCATTAACCCACTGAACGAGGCCAGGGATTGAACCCTCATCTTCATGGATACTAGTCTGGTTTGTTTCTGCTGAGCCACAATGGGAACTCAAGAGTATTCCTTTTAAATGTTACTTTCCATGTACAAGTCCTCTAGTGTAGTTCACAAGACCCCAAGCCCTAAGAGGTTTTATGTCTACTTTCAAATTTAATAGGATAAGATGTTGGGGAAAAATTTTAAAAATGTGACTCTATAATTATCATCTCTGCCAACAGAAATACTTCTGTATTAGAAAACTAGACACACATTATTAAAATAGAAAACCTTTTATCTGAATGTCCATTTTGGTGATTCAAACAAAAAAAAATGCATTTCTTCCTTCTGACGGATGTTTTTCATTGCTTTATCTTGATTTACTGACATGTTAATATAGGCCATACCTTTTCACTTCAGCCTATGATTTCTTTATGAACCACCTCAGAAACCAGAAGACTCTGAAAGTAACTAGAAGCATTATTAGTTAGAGGACATTTATACCTGCTGGGATGGCATTCTTGACCACCAACTTCTGTGTCACTGTGGCTTTCAATAAGATACAATATTTGAAGGCTGATGTGAGTACAGATAAAGGATGAAGGTTTCTCCCTCTTCCAGTCCATCTACAGCAATTATTTAGTATCCATATTGTTCCCCCATAAGCACTTGCTGTCATTTTTCTTCGGAGAAATTACTGCTCCCAGGTTGTATTGCCTTATGGGGAGGGGTGGAAAGACCAAGTGCCCTACTCACTACAAAAGCCAAGAATATAATTTCTTCATCTCATTACCTCGTGAGAGAAAAGGGATGCGTTCCATCATATATTTTTTCTTCTTGGAATTTCAGTCTTGAAACAGAAGCATACAAACATGGAAGAAGTATCTGGAATCTTTATATTAGGTTATACTACCATATCCAGATGATTTCCTTTATGATACCATTCTTTCATGTCTGCTTCTGGGTTTCTGGAGCTAATTTTGCTTCTGATCATTTCTCTTGCTTTAATGTTGATATTGTGAGATCCCAATATCCCTCTAATAAGGCCCTTTTTGCATAAGATATTCCCACCAAGAATATTTCTATAGCTAGTGTTATAGGATGATGAGGGAGATTTTTGTTAGAATTAACAACACAAAACTTTGCAAATAGAGTGCATAAGAATCTTACACTATAAAGAGACCTGCCAACATTTGGCATGATATACTTCCCACTGGATTTACTAAAAAAATTAAAAAAATGAACTATTGGAGTTCCCGTTGTGACTCAGCAGATTAAGAATCAGACTAGTATCCAGGAGGATGTGGGTTTGATCCCTGGCTTTGGTCAGTGGGTAAAAGGATCTGATATTGCCATGAGCTGTGGTGTACGTTGCAGACTTGGCTTGGATCCTGCGTCGCTGTGGCTGTGGTATAAGCCGGCAGCTGCAGCTCTGATTCAACCCCTAGCCTGGGAACTTCCATATGCTGTGAGTGCACCATTGCTGACAACGACAACAACAACAAAAAACTATCATTCTATTGCCAACTAAATTTCAGTGCTTATGTCTTATAGGTGTTTTTAAGAAAATTGGAGAGAAAAGAACAGGAAAGTTAACAGTGCCTTCAACTGTGCAAAGATCAGCATTCATGGTAAAGAGAGATTTCCTACATTTCCCAGGGTCCCTAAATTTCCATAAAGTGATATATTTAAGGGGGTACTCAAAAGTAATCATTCACAGAGATTAGAGGTCTTTTTTATGAGCTGGGTTACTTCCCCTAAAAATTCCTATGTTAAAGTCCTACCCCCACAGTGTCCCGGAATTTGACTGTGTGTGCTAACATGAAGAGGAAATTTGGACATGGTCACATACAGATGGAAGACAATGTGAAGACACAGGGAGAGGGTGGCCATCTACAAGTCAAGGAGAGAAGCCTCAGAAAAAGCCAACTTGACAACACCGAGATACCAGACTTTTAGCTTCTAGAACTATGCTACTGTTTGAGTCACGTGGTTGGTGATACTCAAATGGAAGCCTTAGAAAACTAATATAGTTTATAAGAAAGGTAAATGTCAGCTCACTCTCTAGTTGATTACTTGGTGAGCTAATAACCTGTAGATTCACACTGGTCATGTTACTGGAGCTTAGAGGATCACAGTGAGGGAGATCTCAGAATCTGATGTATTTCAAGTTATTTTATTGTCACAATAAAGACTGAAACCTCATCTTCACTACCAGGTAGCGTACTTACTATAATAAACTTCTGCAAAAATAATGGTAACAAAATTTATATATTTTCTGAGGGAAGAGTGGTCCTATATGCCTCAATCTTACTCTGCATTCCTCAGGGATTTTCCTGACTTCTCTTGAGGAAGTACAAAGGTTAAGAGGAGAGTCAAAGTCTCATTTGGAAGTGTGCAGTTCTAGTAAGGTTAGTGGTAAATACTATTAGTGGTAATACTATTCTTGAAATGGGTCATAAATGATGTCAGGATTTACTCTTATTTTGGGCAGGTACAAATGCCACCTGTCCCAAAGTAAGAGCAAACCTCCCACTTATGTAAAGACCATCTCACTAGAATAGATCAGAAAATGACCAGAACAAATGTTCTATAACCCCATCACTAGCATGTGCTAAGTTGCATACAATATCTTTTCCTCCCATTATTTATTTTTTCTTCCACAAACAAGAAAAATCTTGTCCAAAGAGAAGTAGAAGAGGCACAGGCTAAGTCCAGACTCTACATACATATACAATCCAAGGGGGTAGGAATAAGAAGCCTAGAAGAGTACACATTTCAAATTCCCAAAGCCTGAAAGACATAGAGAAGCCTTAAATGACAATTAAATTTGTTATATAAAAAAAAGAATGAAATAATGCCATTTGTAGAAATATGGAAGGGCTCAGAGATTATCAGACTAGGTGAAGTAAATCAGACAGAGAAAGAAAAATACCATATGATATTCTACATGTAATCTAAAATATGACACAAACGAACTTGTTTACAAAACAGAAACAGACTCACAGACATAGAAAACAAACATGTTTACCAAAGAGGAAGTGGGGGGAATAAATTAGAAGTTTGGATTTAGCATACACAAACTACTATAAAATAGGCAAACACAGGATCCTACTGTATACCGCAGGCAACTATATTCAGTATCTTATAATAAACTATAATGGAAAAGTATATAAATACATAACTGAGTCACTTTCCTGATCACCAGAAACTAACACAACAAAAAGAAAAAACAAAAAAACAAAAATCTGCTATGAGATTAGAGTTTTTGGATTTCTAATACAATAAAGTAATGGTAAAACTATAGACTTCTTGGAGTTCCTGTCATGCTCAGCAGAAACGAATCTGACTAGCATCCATGAGGACGCAGGTTCGATCCCTGGCCTCGCTCAGTGGGTTAAGGATCTAGCCTTGCAGTGAGCTGTGGTGTAGGTCACAGACTCAGCCTGGAGCTCACCTTGCTGTGACCGTGGAGTATGCTGGCAGCTACAGCTCCGATTCGACCCCTAGCCTGGGAACCTCTGTATGCTGCAAGTGCAGTCCTAAAATAGCAAAAAAAAAAAAAAAAAAAAAGCCAAAAAAAACTATAGACTCTGTCTGGCATATTTTTAGTGAACAGAGTAAAGAGAGTCAAGAAAATAAAGTTGAACGTAACTGTTGAGAAAACCATACCCCACCTTAATGAAATCCCAACTGATATAGCATTTCCACAGAGTCCACAAAAATTACCTCTCTTTAAAAAACAAATCTTCATTTGTCTCTGTTGTCTGTAAGGTAGCGCACAATGTCCTTTATAATCTTTTTTTAAATTGTTCTTTCTACCCATAATATATATCCTGAAGTCCATCTCATAATTTATTATTCCACAGAAATACTGGCTTTAATGACGCTTTGCCTCACACACATCTTTCTTTGGACATAATAGACATAAATTATAAATTAAAAAAAAAGATTCCACCTTGGTTAAAATTGAAATATTCTGTAGGTCACATTGGTATTTGAAATCTTAAAAAGAATCTTGCTGATATAAGTACTTTGAATCCTTAATGTAGAGAGCTGATAAGATAAAAAAGCTATGGTTAAAAAATTGTGACAAATAAAGTGCATATTTAATTCACATCTACAAAACCTCGATCTCTTTTACAGTTTACCAAAAAGGATATAGAATCTTCATGATAAATTAAATACTTCTGCGGAATATAATCTCCAGCATCAATTCATACAAACCATAAAACAAATGTTTGGTTTTGAATAATTATAAAGTAAGTGCCTATATAATTACTACCCAGTTCAAGAAATAAAAGTAAATGTCAGACAATGACTGCAAATAATTTTACTGATGCTTATCTTTAGTATATATATTATAGCATGGACCTATAAAGTACGTATATTGTAGAAAATTAAGTTGTAAATGAAACTCACCATATTTATTTTGGACATTCTATAACTACCTAAAATTTTTAAGTTCTTCTATGAATCAAAAGGTTCCAGACTTTACAGGTATTTGATTACTCATTTCAGATTCACCAGTAATAAATGTTTCTAATCAGAGAATCATCACCGAAATATACAAATCCTAATTTAATTAGTAGCTGGTCTAACCTGCCTACTCAATGCCCATTTCCTAAACCTAGCTATACAATTTACAAGCCTGGAAAATTTATAATACTGTGTTGTTCAGAGTAATAGTAACATTTCTGCATCTATAATTTCGTTATATAAAAAATAATAACGTAAAATAAAATAGAACAAAGGTAGAATCATTCCAGTAGTTAGTTAACAACTATAACGGTTACTTGTCAATCCCAAATAATGATTACTTTTAACATAATAGGTATTGTGAAATGCTGAAAGAATAATAAAAATTGGGATAAAGAATTATACACAGATAAATGATGAACTCCAAATTCCAGGTTGAAGACGAACATTAAAAACTTGGAATTTGGAGTTCATCATTTATCTGTGTATAATTCTTTATATGTTTTCATTGACTGTAGCTCTAAAATGTGGATTCAGCTTTTCTCATGGTCATTATGGAGATTTTATATAAATGCAGGTTAAATGATCTCTTTCATATTTGATAGATATATATTTAAATTACTGTATCGGCATTTTAGTGTCTCCAGAGACAGCACAGTCAGTATACTCCTTGAAGACTGTTGCTATGTCAACCTTATTCCACTTTGATTCTGCCTTTTATTACATGACTGAGCAAATAAAAGTAAGAACAGCTTCACTCAATCGGTCCGTCAAAAATATGCATCTTGCTCATTCATGGGGCTTCTAAAAGCTTCACTTGCTTTCTTCTCTCTACCTCCCCTTCTTCGGGTTCAAATACCTGACATTTTTGCCAGTGGATGGAGGCATGGGTGAAGTAGCATAAAAATTTGAGTTACCCCTGTGAAGTACTACAGATTAAATAAGCCTCAGAATTCCTTGGTGGCACACTGGGTTAAGAATCCTGCATAGTCACTGCTCGGGTGGCTACTATGGCCCGGGTTTGATCCCTACAGGGTGACTTCCACATGCCCTGACCATGGCCAAATCAATCAATCAACAAGCTTCTAAGCCTTGTCCCTACTCTCACTCGTAATCACTCATATTGAGAATAAGTTAACCAATTTGGTTAAAGAGAAAGGACTCGGGTTAATTTTGTCCCTAAAATATTTTTTCTCATATATATAGACACATGATGATATTATTAATTAATGTTAAACAGCTCTCCACCATGAAAGACAGAAAAGCTGTAATGTCCCATAGGTTCAAGCACCACTTAAATAAGCTTGTGGACAGTTTCCCATGTTAATGGCATGTCACCTAATGGGCAATATACTCTGATGTTAGGAGCAGATGATTAGATGGTAAGAACTGGATTTGCAATCCTGGCTTTGTCACTCCCTGGTTTAGGGGAGCTACTTGTTTGTATTTTTGCTTCGGGTATCTCATTTGTAAATTGAGGACAGTAATGATCTCCGCCTCATAAGGATATTGTTATGATTAAATGAGCAAAAATGCTTGTTAATTTCTTTGCTCTACAGTAATTGTTTATAAATAAGTGTTAACACTATTTGATTAGAAAACATGTTATAGGTAGAGTAAAATAGACACATTTTGTAGTGCTATAGTCTTTGTGCTAAAAAATACACTTCTAGTTGGTTTATTAACCAAACTGGTATATCTAGTTGTAGCTTTTTCAGTGACATTAAGATCAAAGTGATGAATGATTTTAACTTTTATTGGTTACACACTATGCAGAAATCCAAAAGTAACAATAAAGACTTGAGGAAAAAATTTAAAATAATGAATTAACCATTAAAATTAAAATTCAGTTCAAAAGGTGACATCTAACATTACATAACATTTGGAGGGAAACTCTTCTGTCCTTGAATCCTAACTTGAGAAATACAGGAGTAACACAGAATAAAGCTTGAGTCTTCACACCTCATTAGCATTCTTCTGAGCCTAGACCTACAACTCATAAAGTTGTTCTGCTCAGCAATTCCAGAAAATATGAAGCTTCACCCATTTCCCATTTCAGATATAATTTATATTTATGAATGTATTTATTTTGGATTCATATTCCTTTTTCACCAAATCAAAACTATTTGAAGCAGCTTACAAAGCAGGTATGATGCAAAGTATGACTATTAGGAACAAAAGTCTAAGGGAAAACCTCAAATACGAGCTAGGGCATGGGAGCTGCTGCCAGACCCCTTCCCTGGAAGAGGCCATAATTACAGTGTTCATCACTGAGAAGCCAGCTCACAGTTACCTGGAAGTAAAAGAAAGTAATGGGAAGCAGAACCTCGAGTCTGGTGCCTTAGACCACTCAGCCGTTCTGACCTGCAGAAGAGACTTGTAGTTGCCAAGGAGGAGAGGGAGGGAGTGGGATGGACTGGGAATCTGGGGTTAATAGATGCAAACTATTGCATTGGAAATGGATAAGCAATGAGATCCTGCTGTATAGCACTGGGAACTATACAGTGCTGGAACATGATGGAGGATATTGTGAGAAAAAGAATGTATGTGTGACTGGGTCACTTTGCCGTACAGTAGAAAATTGACAGAACACTGTAAACCAGCTATAATGGAAAAAATAAAAATCATTAAAAAATGAAGTAATGGGAAAATGTGAGCATATTTTTCTAATTCCCTAAAAACAAACATGAGTTAACTAGGTTATCTAATACATAGAAAAGTATAAAATTGATCAGGTTAGGCTAGCAGTGGGGGTGTATTTCAGCCTAATGAGACTCAATCTTTTCTTGAATATATTCACTCACCTGAAATTCCAAGTTTATAACCTTCTATCATTGTTCTATGGCTTTGTTGACTGGGAAATATAGCAACTGTTTATTTTGCCATTCGTATGTGCCACAATTGAGTGCCACTGCATAAAGTCCTATAGGTGTGTACTGCACAACGCTAGAGGCACTAGTCATTTCACAGTACTATAATTTTTTTTCTTTTCTTTTTTTTTTTTTTAACAGCTGGACCTGCAGCACATGGACGTTCCCAGGCCAGGGGTTGAACTGGAGCCACAGCTGAGGCCTATACCACAGCCACAACAATAAAGGATCTGAGCTGCATCTGCGACCTACACTATAGCTTGTGGCAATGCCAGATCCTTAACCTACAGAGCGAGGCCAGGGATTGAACCCACATCCTCATAGCCAACATTGGGCCCTTAATCTGCTGAATCACAATGGGAACTCCCTAAAAATGTTTACGTAGAATTTTTTTCCCTGAAAAATAGCAAGAAGATATCTTGAAGAAGGAAAGCTTTTCTAATTCACAAAACTCCCATCATATTGGAAAATGGTGACTCTGAACCATGCTTTACATGAGAAAGACATTATCCACCTCGCTCTTACAGAAACCCTTTATGAAGGATTATCTTCAATTTTACAGATGAAACTGAGGGTTAGAAAAATTGAAATGGGTCCAAAGTCACTAACAAATCCAGAAATGAAACACAGACCTATTGGATTCCAGAGTCAATACTTTTTTATTTTATTTTATTTTTTTACTTTTTATCAGAAATTTTACATCCATAGAAAGTCAATACAATGTCACCTTCAACAGCTATCAACATTTTACATTCTTGTTTCATCTACATTTTAACCCTTTTCTACCTTCACAATCAACTACTTTATAATCTTGGTTCTTGAATGTTGACTGGTTATCAGTCATTTATATAACAGTAGGAATAAACATTCCTGATGATGTTAAATTGTATCTGTGGCACTAAGTGAAGGGACTAGAGACTGAGGGATAGTCAGAAATGTTCATAATGCCTTGTTACACATGCAGCACAGTATTTTCACAAATAAACCAGGGCTGCCTCAGCAAAAATATTATGAAGAGATTACAGTCTCAATAGAGGCCAATATGAAAATACATGTTTACTTATACAAAATGATTATTTATTTTTAATTTACAGAGTTGGATTAGTCCAACAGTGCTTCTGATCAATACAATAACCACAACATCTGTAAAGGCCAATTTTCTTAATAGAAGGGCATATTTTGCTGATAAGCAAACTAATTTTTTGGAAGCAGGCAATATCCAATGTTTATTTTTAACGCATCTTAATTTTTACATCTTCATTTATAATTGGCTATTTTCATCTTAATGTTAGCATTGAAAATTTGAGTACACTATTTGCCATAATGCTTCTGTAAGCATAAAATATATATTTACTAATAAGTATTTTCCTAACAAGTATAACTATTGCCCTTGAAGATCTGTTCTTGAAGATCTGATACCCATCATTTGTGATTTGGCTGTAGAAATTTTCAATGAGTGTAATTTCATGATCTACTGTCTTATAGTTGTATCGTGCAGAAAATCTAAATTCTAGGAGTTCCCTTCGTGGCTCAGTGGTTAACGAATCCGACTAAGAACCATGAGGTTGCGGGTTCGGTCCCTGGCCTTGCTCAGCGGGTTAAGGATCCGGCGTTGCCATGAGCTGTGGTGTAGGTTGCAGATGCGGCTTGGATCCCTCGTTGCTGTGGCTGTGGTGTAGGCCGGTAGCTACAGCTCCTGTTAGACCCCTAGCCTAGGAACCTCCATATGCCGCGGGTGCGGCTCTACATAAAGGCAAAAAGGCAAAAAAAAAATCTGAATTCTATATATAATCACCTTTCCTTTAAAAAGATTAATCATCCCATTGAAATATCCATAGCTATATCACATCACACACACACACACAAGCACTTACTAAGCCTCTCTTATAATACATTTAAACTTAGCAAACCTAGACACATTTTGTTATAATCATTAATTTTTATTCACGAGCAAACTAAGACTAAGAAAAGCATATGACTTATTCATGATCACACACTTATTAAATGTTAGGATCAGGAAACCAACACAAGTCTTTCTAAAATCAGACCTCTTGTTGTACTGCCTCCCTTTATTTGTTTTATCTTTACTTCTTGGTCAATTAATTATCATACATATTAACTTCTGAAATATAACCTCTATTTCTGCACTACTATCCATTTCCATTGTAATTATACTACTTCAGGTCAACATCATCTTTACCTGAACTATATGCAGAGCATTCTAAACGATTCTCCTGGTTCCTATTTCTTTCCCTCCAGATTATTCTAAATATGTCCAATTCCTAAAGCACAGCTCTGATGATGCCATTCTTTTCTTCAAATAATGGCTGTTTACTCATTGCCTTTTTAATTGCCACAGTCAGGGGTGAATGTTAGAATTAAAGAGCTCCCCAAAACTCTCAGGAGATGAAAATTTTAATTAATATATCTGTAAACCACTGCTATACTATTACATTAAACCTTTAAAAATAAGTTCTACAATCTTACTTTCATTTGCCAGACAATCTACAGTTTTGGTTATCTAGTTCCCTCTCCTCCTGAACCTCCACTCAGCAAAACTCAAAAGAGACTTACAGACATTTGGTATTACCCACCCAGCTAAATGAATCATTCTTTCAGATGTTCTTTTCTCTTTCTCCATTGTCTTAGTGTAGAAATGTCCTGGGAGAAAGGACACCATTGTATTTCAGGTATTCGATGCTCCTACCTTCAAAGACAGGAAATGAGGAGTAGGTCTCTTGGCCAAAAATGTACGTGGGACCTTTCAAGCTTGCATTGCCTAGGCGATTACAAAGACTTTACCTTGCAGGCATCATCAGAGAGAGCTCCGCTCTCCACACCAGACTTGGTGCATAGCCAATGCACTGTTGTCTTTAAGGGGAGCTGTAGTCAAGGACTTAGGCATCTCTGGCTGGAAATGCTCTTTTGCATATTTGCATTTCTAGCCCAGGTGACTCCTATAAATAGAGAACTCTATGCTACAGCATTTTTTGGTTCTTGCCCCTCCACCATAAAACCAAACTCTTCTATTTCTTTTTTTTCCTCTTTTTTAGGGCCACACCCACAGCATATGGAGGTTCCCAGGATAGGGATCAAATCAGAGCTACAGCTGCCAGCCACAGCCACAGCAACACCAGATCAGAGCCATGTCTGTGACTTACACAACAGCTCACAGCAACGCTGGATCGTTAACCCACTGAGCAAGGCCAGGGATCGAACCTGCAACCTCATGGTTCCTAGTCAGATTTGTTAACCACTGCACCACCATGGGAACTCCTTCTCTTCTCTTTCTATAGCATTTATACACGCTGATATTTTTCCAGGTTAGTACTACCCTCATAAACAGTAATGTAATACAGATTATGTCATCACCTCCTAGAAGTGCATGCACACACATATACGCATACATTACATGGAGGAAAAATCATAATTTAAGTGTGTGAAACTGATGGACTAGGAGATATTTCATTAGATCGTGCTCTGCCACAAAAACCATGCCATGCATTTTTTTCTGAAAAAAAAATTAAATTTTTCAAATCATTTTTCAAGGAGATTCTGCAACAAAATCATTTGTAGCCACAATTCTATACTATAATTTTTCTATGGATTTAAATCTCTGAATATATCACCTATACTGGGCAGTATACCAGTCTATTAAAGGAAAGAACCAGCGCTCAGTGACACATGTAATTGATAAGACTACACCACACCACTGAACCTAGAGATTCCTAAAAGATAGTATTTATTAAGCAACCTTAATAAATGGCAACTGAGCCATTTCTACCAGTGACATGGGTGGTATGTCAAAATTTAAACCCCCTTGTACTTACTGTCAATGAAATAGAAGCTAGAATTAGATGAGCGATCTCTTTGCCTTGCTTGCAGCTGTTAATGCTCTGCTTTGTTGCTCTTTAAAAGCCAGAAGCATGTTTGCACACAATCAGTCTAAAAGATCTAATGACCACCGTGTGGGTCTCCTCAGATTTCTTCCTACTCAACATGCAGATAAATGATAGTCTGAAGATTGACATGGGAAAACAAACTGTATATGTGTACAGAACAGAAATAGAATGGAAAAAAAGCTCTGTGCTGAAGGCAAAATGAACAATAACATGAGCATTCTCCTTATAGCACATGCCTTACCTGACAAGTTCAGCCCCATAAAAATCTGACATCTAGAATGTCTGTCCTACATTTATTCCCAAGATTGTAACCATCCTAAATCTAGGGAAACCATTCTATTATTATGAACGCTTGATATTCCTTGCATTAAGATATTTCACTTGCTTCATTCTCAAGCACTGCTTTCTCTCAACACTAAGGCACTTCAAGGAAGTTGTCTGTGTTTGAAAAAAGCAATGTGTTATTCTTGACAGATTATCCAATGATTCCTTTGCTCTCTCCTTAAAAAAGGGCTATTCCTACAATGCACTTATGAAAAGCAGGGATAGGGGAGGAAAGAACCAGATTAATTCAATCTTAAACACCTAGTTACACATAGCACAACTCATTATGCTTTCATTACTTGGAAATCACTTGCTATGTTCATTTAGTTTTTTTTTTGGGGGGGGAGGGAATATTTTCTAGTCACTAGATGTTATTTTTTCTCTGTTATAGGGTAGTGAATAAAAGAGACATAATTTCTGCTCTTATGGACCTTGTGGTAGGGATTTTATGGAAATAACATCATTTTAAAAGTAACTAATTGTTATTTATAACTTGAGCAAGTTATGTGAAGAAGTCAAAATAGCAACAAGGTTATACAATAAATTCCCATTCTAGAATTTGGAGTCAAAGGGTATTCTGGGAGAAAGTGAAATTAAGGTAGTATATGAGATGAACATTAGTTGGAGAAGAATGATCCAGGCAGAGAAAACAACATGAATTAAGACCTGCAGTGGGAAGAAGCTTGAGAGAATTGAGAAACAAGTAATATTACTGTGAACATATCATAGAAAGATAAGTCAGGGCAGATGGGGGGACTGTGAAGAAATGTTAAATATTTTTACTTTTTGAAGAAAAGCTGCTATGGACTACCAAGAGCATTTAAATAAAGAATCTGCATAAACAAAACGAAAAGGCAACGCACAGAATGAGAGAGAATATTTGCACACTAAGCAGCTAACAAGGGATCAATCTCCAAAATACACAAACAACTCATGAAGCTCAATATCAAAACAAACAAACAACCCAGTCAAAAAACGGGAAGATCTAAATAGGCATTTCTCCAAAGAAGACATACAGATGGCCAACTGGCATATGAAAAGATGCTCAACATCACTTATTAGAGAAATGGAAATCAAAACTACAATGAGGTATCATCTCATACCATTCATTGGGGCCATCATCAAAAAGTTTACAAAAAATAAATGTTGGAGAGGGTGTGGAAAAAAGGAGAATCCTCCTTCACTGTTGATGCAATATTACTCAGCCACAAAAAACAATGAAATAATGTCATTTGCAGCAACTTTGATGAATTTAGAGAACATCATACCACTTGAAGTAAGTCAGACAGAAAAAGACAAATACATGAGATCATTTATATGTGGGATATAACAAAAATGATACAAATGGACTTATCTATAAAACAGAGACTCACAGACCTTGAAAACAAACTTATGGTTAACAAAGGGGAAAGGTTGGGGGGGGGGATTGGTAGTTTGGGACTGGAATATGCACACTATTGTATATGGAAAGAATGATCAACAGGGACCTACTGTATAGCACAGGGAACACTACCCAATTTTCTATGAAAAGCAATATGGGAAAAGAATCTGAAAAAGAATGTATATGTGCATAACTGAATCACTTTACAGCAGAGATTAAAACATTGTAAATCCACTATACTTCAGTAATATTTTTAGTTTTTTTTTTTCTTTTGTCTTTTTAGGGCTGCACCCACGGCATATGGAGCTTCCCAGGCTAGGGGTCTAATCAGACCTACAGCTGCCGGCCTATGCCACAGCCACAGCAACAGCAACGCCAGACCCAACCCTCACCACAGCTCACGGCAATGCTGGATCCATAACACACTGAGCGAGGCCAGGGATCTAACTCCCAATCTTATAGTTCCTAGTCGGATTCGTTTCTGCTGCACCACAACAGGAACTCCCTGGTAATTTAAAAAAAAAAAAAAAAAAAAAAAAAAAAAAAAAAAAAAAGGAAAGTAAAAAGGATTTTCACTATGGAAAGTGGAAACATGGTATGAACCTATCAAAATCAATTTAGAAAGGATGATAGTGGCTTATTATGAGGTTATACTTAGTGGTGGCAACAGAGAAAAATGAACACATTCACATGATATTTACAACTAAATTTTATGAGACATGATCACTGATTAGATATGGGGATGAGACAGAATCTATCAAAGGCAACTTCGAGGTTTCTTAGCTTGAATGACCATTGCCATTAAAACCCCCTTGTTTTCACCTGATTGTCAGATGAGTCACAAGAATCAAAGCTCTTGCTTGCTATCAAGTGTTACTGTAATTAAAGGATAAAGTCACCATTATGGGAAGAAGGAAGTCTCCTAATATATGACTCCTCCCTTTGCATGAGGATGTTCACTAACCCTGCTGAACGTGAGCAGCCTCTAATAAAGGTATGTCTTTAACAAAATAAGCAATGCCTGTTAAATTCATATTCCAGATTTATATACCACAAGCAACCCTAGACAGATCAGGTAAATTGTGCTGAAGGACCCTCATAGTAGTAAATACTATTAGTGGTTTGTCAGATCTATCACTCGCATGTTTGCAAGAAGATCTGACCAGATTACATTTCTTTCCTGGGCTTCCCACAGAAATAATACTGAATAGATTACATTCCTTTTGTTATCTCTTTCCCTCTCACTGTGCATAGAAATTCAAAGTATCTATTTGACCTCATTCAGGATACATACTGGAAAATAAAAAGGTTTTCCTTAAAATTTCTAGAGTATCTTAGAGTTATTAAAAACTATAAATAATCCTTAATTCTTGCAACAACCCTAAAAAACAGTTTATATGTATATATATATATATAGAGAGAGAGAGAGAGAGAGAGAGAGAGAGAGGGAGAGAGAGAGAGACTTTTTTTTTTTTTGCTTTTTAGGGCTGTATTTACTGCATATGAAACTTTCCAGGCTAGGGGTTGAATCAGAGCTGCAACTGCTGGTCTATACCACAGCCACAGCAACGTGGGATCCCAGCCACATCTGCGACCTATACCACAGCTCATGGCAATCCTTAAGCCACTGAGCTAGGCCAGGGATCAAACCCACGTCCTCATGGATACTAGTCGAGTTCATTACTACTGAGCCACAACAGGAACTCATAAATAAGCAGTATTTTACTTTTTTTTTCAGTCTTTTTTTTTTTTTTTTGCCTTATCTAGGACTGCATCCGCAGCATATGGAGGTTCCCAGGCTAGGGGTCTAACAGGAGCTGTAGCTGCCATGTATTTTACTTTTAAAGACAAAAGCATTGATCCCACTCCTGGGCATCTATCCAGAGGAAACCATGACTAGAAAAGACACATGTACGCCAGTATTCGTTGCGGTACTCTATGCAATAGCCAGGTCATGGAAACAACCTAAATGCCCATCGACAGAGGAGTGGATAGGGAAGATAAAGTACATACACACAATGGAATATTACTCAGCCATTAAAAAGAACAAATTACCAACATTTATAGCAACATGAATGGACCTAGAAATTATCATGCGAAGTGAAACCAGTCAGACAATTAGACAGCAACACTCATTGCTACCACTTACATGTGGAAACTAAAAAGACACAATGAACTTCTTTGCAGAACATACAATGACTCACAGACTTTGGAAAACCTTGGTTTTTCAAATAAGACAATCTGGGGGGGGGTGGGGGGATGCACTGTGGGTTTGGGACACAAAATCCATCAAGTTAAAAAAAATAAAATAATTTAAAAAAATAAAATAAAATAATTTAAAAAAATAAAAAATAAAAACACAAAAGCACTGGTATCTACAGAAGTTACATAACTTACCAAGGAGAGTTCTGACTTCAACTTCTATCCTCCCAATATTTTTTAAATGGTAACTTTAAATAAAAACTAAATGCAAAGATAAAATTGTATACCTTCCTTAAGTTTGACATGAACATATATGACAAAAGTGCTTGCCTGCATGATTTAACTTTAATGGTCATGTCAAGAACCTGGTATTTATTTGGGTACTGAATGGAGTGATTACTTCAACTTTGAATAGACACATTTATAAATTAGGACTACATTAAGTGCATTATTTGAAAAGACAAAAATAGCAAAAAGCAGAGTGGTTTATTTTATTCTTATGTAGCATGAACTACAATACAATGTTTTATGCAAATATAGTATAAATTGCAAAATGCCATACAAAAATATGTCTTCCACAACATTTGGAATGTCTACTGAGAGGGAATTTTGAAGAAAATCTCTATATACTATTGGATATATCCTCAAACCATATGATTTTACAACTCTTTTAGACTAATATATTCACCCTTCACTCACAAGTTTATAGAGACAAAATTATCAAACATTACTAAATCCTAGGGTATGTGTAGTACTGAGATTTGCCGTAAGACTTTGGAATATGCAAGTGATACTTCAACCACACAAGTGCTTCCCAGAAACACTTCTAACAACATAAGACTACATCCATCCCCAATATCCTTAGTAATGGCAAGTCTCCAGGGTTCCAAACAGAGGAAGGACCTTAAGGGGAAAAGATTCCAGTCTTCCTCACAGAAGAAAACAAAGGCATGTTTTTCTACCCCCTTCCCTTTTTTTCCTTTTTAGGGCTGGACTCATGGCATATGGAAGTTCCCAGGCTAGGGGTCTAATTGGAGGGAGCTATAGCTGCCGGCCTACACCACAGACACAGCAATGCCAGATCTGAGCTGCATCTGCAACCTACACCATAGCTCACGGTGCCAGACCCTTAACCCACTGAGCAGGGCCAGGGATTGAACCCATGCCCTCATGGATACTAGTCAGATTAGTTACTGCTGAGCCACAACAGGAACTCCATGCATATTTATATATTAGCTCTCTACTGTCGACTTCCCCCAGCATACTAATAGACACACATTTACACCCTCCTTCTTCCCAATCACCCTTTGGTCTACTTTCACACTTGATAAGCAAGATCCATCCTAAGGACAGTACTTCTGTTCAGTTTATTTCAGGCTGTTCTACTGCAGTCAGGTTACAGTTTTGGCAGACATTACTCTGATTATGTTCTTACCACCCAGGATTCTGGATTTTCTCCAAGAATAAGCACAGGGAAGGAGGAGAAAATACCACTGTTATTTCTCTGTTTATAGTTTTAGTTCTCATGGTATAATGCATACAACAAATTAAAGTAGTTATAATCATTACTGATATTCATAATATTTAAATAAGAAACAAAAACCAGCCTCTGCTGGGAAAAAGCGCTAGACTCAAAATTTTCACTAGATCATGAGGTGACTTATCTTTTGATATGAAGAATTCCCCACAAGTATAATTTGAATGTGATTCACTCCATGAGAGTCTTACTCTTCTTAATCTAATCCCAGAGCCTCTCCTCTCTGCCTCCCTCTTCCAGAGTTTTGGAAATCGCTTTACAAAAATTCACTCTGGAAAAGGCTGGCATTTTCCCAGGAGATTATATCTATATATATATATACATATATATACATGTATGTATATATATATATATATATATATATATACACACAACACACACACACACACACACACACACACACACACACACAGAGCTGGAGAATCATTTCTACCATTACAATGAAAAAAAGAATACTAACTTCAAATGTAAGACTTTCTGTAAAATGTATAAAGTATGAATATCTAATGTCTAACCTGGCGACTATACTTGATAACTTGTATAACTGAAATTTGCTAAGAGAATAGAACTTAAATAAGAATTAAATATGGGAAGTGATGGGTATGTTGACTCAATGGGGATGAAATCCTTTCACCATATATATGTATATCAAATCATATTGTACACTTTAAATATCCTAGAATCTGAAAGAGAACAGATATGTGTATATGTATAACTGAATGACTGTTGCGTGGCAGAAATTATCACAGCATTGTAAATCAACTATATTTCAATATTTTTTAAAGAAATATTCCTTCATCAATTTTCCACAGTGCACACTCTGCACCCCATGCTCTGAGAATACAGATCACAGGCTTTGAGCAAACTAAGAAAACAAAACAAAACAAAAATCTCAGAATTTTATTTCTCAGTAAAGCTGAGAAAAAAGATAAAGTAATTTATGTGTCCAAATTGTCACTTGATGAAAGTTAATTTTTAGGACTACCATAACAAGGTGCCACAGACTGCGTGGCTTAAACAACAAAAATTCATTTTCTTACAGTTCTAGAGTCTGGACATCTAAGATCAAGCCAGGTTTCTTTCTTTTAAAGCCTCTCCCACTGGCTTTCTTCAGAAGGTCTCCTGTGCATATCTGTGTCTTACTCTCTTATAAGGACTAATGGCCACCCTAATAACCTCATTTAATTTTAAATACCTCTTTAAAAACTCTAGCTCTAATACAGTCATATTTTGAAGCGCTAGGAATTGAAACTTCAACATATGAATTTTGAGGGTATATCGATGCCCTATACTCTGCCCATAACACCGTTATTTGTTCTCAAGGAAGCAGATCTCATACTTACCTTGTCCTGCTCTCTCTTTTCTCTTCCATCCTACCTCCCCACTGAGCAGAGGAGGAAACTAGCATGCTTAACTGGCTTAAACTGTTTATGAACATTGACACTGGTTGTACCATACCAATACCTAACAATGATCTGAATGATGCTATCTGACTTCAAAGACTGTGTCATTCCCATTCTGAAAAGTGCCTGCCTTTGCATCTACATCCCTTGGAAAAAGCCAGAACAAGGTGAGATGGCTTTGAGGGTGAAATATGGACATCATATAGACCGGGTTCAAGTTTCAGGCCTGCTGCTTTCTTGCTGAATGACCTTAGATAATTAACTGCTTTGGACTTCAGGAGTAAAATTCAAGACAGCAATAAGTAACTGTTATTGAGTGATATAAGCAAAGATGTTTAAAATATTAGATATTTGAAAGTGCTAAATTTCAGCCTGCCCCTCTCTTCTTTCTCTCTCTCCTCCCTCTTCTTCTTCCTTTGTATTTGTTTCGACATTTCTATTAGGTTTGAAATAAAAATTTATTTCTTGTGTCACCTATCACCTTCTTACATATCACCCCATCTATTTCTTCACTTTATAAATGGGAAATTGGTTGATCTATCACTTTCTTAAAAGACATGGACAGGTATAAAACAATTTCTATGGAGTTGTCCTAAAGGGTAATGAACAACTTCATACATTTTCCTAAATATAATTTGTTAGCTGGAACAATGCCTGGAAACAGGATCTTCCCACATCTTTTGTAAAATCGAATTCCCAATTAACTTTCTTAAAGAAAAGGAGATTTTCAGATTCCACTACTCTTTGTTCATATATGATGAACAATATAATTTGACTTTATAATGCATGGACATAGATGTAATGAGGTGAATGAGGTGATGGGTTAGACAAAGGAACTACTTTCTGTATTAAAAAAAGCAAAACATTCAAGCAGTTAAGCTAAAGAATTGAACAAAATAGTATAATCAAAGAGCTGGCACAGTTCTTCAAACCACTTCTATCATTTCAATTATTTAAAAATTCAACTTCATTAGCAACCTACCTGTATCTGGAAATTCAAGTAATGAAATATGCAGTTTGATTAGGAAATCATGCACAAACTCAGCTACTTCAATATGCAGCTCGACCAAACAATTATACAGGAGACCTGCAGAAGGGCAACACTGGGTCAGCAAATTATGAAATGGGATGAGTCATGAACACATCTTTATTAAAATGACCACACTCCCTCTCTCTTACATACGCATCTCCACCAACATCACCAGAATTATCAGTTTATTTCCATTTTTTTGACAGTAAACTGCAATGTGCCAAAATGTGATAACATAGCATGATGCAGGTAAGTAAACAACAAAATTGTGGATTAGTCAAACCCTGGTGGTTCTACCTCTTTGCTTGAAAACAACACACAATAGCATGTGGTACGGGATAGAGATGTCCTACTTCCTTGTTCCCAGTAATCAGCAGAACCCCTTTGCAGTGGCAGCAAATAAGCTTTGGAGCCAGTGTAAATGAAATGGAATCACAATACCACTACATACTAGTTGTACACCAGCTGTGATAATGTGGTAAATTAACACACACTGAGTTTCTGGGATTGCGATATTTAATGGAAGAGTAAAATTAAGTAGTAATAACAAAATATAAATTGCCAACATAAAATGTTGACATTAAAATAAACCAGGAAATAGAACAAAGAATATTTCAATACTATTTTAGAAAAGAAAAGGCATTTTAACAACCAATGTATTGAAATGATCCAATTTCAAAATAAATAATGATTATGTAACTTAAAGTGAGAGGTAGTAGAGAAAGAAATTGATTTATGGACATGTCACTAATACATAATTATGTGTTTCATTTCCCTGTCATTTTTCTGTATCCCTGGACCCTTGAAAATACCATCACATTTACTGTGAATCAGTTATCTGTGGACCAGTGCTTGGAAAGCACAAATTAGATTTGAATTTTTATTCTTTGTTTGTAAAATAATACTACTATCAACTATTATCTAAATATTTATAGAGAAGGAAAATGAAGTAGTGGATCTAACAAATCTATGAACAATATCTAGTAAGGGCTCAAAAGTTTTAAATGACTTTCTTGGCTCCTTTCTTGAATTAACACAGTTAAGACAAAGAGCCAAGTACCTATCCCAGGTTAGAATTCATTTACCACTTTTAGCTGAATAAATTTGGGGAAATAAATGTTTGAGTCTTTAATAGGCTGAATTATGTAACTGAAAGGTATGAGTTCTTAAACCCTGGAACTTAACAATGTTATCTTTTATGGAAAAATGGTCTTTGAAGATGTGATTTAGGAGCTGAAGACATGGAGGTTAACTGGTATTATCTGGATGGGCCCCAAATATAGTCACAGGTGGTTAACATTTTTACACAGTTTTACTGAAATACTATTGACATACAACATTGTGCAAATTTAAGATGTACAACATAATTATTTGAAATATTTGACATATGCAATAGGATATATACAAAATAATTACCACAATAAGCTTAGTTAATATCACCTCACATAGTCACACCATTTCCTTTGTGATGAGAACTTTTAAGTGTGACCGTTTTAATCATTTTCAAATATACAAAGTGGCACTGTTAACTACAGTCATCATGTTGAATGTTGTACATTGTATTCTCAGAATTTATTTGTCTTACAACTGGAAGTACTTTTTGACCACCCTCACCCAATCTTTGCCCTTCCCCCCAACACCCCCTACCACCCTACCACCTCAGGGAACCACAATAAGGCAGACAGAAGGGGATTCTGTCCTCTCTTTCTTTCTCTCTCTCTCATACACACACGCATACTCACACGCAAAAGGCAGGCAGTGGGTAGATAAAACAGAGATTTAAAGATACTGCCCTGAAGACTGAAGGATGGAGCCCCAAGCCAAGTGGTACTGATTTCAGATGTTGCCTTCCAGAATTGTGAGGCACGTGTCCGGTTTTTTTTAAGCCACTGATCTATAGTAATCTGTTATAACAACCAGAAGAAACTAATACATGTTTCTTAAGATGAATGAGTAGGTTAATCTGACATTAGGTCTTAAGGTGTGGGAAAGAGGAAGAATAATACATCTTCCTCAAGGTAAACTTCACCCAAGAGGGCTGGAAGATTCCCATTTCGATCCATGCACACCGTTGTCTTTAACACAAAAATCCCTCTAAGAAATGACAAGGCTGAATGCAGACCTTTTCCCTTCTGCCTGAACTTGATGATAGATTCTTCCCTTTTCACAACCAGGCAACTACCCATTCTTCGTTTCATGAGAGAACTCTGTCCCCTGACACTAGCTAACACAGAAGTAAACATGTCCTATATAGTTAACTGAATGATATCTCCTCTTACTGTAAAACAATCACAGCTTTAATCACGCACCTGCCATCTGCTACCTGTGCCTACGAAATTTTACTGCAAACCATCCAGCTGGGACACTTCTATCTTGGGTTGGCAGACTCTCTCTATTGAAATAGCCCGAATAAAATCAGCTCAATTGTCTGGTGCACTTTGTTTTTAACAAAATCTTTAACAAAATAACATTTGTAGTTAGAAGTGCCTGTGTCAAAGGATGCTGTGACTGAATTAATAGCTTTTCAAAGTAAAGTGAATGGAATGTACAGGTACTTTAGGCACCTCTCAGGGTTTGATTCTGTGTTTCCTGTCTGTTGCCCTAACCCTATTATTGATTTTAATCACTTTGTTCTACACTGCAAGAGAGACCAGTTAGAACAATTATGATCTTTTCCTAGTACATTTCAAAAACTCAGCCTAATCAACTCAAATGCATAATTGGACAATCAGAAATTCATGTGGCAAGAACTATCTCCGACACATCAAAAAAAAGAAAACACAACGAAACAAACAAACAAACAAAACCCTCTCTATATCTTTCTGCTCATTTATTTGAGAGATAGAAGGAGTCAGCAGTTAAAGCACACTTTATTTCAAAGGGAAAAGCTGGAACTAAGTATTTTACTGTTTAGAGTACTTTTGCATATTAAAACAGCATTTAATGATACTACCGTTTATATATGCACTAAAATTACCACTTTAATACTGTATAATTATTAAGGAAAAAGCAGATATTGGAAGTGAATAGCAAGGAAGAAGAAAGTTGCACGATGGAAAATAAGAAGCTAAATCATAGCAATGACTACGAACCAGCTTAGAGACAACCGTGTGCAAGGCTTGGGAGTAGCAGTTTATGTCTGTTCTAATAAGGATTTTCACTGACTACCCAGGTGACTCCAGAAAGGTCATGCTCCTCCAAACCTTAATTTCCTCATTTGTAAAGTAAAAGAGCTGAATTTGTTGAAAACTCTTATCTCTCCAAGATAAAATGGCACAATTTTATTCAACAAATATTACTGACCATCTGCTAAGGCAAGAATATTTATTCGTAGGTGCTGATGTGAATACACAGATTCTTATAGCTCATGTTTTCAGGTTTGATTAATCTGCTTCAAGTAAAGAAACCTTATATAGGTAACTGAGCAAATAAAATCTTATACAAATAAATAAAATAGAAGATGGTATCGGCTATCATACTTGAATAAGCCAAGAACCATTCATGACCGAGAAGAAGGAGTTAATGCGTATTTTGGTTGAGTCAAAAAAGTAATGGATCAGATTAACCTGTGAGTTTTTACACTTGCACTTTTTAAAGTTACCTTAAGTGGTGCCTACACTTTGCTTGCTTTGATTCCTCAAATGAATATGAATACTATTTTTATGATATCCATTAGATTTTTAAGATCATAAGAATGCAATCATATTGCTGCTTGCTCTAAATCCCAGGAGGGCAGAAGTGAAGACAGATACCTGTCGGAAAAAAACAGCCGCTTTGGTCCAGAGACCTCAAAACTATGCATCATGTCTGCAATATCTGGAGACAAGGCTGACTCTTCTTGAAAAATACCATGGCAATAGAACGCTGTGTAAGAAGCCAGTCTTTCCAGATGCCTTGATCCAGTGAGGCATTTTAGCAAGAGTGACAATGGTATGTAGTCTCCCTGACCAACATAGCAGGGAATGAATAGCTGAGAGATTTTCTATAATCAAATATCTGCCAGTAATTTATGTGAGCTCACAAATGCCGCACGACAAACGTGGAGTAATAGCGAACAAGGATTTCACAATTATTGCCAAATTCAATTTTAATTTGAAAAAGCTGGCAAAAGTTTCTCGGCTCTGCTCTAGGACTTATTTCTTAATCATTCTATCCTCATTGTTCCTAGACAATGCCATGGTATTAAATAAACTCCCCCTGGTCAGAAATGTGTAAGCAAGCATAATACAGGAAACCGTGCATGAAGTTCCAGTGCTAATAAAAAGCCATTGCTGCTTTTCATTTCCTCCCTACAAAAAAAAAAAATAAGAAATCTTTTTACCGCTAAGATATGGAAATGTTGCAAAACGCACTTAAATCAAAATTAAAGCTCAATCCTTAAATTAAAATCTCTTTAATTCTTGTTACATTTTTACACAATATGAGGCACATTCACAAGCTGAAGGAGAATAGGTTGGAGCAGGCATATCCTTTTCTTTCTCTATGTCATTTCAATCTTATCATTTAAGCAATATTGATGAGATTACCTATTGGTTTTAGAGTGCTTTCAACATATCTCAAACTGAAAATTTTGCATTCCCTTATGCCCTTGGCAATCCATTTCAAGTATCCTCCAACTATTAAAGAAAACCACAGGTAAGATCATTTTCCAAATGACCCTGCGAGGCTTCGAAAAGTTACAGGCAGCATGTGGAACCCACTAATACACCTAAAGGGTTGTCTTTTTAATACCAACCTAGGAACTTTCACCATGGTTCAGGTATCTTCAATATTAGCAGTGTTAAGCAAACTTTTTTTGAGATGAAGTTAATAACTAATAAACCATATTTTAAAAGAGCAACACACTTGACAGTATTTATCACTAATCAGACTATTCTGAATAAATGAAGATAAGCCAAGAGGAAACAGTTTCCATAAGTCCGAACAGATTTTCCACTTTCCTCCTATGCAGGATCCAAGCTGCGTCTGTGGTCTCCTCCACAGCTCATGGCAACGCAGGATCCTCAACAACTGAGTGGGGCTGGGGTTAAACCTGCATCTTCGTGGATACTAGTTGGGTTCGTAATCCCCTGAGCCACAACGGGAACTCCCCATTTTGATGTTATCTTAACAAGAATAGTGGGACAACCTATTCTCATTGCATAAAGTGATATTAAGTAATTTAGTTATTTCTGTTAATAATTTAATTTTTTGACATATGTCTATACATTCATTACTACTCTTCTCTTTAAGAGGTGAAACTTTAAATCCCCTCCTTTTGAATGTAGATTAAACTCTCTTCTACTGAACAGAATGTGGAAGAAAAGATATCATGTTCCTCCTAAGATCTGGTTATGAAAAACTGTGAATTTGATCTTGGCTTTGCCCTTTCTTCCTTGGATCTCACACTCCAGGAAAAGCCATTTCATCAAAATCACGGGCCAAGGAAATGAAATTTCCTTCCAAAAACCACGATACAAGCCTGGAAGTGGATCCTCCAGACCACTTTCAAGCTTAAAATCATCGCATACAAGTTGACACCTTGATTGCAGCTTTGGGAAAAACTGAGAGCCAGAACCATGCAATAAGCTGCAGCCATTCCCAGATTCCTGCCCTCATTGAAGCCTAGAAATATGTTTTTTAAGATCCTTTCTTTTATGAAGAAAAGCATATCTCTAGATAGATAAGTAATACCAAAAAGATGACCTTGAGCACGTTACTCAGTCTCTTTTAAGCATGAGTTTCCTTGCATCTAAAATTAAAAGAGTAAAAGTTTTAAGAGTTATCATGACTTTAAGGGACATATATGATTTGAGCAGCAAAATGACCAGACATGTAATACATAAATAATTCTTCCCCTGCCTCAAATGCCTTGTGGCTTCTCTTTCTAAATGTGATTATTACTACACTACAGATCCTAGGGCTATAGCATTGTGCTGAGCAATATACAAAACAAGAAGGACAAATGTGACTCCCATGTTGAAAACATCACCCTCACTCCAAACTAGATTTGTTTCTCAAGTCAAGAGTCTCCTGATAACTAACAATTCTTAAGGTTACCTGTATAAATGAACTGTATCCCCTGTCAGAGTTTTGATGAATTTCACAACATTATATAACCAGCCATGTATACAGTACTTATATAACAGATAACAGTTGGCTTCAAGGATAAATCCCACCCAACCATAATCAAAAACCATGACCAAGTCTATCACCTCCACCAGAAAACCCACAGTTAGGAAGTCTAGTTAAGGTTTTGCCCTCTTTAAAAATGTAAAACACCTTGGTTGAATAAGCAGAATTCTTACCAATGCTTATTATACTGGAAGAGATATGTTCATCTGTGTGTCTCAAATTGTAGTCCACAAACCACTTGCCTCTAAACCATTAGGAGGGGCTGTTCTTTGTTAAAAATAAAGGTTCTTGGGATCCATATAGCTCTCATTTTCATTTGTTATTTCTTGCTAGTGACTGGGAATATTCATGAACAGACAAACAAAAAACACAAAGTCTCCAGTGACTCTTCTGTGCACAAACATCTGAGAATATCGATTTATAGGGGCTCCTAATCTTATTTCACATTAAAATCTCCTCAGGAAATTTTTAACGCTCCCTAGGTGATACCACCTTGCAGCCAGCAATAAGAACCGCTGATCTATGGAGTTCCTGTCGTGGCACAGTGGTTAACGAATTCGACTGGGAACCATGACGTTATGGGTTTGATCCCTGGCATTGCTCAGTGGGTTAATGATCTGGCGTTGCCATGGGTTGTGGTGTAGGTTGCAGACACAGCTTGTATCTGGCATGGCTGTGGCTCTGGCGTAGGCTGGCAGCAACAGCTCTGATTAGATCCCTATCCTGGGAACCTCCATATGCCGCAGGTGTGGCCCTAAAAAGACAAAAAAAATAAAAATAAAACTGCTGATCTAACATTGCCGATTCAATGAACTTGGTTCATTTTGTTTATGTGCTTTATTCATTTGGCATTGAACATATTTACTTTACTACCTTTCAATTCAAAACACTACCTACACTAAAAAGTAGAGCTTCTTGAAAGTAGATGGCATAGACGTCATAATCCTTTACTTGGAAGAGGCGGTTAGAGTTTGGTTCAGGTTATTGAAATGATCAGAGTAGCTTGTGAGAATTGGCAACTGGTGGGAAGTTACCAGTAAGAGGAAGTTAGGCCTGGCAGAAGAGAGTGAGTGACTTGAAAATTAAAACAAAACACCATGATCTTAGCAAGTCCTATTCTGTACAAGAAAAGGAGACACTTTAAATCACCTAAATAAATAAACAGCAAAACACAGAGAACATTTCAAATATTTCCACTCATAAGAAAAATCACCAAATATGTTTCCTATTTTTTTTCCAGGAAAATAGGCCTTAAGACAAACTTGGACAACTACCACTGTCTCCATGATTTTAGCAAGTCCTATTCTGTACAAGAAAAGCAGACACTTTAAATCATCTAAATAAATAAACAGCAAAACACAGAGAACATTTCAAATATTTCCTCTCATAGGAAACATATTTGGTGATTTTTCTTATTTTTTTTCCAGGAAAATAGGCCTTAAGACAAACTTTGACAACTCCCATTGTCTCGCTAAATATAAACTCAATAGTTTGCTATTCAATGCCCTCTGCAACCTACTTCCAAACTCTCTTCTTCTCAAGACTCCCCTGATAATACACCTAACACTCTAAGGTATGTTGAGCTCATTTTTCTTAAATTTCTTTGTGTTGCATACTTGCTCACATGGTCATTAATGTATCTTTCAATAGACCTATCAAATATTAAATCCTGCTCCAGGACTACAGCAGGATTTAATATTTTTTCCTTTAAAAATAAATATATATCACTTAATCTCTTCAGACACAGAAAGAATATTTTATCTAGTGACTTATCATTGTGATATACACTAAAATTCACACTCGTCTTTGTGCATCAATGGCTGTCCAAGCTGTGATCTACCACCGGCAGTGACATTTTGTAGAAAATACAAAGTGCTGTTCAAAAATGCATCCTTTAAGAATACTTTTTCATCATCATCAAGAAACAATTCTTCAGCTTTGTCTAGATAAGAGAATATCATCACTGCTGGAAGGACCTTGGCAGGTCTAGCCCTACCATAACTGCAGATTCCCATGAGACTTTGAGATTACTCAAAACTGTCTATACTAGTTCCGTATTCATGAAGCAAAACATTATAATTTAGCTTTTTGAATAGGCTTTCCTGCAACAAAAGAATGCACTAGTCCCCTTGACATTTTGCATCTAAGTCATATTTTCATGTGTAGTATGATGTTGTAATATTCTCCTTCAATTCTATTTACATTTTTTAAATTTTATTTTGAGACACCATGGACAACTTTGTAAATTGCATGTAATCAGCAGTGGACTGGATGACCAGCAAATGCACATACAAGAAAATGGATAGGTCATTAGAGAAAGCTCATGCTCTTCCAAAAACCAACCCAAGAATAATAATTTAAAATTTCCACAGAGCACTGCATACATTTCAAAAGAAAATCTCAAAATTGTGTCTCTCTAGTATAGGCTTTTTAAAACCTTTACTGAAGAGAGCATTGCAAATTTCCTGAGACCACTTTATCCATGATTAATATCAAAATTGAAAAGTTTTATAAGTAGGGGGACAAATAGGGGAGACAGAAAAGATGCTATTTCAGAAACTTCTGAAAATAGGGGTTCACCTCCTCTACAAAGGAAAAAGAGAAAACCATTGCAGTCATCACTGATTTATTTTCATTAGGGCAATGGCTGAGCAGTGAGCAGTCAGAAAGTCTAGCTGCATGACTGATGTAGCATTGTTAGATTTTCTTCCATGAACACCCCCTTTCTGCATAGTTTCAGAATGGTGAGACTTGAGAGAATCAGTGCAGAGTGTCCTGAGGGACAGGATAAAACAAATAATTGAATTTCAAAAATTTAGCCTATGAAAAGGCTTTCTTCTTCATGAGAAGAAAGAGAAGAAAGTAGTTAGACTTTGTTTAACTAATTGCTTCCAAATTTCTTTTTAGCTTGCACTTTGCTGGAGCTTTATTCAGGAACAGCCCATGACAAAGTCCAGCAGGCACTGGTCTGGTGCTCAAAACCCCTGAGTTTTATAATTGGCTCTACCAAGAATTCAGTTTGTGCCCTCAGTCAATCTACTAACTCTGCCAATTCTCTGGAACTGCATTTATAAAACAGTTTAAGTTTCTCTTAAGCATTACAGATGTTAAGTAGTCCTATCTCAGGGTTCCTCCTGATTTGAAAGTCTGTGACTACATAATGTACTTTTGTGTGTAGGATCTCCCCTCCCACAATCTGGAATGAAATATCTCAAAGGCAGGTGGCACCCGGGATGAGAAAATGAGGTTGAGGAATCTAGAAAAAGAAAAGTGTGGAGGTCCTTCCTTATCATTGGCACCTGTGAAAATCTGGCTGCTGGTAAAGAGAATCTGTTTGTTCATATTTTCCTCTGGTGTCCAAGGAAGCTGTCGGGTTGAGGCCGCTGAACATGGACATAACATTAACTTGAGATCATGGAGGTGAAATACCAATTATTAACATTTGTGAAGTTTCAAAATATTTCCCCCTGGATTGTCTTGTTTAATCTTAATAGAGCAAAGGAAGAAGAACAATATTAAAATTCCCCTTTCATAGATGAGAATTACAAATCTCAGAGACTCTGTGACACGTCCAAGGATACACAGCAAAAAAGTGAAGTTACAGACAATCCAAATTCTCTCAGGGACACCTCACCCCATTCATTCCAGTAGATTTACCAAATAAAATAAAATGTAAAAAAGCTTGTGATTATTAAGAGCTAGCGTTTTACAACAGGCTGCTGGTATATGAATACTGGTTATGGGAATAGCTTGGTCACCCCAGGCAACTTAACCTCTCCCAATTCCTTCCTTAAAGTTAGGATGGTATCTACTGTCTAGATTACTTGTGAAGACAGAAGAGAGGAATAGTAAAATACTTAGTGTAGAATCTGGCATGTATTACATGCTTAGTTAATAATAATTAAATATATTATTAATAATATATTTTAACTACTATGCAAAAGCCATCTAATTGCTTTTTTTTTTTTTTTTTTGTACACAGCAGTAAGTAGGAGGAACCTGTCTGAGAATCAGCGGAGACAATCAGCAATGGACTATAAGAATGTAAAAAGGACATGGTAAGAAAAAGAAGACGGTAGAATAAACAGAAGGGAGCCTGGGACTGATTCTGTAGAAAGGACAGGTATATTACAATCTAGAATTAAAATACTTCAAAAGAAATATTTTGCTGTCTAAGTTAAGATAAAAGAGGTGATTATACTGAAAGTGGGAAGGATTTAACCTTCGGTGGAGATCAAACGTGGAATTAATAAGGAGAAAAAAATGTTTGCACTGGGGAGAGAAAAAAGAGTTTAGGGCTATGTAAGAAAGAATGGCTACTCAGTTTAGTGCTTTTGTTCCTTAGGCAAAACTGGCTGACTTCACTCTGATCAGTCAATAAGGTCACTGGAGGTTAAAGAAAAATCAGCTGGAGTTCCCATTGTGGCTCAGTGGAAATGAATCTGACTAGCATCCATGAGGACGCAGGTTCAATCCGTGGTCTCGCTCAGTGGGATAAGGATCTGGTGTTGCCATGAGCTGTGGTGTAGGTCACAGATGTGGCTCAGATCTGGCGTTGCTGTGGCTGTGGTGTTGCCAGTGGTTATAGCTCCGAATCGACCCCTAGCCTGAGAACCTCCATATGCTGTGGGTGTAGCCCTTAAAAAAAGACAAAAAAAGAAGGAAGGAAGGAAGGAAGGAAGGAAGGAAGGAAGGAAGGAAGGAAGGAAGGAAGGAAGGAAGGAAGGAAGGAAGAAAGAAAGAAAGAAAGAGAAAGAAAGGAATTAGTTACAGGAATGCTAACACACTTGTGTCTAAAATTTTGTTTGGGGTAGATATTAGGGTGTAGAATCCGAATGTGAATCAGGCATGCTGACATGGAAACCTACTCAGGCTTGTTCAGTGGTGCCACTTCTGATGTAAAATTGACATTTTTTATAAGCAACTACATACTTTAGTAGGCGTACCAGCTATAAAATTGATTTTTGTAATAAAATAAAAAATAGGGTCACTTAAGAAAATCATTAAAAATGAACTGATCAAAATATTTAGACAGAAGATAAAATAAAACACCATATTTCACTAATATACTTATTCAGCTGACATATCCGAACTGCTTGGTTAGGAGCGTGCGCGTGTACACACACACACACACACACACACACACGGGCGCGCGCATGCACATGCACACTCAAGGAAAGCTATAACCCTTTTTCTAAACTTATTAAAGTTTAACTTATATCTTAGAAGGATGTACCCTCTCTTGTCTATCTTTCTTTCCTTCTATTCCTTCTTTAGGACTCGTTTGTATCTATTCTCTGAAACAAAAAAATGGTTAAATTGAGAATAAAAATATATGCCCTCTAACTGTATAAATTACATTCAACAATTTTAGTGTCTCCTTGTAATGGAAGACAAAAATCAAGATATTGCTCTGAGTTGGATGTTGCAAGCGGACACCAGGATAGAAAGGTTTTGTATCTGTGCTCAGAGTGTGTACAGTCTAATCATTCTTTGGATTATAATAAAACAGATTAAGTATTATATTTAAAAGAAAATTAGGGCCTCACCTGTGGCACACAGAAGATCCACCATCACAGACTGCAGCAATGTTGGATCCTGAACCCAATGAGTGAAGCCAGGGATTGAATCTGCATCCCATGGATGCTGGTTGGGTTCTTAACCTGCTCAGCCACAATGAAAACTCCAGACCAAGTATTGTAAAAATCGATACACAGAGTTTGATTTGGATTGAAAGAAAGGAGAGCAAATTTATATAGAACGATAACAAAGAACAATAGAAAATGGATAATTGTTAGTGTTTTTTAAATGATAAGTACTAAGGGCCAGAATGAGAGGGCATTCTAAGTATAGGGAAAAATATAAACACAAACGAAAGACTGACGATAACAGAGTCAGTTATGAGACCCAAGAAAAGGAGGTGAGCTAGTTTGCTTACTTCATGGGGTAGGAGGATGTCAGGAAAGATAACACTACAAAAATGAGTAGGTATTTGAGCTGCAGAATTTGCACTTAGGTAATGCATGGGGAGCCTTTTAGAAGTTTTAAAGCAGAGATGATTTTATTTGGCCCCTTTCAGAAGGCTGTAGCAGCAGTGTGTAGGCAGAATTGGAACAGAAAAAATAGGTTTAGAAAACAGACACTGTTAAAAAGGCAAGGTAGATGTTAATAAAGGCTGAACTAATATGCCTACAGTAGTAATGTATAAATCTATGGAAATTGATCACTGATCTCATATTTGGTAAAAAAAATATTAGAAACTGCACACTGTGGAGAATTCTACACAGAGTATCCAGGGTAAAGTGAAGATTGTGAGTAAGTTTGAGGTTTTCAGTTTGGATGATGAAAGTGTAAAGCACTTGGGACCGCTACATAGAGATGTGCTACCGGAAAGTGATAGCGATAATAACAAAAAACACATTTGCAAAGACCAAAAGTGGTCATTTATCCTAACTAAAATCTATTGAACCACTGACACACTCCTTTCTATAGCCTCCAAAATATAGTTGCTCCCAGGAAGCAAAGCCAGTAAGAATTCACAAGGAATAAACAAAGACTAGTACAGAATGTTAGTCTCCCCAGGCATTCAGAGCAGAAACCACAGCTATAAGTTAAAGAATAGTATTAAATCTCATTAACAGGTAAGGGAGAAATTTTAGAGTAGTTTGTTTTTGACTAATGAGGAAACTGAATAAATAGTCCAAACTTTCCCTAAAATTTATTGTATTGTATAACCATATTATAACAGCCTAAAGGAAATTGAAAAATAAAGCCCATCTATTTCTCTAGCAATAACTCTTTTCATTTCTCTGCTTTTGTCTCCAAGTCTTCTATACAGTCATATACACTTACATTTTCATAGTCACAATTATATATAACCCATACCATTTTATATTTTGTGTGTAATTTCCTAAGTCATCATATAAGCTTCATATTTATACTTATTGTCTGAGTAATATTCCATTGAGTACACTTAAGAAAAATTTTAAATTATCCTGTGATTGGAGGTTTCAGCTGTTTTCAGTTTGGGTTTATTTCAGTAATGTTGAGATGAGTAACAGGCTCTTTGTGCTTAGAATGGTTTCAAAATATATGAAGTAGATATAAATGTAGGGAAAAAAAATTGCAAATATGGCATTAGGTAAAAAGATTTCAGTGTATGTTTCTCTAATATCAATAGGTTAAAATACAGTAAATATTTAGAATATTTGAAAAGAACAATTTTCTATTAAAAGCTAAATTTAAAATCATAAAACCAATACATTTAAAGTCCCAGATTGGAATAACAACAGCAACAATGATATATATATATATATATATATATATATATATATATCATAATACATATATCATAATATATGTATTATATATAATATATATGTATTATATATGTGTATATATATATATGTGTGTGTATATATATATACACACACACACACAGACAGAATAAGAGTAATGACTGAAGATAAAAAGAGGAAACTTATATGGCAAAGCTAAAAATGCAATTACTTGAGAAAATATATACAATTCAATAAATGTATAAAATCATGATTCATATTGAAATAAACTGTCACACCTCTAAATAACAATAATTCCAGATTAATTCAGTATTTAATGTAAAAGACAAGCCTATAAATTTTGGAAACAAAATAGAACATACTTATAATAGCAACATTTCTTAAAAATAGGAACAAGTGTTAACTGTAAAATAAATTAAAAATTAACTTTACAACATAATAATTCAGACCTACTGTCCATCAACAGATGTCCTAAAGAAAGTGAAAAGAGACATAAAGTGAGAGAAAAAAATTGTAGTCAAAAGAGGAGTATCTTGGAATGTAAAAACAACTTCTGTAAATCACTACAAAAAAGGATGAGGGGGTAGGGAGTAGGATGGACAGGGAGTTTGGGGTGAGTAGAGGCAAACCATAACATTAGGACTGGAAAAGTAATGAGGTCCTACTATACAGCACAGGGAACTATATCCATCTTTTGGGATAAAGCATGATGGAAGATAATACAAGGATGGGAATGTATATAACTGGGTCACTTTGCTCTACACAGAAATTGGCACAAGATTGTAAATCCACTATATTTTAATAAATAAAATGGAGTATATTGTATAGTCAGGTGTATTCTTAAAAAAATAAACATAGTAGTAAAAAAAAAACTTAGGAAAAGATACTCAACCTTAGTATTCAAAAAAAATGTATTGAAAAACATCATAAGCTACCATTAGCACCAACAAGGCCATCAAAATTAATGAAGTATGCAATAACAGGTGTAGGTGAGGACATTAAATAACAGTTATATTGCTCCATTAGTGAATAATTTAAGACTATTTTGGAAAATATTGGGGCAATAGACTGTAAAGTTCAATATGAATATAGCCTTTGATCTAGCTATTTGGCTTCTGTACTAGGTATATACGAAAGGAATGTGCTGTCAAAAATGGCAGTCACTAGCCTCAAGTGGTTGTTGAATACCTGAAATGTGACTAGCTTGGGTCGAGGTATGTTTTCAGGAAAGTTAAATACACACCATACTTCAGAGATGTTGTGCAAGCAAGATAATAAAAACATATCACTACTGATTTTATAGTTTTTTATTGTCAAAGAAAAAATTGCCTCAATTCTTTTGCAATAGGAGAGAGAGAATGAACTCAACTATGCTGAAAGAAAAAAGACTGTAAAATGGAGAGATCTTAAATACTGGGGTGAGCTAGTGGAAACGTACTGAGGCTGTAAGCTGGGAGGTTGGTCAATGTGATTGACCATCTGTTTGCTAATTGATACTTTGCTACACTCCCTCAGGTACTGGGAAGATAGGATCTCTATTTTTAATGATCATTATATTTCACAGAGATAGCTCCAAAGACCTGACAAAGACATCCTTGGTTTATAAAATTTCAAGAGGCCGAGGGAAGATCCACATTTCAAAGGAGTAGAGAAAAAAATTAGAATTATAAGCTTTCTAAAGTAAATACTCTAAAAAAAAAAAAAAGGAGGTTAGGGATCTATAGTCAGGATGAAGCTTGTTTAAATTTTAGTCAAGTTGAGGGGACCATTGAGGCTGTCTCAGTCATTATATCAAAATGAAAATAGTTTGGGCATAGTATACACTTCAAATTTAAAAATATATTAAAATTAATTCCAACTCTTTGAAATATTTGAATGTGGAAATTAAAAAGTTTAAAAGTAAATCATTTCCCTATATGATATTTTTAATTGGCAGTACACTCTAAAAATAGTCATATCTAGTTTTATTAAGATATGTACAAGAATTATCATAATGTTGTTTGTAAGAGCAAAGTACTAAAATTAGCCCATATATCTGTCAATGGATGAATATGGAAATAAATTATAGTCCATTTACGTATTTCACATACTCTACTGAAAATTAATGAACTACATTCAGTGGTGAAAATGAATGAAACTACAACTATGTGAAATAACATGGATACAACTTAGAAACATAGTATTGAGTTAATAAAGCCACTTGTATAAAATTATACAGAATGATTTCCATTTAAAAAACTCTCAAAAGCAAGCAATCTAAAGGCATTATTTAGAGGTACTTAGGCATAAAAAATTGAGAATAACAGACAATTTAGGACAGGGGTCACTCTATGTTATACAACTGGGAATTAATTCACAGCTAACCTTTGTAACTCTGATAATGTCCCGGATTTTAAGTGATTGGCAAAAAAAAAAGGTGTTTGTGTTACTATTGTCTCAAAGTTCCATTAAATTTAAGAAATCTACATAAAATATATAACTAAGCTTTAGTGGAGATGAAAAAATAAATCAACTAACATGAAACTTATTCATACACTAAAACAAAACAGCCCTGCACTCAGTATGCCCAGGTCTTTTTATAAAAATATTTAAATATATTTAAGTACATATATGAGATACTATATATAAAAGGAATTACTTATAGGTAGGATTCTGGTAGTTGTGTTATTTGGAGCATGTATTTGCTGCTTTTCAAAATTTCTGTAATGATATTAACAGTTTTTTTTGTGATTAAAAGTTGTGTACAAGTGATGATTTTGGAAACTTGCTTTTAAATGAGGAATTTATTCTTTTTTGAAGACTCTTAGGAGATGTGACAGAAAAGATGAACCTAAAAACCAGGTCTTAAAAGAACCATGAAATTTTTGACCTGAGAAAAAAAGAATATCTGAGGAAGAGGAATTAGTTTTAGATGACATAAAATAGAAGGGATAATAACGAAAAGTAGTACACATAGTGTTCTAAGGAGAATGTTTCAATAGTGGAAAGCTGTGTTATATAAGTTATTGATGAATTTATTCTACAATAAGAATAACTGAGACTTCATCTTTTAGGTAATGGAGAATAAAACTTGGAATCCAAATAGAACTTTTTAGGTTATCAACACAGTCTCAGACGTAATTATTCATAGAGTTGCTACTTGCAATCCCAGTCATTGTCAAAAAAGTTTCATTGAAACTTAACCCACAGATGAAATGATGCAGGAAAAACAGTCTTCAGAGAAGTTTCTAAATGCTATTGCTAAAACACCTAAAAGCAGTTATAAATTATGAGGTAAAAGTAATGTAAATAATGTATATTCAAGAAGATAGTATCGCTATATTAATCATGACAAATAGGATATTAATGCTTCCAAAGAATTTAGAAGATTAATATTTATGTACTAAACTGAATTAGTCATTTCTACATAATTAGCATTGTTAATATTTCAATATGAAACAAATCTTTGCTTACCTCAGAATAAGTCTGAGGAATTATTTCTGATGCATAGCTTGTAACTAAATTGTTTGTAATGTTAAGATTCTTTATATAATACACTTTTTTTCATATATATAAATGTGTGTACGGCTGATACTCAGAAAGAGGTTAAACCTCAACCAGCATTGGAAGAGGAAACAAATGCATGTTTAAAAGCTGGAAAATGACATTTACCTGAGTGGAAAGACATATCAGTTTAAAGGTGACTCAAACTGAGGTTTATTTAGGGAGCAATAAAGAGCATAGTTATATTAATTACTGCTTAAGAGTTTTTACTGTGTGCTAGAAAAATGTAGCCGTATTATATACAGTGTTAGATTATATCACAACTCCCAACATTATCATGAATTAAAGACGAAATGAGATCAGAGAAGTGAAGTAACTTGCCTTAATTTACTCAGCAAGTAAATGTCAATTTACTGTCCTTTTTTTTCCCCATTTTTATCCGTTTTTCTTTCTTTCTTTCCTTTTTCTTTTCTTTTTAGGGCCACAAGTGTGGCATATGAAAGTTCCCAGGCTAGGGATTGAATCAGAGCTGTAGATGGGGCCGATGCAACAGTCACAGAAACTCCAGATCTGAACTGCCTCTGCTCTTTAAGCCACATTTTCTGGCAATGATGGATCCTTAACCCACAGAGCAAGGCCAGCGATCGAACCTGCACCCTCATCGATACTAGTTAAATTCTTAACCTGCTGAACCACAACAGAAACCCTTACTGTCCACTTTCTTTACCAGTGGTCATGTGAATACTAAAGACAAAAAGGTTTGAAAAATTAAAAAGAAAAAAAATCACATAGATATATACGTATTTGTGTGTATATATATACATACATACATACATACATATATATTATATGTATAAATTACCTACATCACTTCAAACAGAAATTCCAGGAAGCATTGTATCAATGCAGCTCCATAGTAAAATGCCTTATAATTACCTAAGCTTTATTCTGTCAATACAAATGCCAAATTTGAAACGGTCTTGTTAAAATTTAACTTTATTTACATCTGTAGTATATTCGGAGAAACATGGAGAAACTGGAGCTCACTGTCAGTAATATTCCCTCAGAAATATAGTCTCCTGATAACTTTCAGCTTCCCAGTCTACATTCAATTGTGCAAATGTCTTCATATATATATGAATATATATAAACTTATAGATAAATGTGTGCATTTATGCATGTATATACACACACACATAAATGAAAGAAAATATTGTTAAGCTCTGAGAGAGCATAGCAGGATAGATTTGACTCACCTAGAGGATTCTTGAGGAGGCTTTCTAAGGAAATGGCATTTAAACTAGGACCAAAAAGACAAGGGTGATTGGGCCAGAGACTACCAGGAAAATAAACCAGAATCTGTAGGATTGAGGAAGGATGATCTTGATGTCCTTAAGAAACCCAAAGAAGGCAAATACATTTGCATTATGAGGAAGAGTCATACAGGATCTAGTTGTAAGGAATGCACAAAGGCCTCCTCATTGTCTGCCTTTTCCCTAGCTCCGTTTTTACACTAGCTTCTGCCTCAACGCTCTTCTGATAAAATCAAAACAGCTTAAAACTGATCTCCATGCTACTGGCTCTGCCAGCATTCCTATTATTTGTTTCACTTTATCACAGCAAAGACAACAACAAAAAAATCAATAGTCTTAGGCTTCTTCTGGTAATGTGTTAACAGTTTTCTGAGTAATTTTAAAAAGGAACTTACTATTAATTTAGGTGATGCTAACACATGGTTATTAGATAAACATAATAATCCAGTTACCAGATATTGTTCTTGCTTTTGAAGTATTCTGTGTAAGGTAGTTTAAAAATATTTTTACTATTGAAATATATTATTACTATAAAAATGTTTACAAATCATTATAAAGACTCAGAGACATGAAGGGAATTGCAAAAGGACACCCAGCTGGGAAGAAGAATTGGAGTTAAGACTCATGAATTCTGAGTTTCAATCTTATACATATTTTTTTCCACTAAAACGCTTTGTTGCTAATTTGCAAACATTTCATAAATACATCATCAAGTTGAACACACAGTTCAGAACAGAATAGTTTAAGAGTACTAGCACGGATGGCATTAACATTTTTGAAAATACTTAGGAGGATAATATATTAAGAAGTGAAATTTTTATTTCAAAAATAGAAATCCAGGCCTGGAGTTTTAATGCTAGGAGTAATAACCTTGTTTTATATTTTATGAAGTACAGACAGCAAAGTCTAGGGAAAAATTAAATTTAAAAAAAAACTTTAAGATAAATTACTCAAGGGACTCTATTTTGTCATTATAATATATAAGGATTCAAAAGTAAATCCAAGTGTTCACATATTTTTAAAGTTCATACATAAGGGAAAAAAAACTAAGATAAAACATAATGTTTGTGAGTGATTAAATGGTGAATAAAAGCTCAGCTGTTTCATAACAGCAGAATTCATAAGTTTCTATGTATATATATAACAGTATGAACATGACACTTGAGAGATAACATGTTTTGTTTATAACCTTTTTTTTTTTTTTTAGAGGGCTGAACTTGAGGCATGTGGGAGTTCCCAGGCTAGGGCTCAAATTGGAGCTACAGCTACCAGCCTATGCCACAGCAACAGCAACGCATTACCCAAGCTGTGTCTGTGACCTATACCACAGCTCGTGGTAAATGCTGATCCTTAACCCATTGAGCAAGGCCAGGGATTGAACTCGTGTCCCCATGAATACTAGTCAGATTTGCTTCCACTGCACCACAATGGTTACTCCAAGAAAAATTTTACTAAGGATAACACACAAAGATGCATAGTTCTACAATAAAACTGATTATTTAAGTGAAAAATATAGCTTTGTTCTAAAATCCTCATATTTAGCTTCAACAAATGAGGTGCCTGAAATAGGTATAGCTAGAAATTTGCGAAGAAAATTTTGTTAATTAAATATAGATTCAACCCCTAGCCTGGGAACCTCCATATGTCGTGAGTGCAGCCCTAAAAAGCAAAAAAAAAAAAAAAAAAAAAAAAAAAAAAAAAAAAAAAGATAAGTAATCATAATTTATTACCATACTGGTAAATGGAAAGAAAAATTCTTCTAAAAAATTCTTGAAAAAAAAGCTCAGAAAACTGCTTGCCTGGTATTAAAGTTTATGGACGGAGCAGTTTGTTAATTTAACTCCAAAATAAATTTCTTTCTTTACATGACTTTTTTGTATACGTCATATTAAGACTACTGTGAAACTATTCCTACTTTCAGTTTATTCTTTCACTTGTACATAAAAATACACAAGTCATCAGAAAATGCATTGAATTCTTAAAAGGGTCTGGAACCTTGTTCATGCCATTGCTGCAGTGTACAGATGATGGTTAGCACAGCTGGAAACTTTAGATACTCAAAAATGAAATCAGGTCTTAAAATAATATTGTAGAAAGTTACGTTTTAGGATGAAAAACCCTGAGGACTTGTTATGAATGAGCATCCTAACATGTAAAGCATATCATCTTGGGTCGAATCAAGGTGTTCTGCTCATATCTCTGCCTCTGGTAGTGGCCACTGGAAATCTCAGAATTTAGCTTAGGAAACCCCATAATATCACCTTCAAATATGTGCCAATAATGGTTAATCAATCATTCTGCAAACAACTACTGATCACCCAATATATGTTTTTAAGCCACTGTATTTAATGCTATTGATTAGAGAGGATAAACCAGGAAGAAAGGAGAACTTAACAAATGAACTACAGAGTTATTTTTTTCCTTCAAGGAGTTTATTTAGTAGGAATATATGTCAGACTTGTGTATGTAACATTACTCAAATTTCTATAAAGATAGAAAAAAAAGGAAATAAATAGTGACATTCCTAAATTAGAAATAGCATTGCTATATAATTACATGATATGAAAGATTTAAAGTCTAACCTAAACTTTAATAAAGTATGATTTACTTCCTATAAATTGATAATTAGTTGTGTAACTTCTGTAATTTCCCTATGCTTCAGTATACACGTGACAAATTAAGATGTTAACAGTTTATACTCTACATAGGTTTTGAGACAATTAAGTTCATGGGGGTAACATTTTGTGTAGCATATACTAAGGACTCAACAGATATTGTTTTTATATTATTTATAATCTAATAAAATTTTCCCTTACAGGCAAGTATTAATTTTACAATATAAAGAAAAATTCAAATTTAATGTTTTAGAGTGAGACGGAATTAAAACGAACTATTGTTACTGTAAACCCATCTATGGATTTCAAAGGAAATCACTTAGTTTGTGTCTCATGATTCTTTTTAGTTTAAATCTTAGCATAAACAAGTGAATGAACCACCCTGTCATTTAGTATCATAGCATTCCTCCACACCTCCCTCCACCCCAAAGAAATTTGATCCAAAATTTTCACATAGAGATAAAAATTTGTAGATAAATACACATTTGCTCATATTTACATTAAAAAAAGTTTCTTGAGAGACTATAATGGTCCATGTCATTTGTTAGATAATGAAAAGCATATGGATATGCCTTTGAAACTTAACTTCATAAAAAACTGCAGGAGTTCTTAACAAAAACTAGTTGTTCCAACTTATAACATTTTTATATGCATAATATACTTCTTATGTTCATAATCCTATATATCACAAATTCATTTCAGACTTTAAAACAAAAGAATAAATATCAATTTTGTTTGCCCTCTTATTTTACGCAATTCAAATATGTGAGAATAAGCTACTTGTGGTGTTTTTTTAAATTATTTTTTTTAATTTTTGGCTTTTTAGGGCTGCACTTGCAGCATATGGAGATCCCCAGGCTAGGGGTCAAACCTGAGCTGTAGCTGCCAGCCTATGCCACAGCCACAGCAACGCAGGATCTGAGGTGCCTCTGTGACCTACACCATATTTCATGGCAACGCTGGATCCTTAACCCACTGAACAAGGCCAGGGATCCAACCCGCATCCTCATGGATACAGTAGGATTCCTTGACCACCGAGCCATGATGGGAATTCCATCCTCGTGAAGTTTTAAAGATAGATTCTTGGTTTGATGACCAAGTTCACAGTTCAATATATTAAAGGCTCCGTCCTCTGTTGTTGTTGTTGAACTCTATTTATAAAATGAAAATTAAAATGGAATTTAAATTATAAAGTTAAGTATTAAATTAGTTAATTTATTAATTATGTTTAGAGCAATATCTTGAACATTAAATGGCCAGTCAGTGTTAGCTATTACTGTCATTAGTGATGAGATTAGGTTATTTTCACCTCACAGAAGACAGAACTTTGAAATAAGCTCGTGAATCGGTTACACATCAATTACAAGGGATATAGCTATATTTCTTAAGAAAGGATAAATTACTACACATGAAGACTAACAATATAAAAATGCTGATGCAAAAAGCATTAAATATCAAGTCTATAAGTGTGGTGTGCAAACATTAAAAAAGAAGTACAATTTAAGGACACACGTCCCCCACTAACCAAGATGGCAAAGTAATAGTACCTGGACAACTGGACTTGGTAATTAAGGAAAAACATTCTCTTCCTAAATAGAATTATAACTAGCTGGCTTCAGAAGTCATTTCTTCTGAAAATTTAATTCACTGTTTACTGGATATTCCAAACTGAGAGAACAAAACAAATTTAGGAAATTAGGCTTGAAATTATAAATTAAGAGTTAGGTATTAGAGTTTCCACTGTGGCTCAGCAGTAACAAACCCAACTAGTATCCATGAGGACAAGGGTTTGATTCCTGGACGCACTTGGTGGGTTAAGAATCCAGCATTGCCCTGAGGTGTGGTCACACCTCACAGACACTGCTCAGATCCCTCATTGCTATGACTCTGGAGTAGGCCAGCATCTACAGCCCCGACTGGACCGCTAGCCTGGGAACTTTCTGGGTTTGTTAACCGCTGAGCCATGATGGGAACTCTGCGTTTTTCTTTTAATGTAAGAAGAAAACTTCTTAAATCTATTCAAGACAGTGAGAAATTAACAATGTTTTCATTCTTGGATTATGGGTGCTTGTTATTTTTAATCTTAGTGGAGCTTTAATCTTCCAAGGAATCATAACCCAGTAGAAAAAAAGTGAAATACTTAGAATTCCTTAATTACAAATTCTAGAGCTTCAAAATGAGTGTTTAGGAAGTTGCTTTTAATCAAAGCTGAGGAGACATCTTTCTAAAGCATGGCTGGATGGACACTGTTAGATTTAAATATATTTATTATTTTCCCCTCTCTCCTTGTTCTAAAAGCTGTCCTGGTAGCTTGGGGCTAACAGAGAAATCCCCTTCCATGGGGTTTAACTATTGTCTTAAAAGACTCACTTGGATTGGAAAATTCAGCTAAGTAGCTGATGACTTGAACTTTTTTTAACACAATGAATTGTATATTTGTAGCTGTATAACCATCATCAAAACCTAATTTTACAACATTTCCATCCCAAATCCCAGCCTATCCCTCCAACTGCAACCTGTCTCCTTTGGTAACCATAAGTTTTTCAAAGTCTGTGAGTGATGACTTTAGGCTTGGGTATCATATTCCCCGGAAAACAAACAAACACAAATTTAGAGATACCAGCTCTTTGATTTAGTCCTTCCTTCTGTCTTTAGCATGAGAATAAAAATGATGAATAAGTAGCATAAGCTGGTTTCTCATCATACTTTGCACATACTGTCATCTGGGAGGAATCTGACATTGCATTTCTGTAGGTTTCCAGAGAGGTTGCTTCTATTTTTTTTAACAGAAGAGAATAGCTCTCCTTTTACCTGCCCTCATTGCACTGACTAATCTCTTTCTTGGTCTGCTATGGAGCTAGTGGGCAACAACACAACTAGCCTAATTGAAGGTCTTATAGATAAAGGAGGGAGAGGTGGGTAAAAAGAATTGTAAGGGAAGAAGCCTTTTCCATTTTCCCAATAGTCTCGAGTATTATTAACTGTACCAAAGAAATTATATCCAGAATTTTTAAAAACATCTTTTGGGAGACAAATTGTATTTTCCAAATCAGGCCAGGACTGGAAAAATATTTTTGACCTAGATATAACCTGGAGAAAATGATGGCAGTGACTATAAACATAATGAAAGTCATATTCCTTAGAAGAAGAATGAATATTAAAAATGTTATGGCTGGATATTTCTATATTGAATCATTTCCAGAACAGTGGATATAAAAAACTGGAGAAAAGATGAAAAAATGCTAAGGAAACATTAATCACACCTCTTGAGTTCTTCTGAGAATTGTGTGGCAGCCGTTTAAGCCAAATGCTGATATACACACTTATAAAACTGGGAGGCAGAAAAGGAAAAAATGAAAAATAAGAATTATAGCCTGCTAGAGTTACTGATGACTTATAATAGGCTTCGCCTGGTGGAGAAGATTTGACTTGTGACACATCTAAGCCGGTTTAGGAACAGCAGCCCTGTAGGACACAGGAGGATTAGTGCGGAATGAAAAAGAGAATCCTAAAAGATTTAAACAGAGATATCCCTTTAGTCAGACTTTTCCTCAGCCCCTACCTCTAAAGAATCACTACTTCTTCACATGGGTACAAATACTCTATCTGCAAATGTTTCTTTTTTGTTTGTTTTAAATTACACTATATATAAAACATTGTATGCTATTTTTTTTTTTTTTTTTGCTGGACTTGACTGTGATTAGGTAAGGAATCACACTTGTGTATTTCACAGGAATAATGTCTAGCTGGTACAAAATAAAACATTTTTGGAGATAAACTATGATATGGATTTTATCTATACAGAATGATAAAATATTTGGGCACAAAGAAGACATGATTTGTTACTCAGTTATTTCCTAAGGATGCTTATGTAATGGGTTTCTATGATGTCTTGAGGAAATCAGATTCTACATTCCTCAATATTTTATTTCCTTATATATTTACCTTTCTCATCGGAATATGTACTTTGTAGATACAGATAACCAAGTTTAAGTCTAAATTGTGCCATTTACTATTTGTATAATTTCTGTCAAGTAATTTAATAGCTCAGATTCTTTATTGATACAATGGAAAATTTAGCCCTTAAGATTGTTTCAAAAATAGATGAAATATTTACACCTGAATCTAGTAGGTACTCATAAATATTCATTCTTTTCCCTAAGATGAATTTCAAATGTTAATTATAAAAAAGGTCTGAAGAAAAGAAAGATTAGCCCAAATAGGTATAATTATGCAAAACATATAGAAAATATGACTTATAAAATATATTTTTGCTTTAGGAAAAAGAAAGTGATGTAAAAGTGTAGAAATTTCATGAGAGGAGTCTTCAGATAAATTGGTCTAGTTAAATGACACAGTTTAAATCAAATACAGTAAATGTATATCCAAAAAAAGAATTACACAATGACAGAAGTTCTAGTTACCATAACTGATGAGATGCAGAAGGATTCCTCAGCTTGCCTTAAAATTTATCCCTTCAACTAATAATTACTGAGTGCTTTCTGTGTGCTCAATGAATCTTTCTATGGATGTTTGGGGATCATTAATGAACAAAGGAGATAAAGGTCCTAACCTCATGGAATTTCAGTTTAGTTATAATTAACCAATATAGTTTATGACATTATGATTTTGAAATCATGTTTAACCTTCAAGAAAACATGGTAAGATAGTCAATCACTACTTATAAATTTATAAACATACTAAGATAAATATTTCAGAACTAATGACCAAAAATATATTTCCTTCTGGGCACTGAGCAGGATGAATACCTCTAGCATTAATGTAAAGTAAATCTAATCTATCTTTGAATGCACTATAAGCCAGCTATCATTTGGAGCAGGTGAAACAAAGGCAAACACTTCAAAACTCCTGCCGTTGAGATATTCCAACTTCAGTTAAAAAGGTCATACATATAAGGAAGAATTATAGTACACATTGTAGTGGGTCCCAGAATAAATTTGTTCCTAAGGGACAGGATAAATTCTTAATTGAAACAGAGACTCAAAAAGGTAATGTATGAGTATAGGTGGACCCTGTGAAGAGGCAGCAAGAGCACAGCCATCTACAAGCCAGCCAGAGAGGCCCCAGAGGAAACCAGCCCTGCGGACACCTTGATCTTGGACCTCTAGCCTCCAAAAGTGTGAGAAAAATCTGCTTTTCAAGCCACTCAAAACAAACAAACAAAAATGTAACCAAAGAAAAGGTGAAATGTGAAAGGAACTCATAGAGCTTAACTGGAAAGTCATTCGTTACATGGAAACAGAAATCAAAAGACTGTAGTATTAGAATCATGAGGAGACTCTTGCTAGCTGTCATTAAGCTTCTTTCCCCCTATCTTAAAGTTGATCCTGAAAGCTGTGTAATAAATCACCAAGCCTCTCAATTCTACCTACTAAATAAAATAGAAATCTCTCCCTTGTTTTCCATTTCCACAACTATTATGCTCTTTCAAGCTCTATTATTTCCTCTGTATCGTTTCAACATGCTCCTAAGTGGTCTCTATGTCCAGTCTTACCCTTACCTTTCAATTCCACACTGACAAGCATGATAGTTTGATCTCTACCACACATTTCTTACATACTTTATGCTATAAGGAGTCTCCACAGTAAACCTCGAGCAATAATTCTTGGGAGCTCTCATTGTGGCTCAGCAGTAACAAACCCAATTAGTATCCACGAGGATGCGTGTTCAATCCCTGGCCTTGCTCAGTGGTTTAAGGATCTGGCGTTGCTGTGAGCTGTGGTGTAGGTCACAAACATAGTTTGGATCTATTGCTGCTGTGGCTGTGGTGCAGGCTAACAGCTACACCCCCAACTGGATACCTAGCCTGGGAACTTCCATATGCTGCTGGTGCAGCCCAAATAAAAAACAAGGAAAAAAAATTCTTAACTCACTGATGATTGAGTTTTTCCATAGTTTTAAATGACCCCTTACTACATATTTTACTATATGATCCCTTTATTATATTACTTCTTTACTGTAACAAATTTCTACAAATAAAGTGTCTTAAAACAACACATATTTATTACCTTCAAGTTCTAGAGAGGAAAAGTCCAAAACTAGTCACACTGAGCTAAAATGCTGACAAGGCTGGTTTCTTCTGGAGACTTTGAGTGAAGAACCCATTCCAGTATCTTTTCCAGTTTCTGGGGCCACTGATTTTCTTTGGCCCAGGGTCATTTCCTCACATCACTTAAACTTCACACTCTTTTGTTAAATTTCCTAATAATGACTGATCCCCCTGCCTCCCTCTTATAAGGACCCCTGTGATTCCATTGGGCAAACCCAGATAATTTAAAATAATATCCAAATTTTAAGACCCTTAACTAAATTTGCAAAGTTCATTTTCCCACATAACAGAATCACATGTTCTATGTTTAGTACATAAACATTTTGGGAGGGCCACTATTTAGCTTAGCTGTGAAATGAAATTGATATAAAATAATGTTTATCTTTACTCATAATTTTTAAATATATAAAATTCCTAGCTGTGATATATAAGAGAAATAAAAGGAAAGTGATTTATAATAAGATGACATGCATTTGACTATGTAGACGCTTGGGAACAACTGCACTAAAAAATATAGTGATGCAATTAGATACCTTTACTGAAACGTGTTAAGTACCATGAGTATAACAGAAAAAATGCTATAACATACTAACATACTAATCATCACAGTGATACTGGCATTTTGTACTGGCAATTCAAAACAAGATGAAGAACAACTCTTGATAAAGTTCTAAACAACTGCTGCTGATTTACATGACAGTCTCATTTCAAAATTTCAATGCATGTTAAGATGCTCAAAGTGTCTTGTGCTTACATGTAAAAGTGTCTTGACTCTGATAATTATTGTTTTTTCATCTACATATATATCCAGTAGAGAGCCAAAAACACTAAAAACCTGTTGCTAGTATTATAAAATGGTACAACCACGTTAGAAAATATTTTGACAATTTCTTAAGAAAAATAAATGTATACCTAGCAAATGACTTGCCATTCCACACCTAAATATTTATTCAAGAGAAATGAAAGCAATGTTATATAAATTCTTGTACATGGATATCTATAGCAGCTTAACTTGGAACATCAAAGGTTGAATAAATACACAGATTTGTGGTTTATCCATGTAATGGAAATACTATTCAGCCATACAAATAAGTTAACTAGTGATATGAGTATGAATATGAGTATGCTGAATAAAAGAAGAGTGACAGAAAAAAAAAACAGAATATACTACTCTATGATTCCATTTATATACTGTTCTAGCAAATTATAAACTAATCCCTAGTGATATAAAGAGGAAAGAGATCAGTTCTGTGGAAGGAAAGAGGGTGGTAGTGGAGGGGGGGGTTACCAAGAGCATGAAGAAAATTGTGGAGATTGGAAACAGATTCTTTAAATTCTTTTTTTTAATTTTTCATTTTACTTGATTTACAAAGATCTGTCAATTTCTGCTATATAGCAGAAGTGACCCAGTTATACACACATGCACACACACACACATATTCTTTTTCTCATATTTTTCGATCATATTCCATCACAAGTGATTGCATTTAGTTTCCTGGGCTATACAGCAGGACCTCATTGCTTATTCACTCCAAATGCTATAGTTTGAATCTACTAACCCAAAACTCCTAGTCTATCCCACTCCCTCCCACTCCCCCTTGGCAATCACAAGTCTGTTTTCCACGTTCATGAGTTTGTTTCTTTTCTGTAGATAGGTTAATTTTTCCATATATTAGACTCCAGATATAAATGATAGCATATGGTATTTGTCTTTCTATTTCTGACTTACTTCACTTAGTATAAGACCTCTAGTTCAATTCAGGTTGTTGCAAATGGCATTATTTCGTTCTTTTTTATGGCTGAGTAGTATTTCACTGTGTACATGTACCACATCTTCTTAATCCATTCATCTGTCCACGGATATTTAGGCTGTTTCTATGTTTTGGCTCTTGTGAATAGTACTGCAATGAACATAGAGGTGTGTGTATCTTTTTGAATGAAAGTTTTGTCTGGATTTATGTTCAGGAGTTGGATTGCTGGATCATATGATAGTTCTATATTTAGTTTTCTGATGTCTCTCCATACTGTTTTCCAATGTGGCTGTACCAATTTACATTCTCAACAACAGTGGAGGAGTGTTTCCTCTTCTCCACACCCACTCAAACATTTGTAATTTGTAGACTTATTAATGATAGCTATTCTGACTGGTGTGAGATGGTACCTCATTGTAGTTTTAATTTGAATTTACTAGTGACGTTGAACATTTTTTCAGGTGCTTGTTGGCTATCCATATGTCTTTGGAGAAATGTCTATTATAGGTCTTCTGACCAATTTTTTCGATTAGGTTGTTCATTTTTTTTTTTTTGCTGTTGAGTTATATGAAGTGTTTGTATATTTTGGAGATTAAGCCCTTGTTGGTTGCATCATTTGAAACTATTTTCTCCCATTCCATATAGTTGTCTTTTTGCTTTTTTATGGTTTCCTTTGCTGTGCAAAATCTTGTCAGCTTGATTACTGTAACTTTGTAATATTGTCTGAAGTCTGGAGAGTTATGGCTACTGCCTGGTCTTTTTTCCTCAGGATTACTTTGCAATTCTGGGTCTTTTATGGTTCCACATAAATTTTCGGATTGTTTTTTCGAGTTCTTAGAAAAATGTCATGGGTAATTTGATAGGGACAGAATTAAAACTGGAGATTGCTTTCAGGAGTATGGTCATTTTAATGATGTTAATTCCTCCAATCTTTTAATCTTTTTTAAAATTTCCTTGATTAATGTTTTAAAGGTCTCAACATGTAAGTCTTTCACCTCCTTGGTCAGGTTTATTCCTAGGTATTTGATTTTTTTTGTGTGCAATTTTAAAAGGTATTTTTTTCTATCCCTTTTGTAATATTTCTCTGTTAGTATACAGAAATACAACCAATTTCAGCAAATGAAATAAAAAAGTGAAAGTAATTTAAGAGAACTATGGGACAATATAATGTGGGCCAATCTAAGAATAATAGGGATTCCAGAATATGGAGAAAAAGAAAAGGGGATGAAAAAATATTTGAAGTAATTATGGCTGAAAACTTTCCAAATATAAAGGAAACAGATATCAAGATACAAAAAGCAGAGGGCCCCAAACAGGCCCACACCAAGACATATTACAATAAAAAATGACAAAAGTTACAGATAAGGAGAGGATTCTAAAGGCAGCAAGAGAAAAACAAAGAATTAATTATAAGGGAACCCCCTAAGGCTATCAGCTGATTTCTCTACAGAAAAACTACAGAAGAAAGTGTCAAGATATATTCAAAATTCAAAAAGAAAAAAAAATTGCAGGATAGAATATTCTTCCCTGCAAACTTATCATTTAAAATAGAAGGAGAGATAAGGAATTTCTCCAACAAACAAAAATACAGCAATAGTAATCACATTCTAAAAAAAATACTGAAAGGTCTCTTCTAAATAGGCAAGAAATAAGAAGATATACGATGGAGGAAAACCCAACTGGAAATAATTACTTAAATAAGCCAGATCTAAAAGAGAAAACAAAACAAAGAAACAAAAACTACTGTAAAAGCAATGATAAACATGAAGATGTAAAAAAGGACATCAAAACCATAAAATGTGGGGAAGGAAAGTAAGAAAATTTAGACTCCTTTCTTTTTTTTGTTGTTGTGTTTGAGCCTATATGACTAACAGACATAGGAAGGGGTTTAACATACTTGAAAAACAGGGCAACCACAAATCAAAACCAAACAATACATTCACAAAATCTAAAAATAAGAGTATACAAGCATAAAATAAAAGGAGATCATCCAACCAAAAAAAAGAAAGGAACAAAGGAGAAACATGGAATCAACTGGAAAACGAGTTTTAGAATGCCAGTAAATATGTATTTATCAATAATTGCCTTAACACAATGGACTAAATGCTCCAATCATAAGATATAAAGTGGCAGAGTAGATTAAAAAAAAAAGATCTGCAATATACTGCCTAGAAGATACTCACCTTAGAGCACAGGACACATATAAATTGAAAGTGAGGGGATGAAAAAAGGCATTTCATGCGAATGGAAAAGGCAGGAAAGCCGGTGTTGCAATACTAATGTCAGACAAAATAGACTTTATAACAAAGGCCATAAAGAAAGACAAAGAAGGACACTGTTTAATGGTAAAAGGATCAATTCTTTAACTTCTTTTGTGATAATTCCATGAATGTATATCCATATTAAAAGTCTAAAATTGTTATACACACACACACACACACACACACACACACACAGACGCAGCTTATGATGCATTAATTATACTGTAATAAAGCTAAAAATAAAATTGAAGTGTTTTGCTGGAATAGTTGTTAACATTTGATTAGAAAACAAAATCTGTGTATGGTTACTTAATATGTTTAAGTTTCTCTCTAGACCTGAAAAGAGGATCTGTACCTCTGGTCAAGCCAAACCTCTCTCTGCTGTTAAATGAATAATATATCCAGGGTGATAACACATCAGCCATTTCACTCCTAAGATATTCAGATTATCTTCTATGAAGATTCTTTAGATTCTTTGATCTTATATGTATGTTTGGGCAGGAACTCCCAAAATCTCTTTTTGAAAAAAATCTCCTGCATATATAAATTGGGACATTCCAATTATTACTCAGATTTCATGCCTTGCAGAGGTAATATTTCCAACATGAGTCACATTTACCACAGACTTTGTTTATAGAAGCCATAGGAAGAGGTTCTCAGATAAAATATAATGTGCCTAGTTAAATGTTAATATCAGATAAATAATGAATAATAGTTTAAGTATGATCCATAATTATTGTTTATCTGAAATGCAAATTTAATTGGGTTTTCTGTACTTTTTATTTGCTAAACCAGGCAACTCTTCCTGAGATTACTACAGCTGATTTTCACAGAAAATAACAGAAATGATAGACATAGAAGTAAGATGTGGAGTGGTTGGCATGTCAGAAAGCCTTTAAAATTTATTATTTTAATGTTATTTATTACCAGAGATTCTTGATGAACCAAGATGTATAAATATAATTAAATGTATATACAAATTTGTTTTTAGTACAGTTATACACAATGACTATGTAGAAGTTTTAGGTCATATTAGCCCTAACTGTTTGATATTTGCAAGACTGAAGTTTTATGAGAAGAGAACGTTTAGCTATAAGATTTTGACTAATTGTTATATCATTTATTTCCCTTAGTCTGAATAAGGGAAAATTAAAACTAGGTAAGGATGTCTAAGTAAACTAATTAGGACATAATAAAAGTGATTATACGAACAAAGTTGAAAATGCAAGATCATGTAAGACAAGCAACTCATTTTCTCAATGTAAAAATCTCACTTTCTCAAGGTATGGTAGAGTAAGCCAGGTCGTTCCTTGTGTTTTCACCTTAACTTGAATGAGTAAGGGGATAGGATGTGACTGTAATTCCATATGTTTATAATTTGGAAAATTTTGAATCTTGAAAGGTATTTTATTCCTCTTATGAGGAGAAAAATCAAGCTTTCAAATGAGAAATGAAGTAGAAGTGAATAAATTTATTTCCAATTTCAACCACAAAGTGGCAGAGTAACCATGGGCAATTGCACTGACCCACAGAGACCATACAAGTCAAGAGAAGGTAGTGAACTAGATATTCCTTGCACTGTTTGTAGTAGCCTTATGGTTTTGGAAGGACTCTATCAGAGTTACATATAATATATTAAATATATGAAGGAAGAAATGAAGGAAGGAAGGAAGGCAGGAAGGAAGGGAGGGAGGGAGGAAGGAAGGAAGGAAGGAAAGTGCTGGATAGATTATCCTAGAAATTCTTGAGCATTAATGACAACCATTTAGAAACTAACCACTGAAATGTTATTTACTGCATTTTAAATGTCATCATTTTCTAACATGCAAACACATGTATGCTCTAACCTGGATGATCGACTATAAGAAGAAAATATTTTTGCAGGTGGAGGGGTAAAACATTCTCTGCACACCTAGAATAGGTTTCCCAGTCGATCTTGTGATGAGATTTGGTCCTGAGATTTCACTATTCTATTTATGCATTTACTTTTATTATTATTAGTAGTATTATTATTATTAATTTAGTGTTCATAACAACACCATGAGAACACTATTAGGAAAAAATAAAAAAAGAAAGCGGGAGTAAGGGGGTGATTTTGTAACAGATCTCAATCAGCACATTATATAACTGTTGTTATAATTACCCAACTCTGAAGAATTCCCAGCTAAAAGTTCTTACTTAAAGCAGTATAAGTGTAGATAATAATTATTCTGTTTGGTCATTTGTCTATAATATTCAGGTTATATTCCAATATTATGCATGAGGTGACTGCATAGAGATTAAGACCAAAGTTTATAAATATTCCTGCTAGTACTGAAAGAGTAAAAATGTGCATACACTACAAATACATAAAGTTTTTTCTGTTTGTTTTTTGCTTTTTAAGGCCACACCTATGGCATATGCACGCTCCTAGGATAGGGGTCAAAGCGGAGCCCACTGAGCGTGGCCAGGGATCAAACCCACATCTTCATGGATACTAGTCAGATTCGTTTCTTCTGCACCACAACGGGAACTCCCCAATCAAGATTTTAATGCAAATATATGAACAGAATATTCTAGAACATATTAACTGATATTGACTGGAATTTTATCTGAAACAGTGTTTTTTACTGATATCCTTTTTTTTTTTTTTGCTTTTTTAGGGCCGTACTGCAGCATATGGAAGTTCCCAGGCTAGGTGGAGAAGTGGATCTACAGCTGCTGGCCTACACCACAGCCATAGCAACTTGGAATCTGAGCCACGTCTGTGACATACAGCACAGCTCACAACAAAGCCAAATCCCCATCCCACTAAGCGAGGCCAGGGACTGAACCTGAATCCTCAAGGATACCAGTCAGATTCGTTTCCCCTCCAGCACAATAGGAACTCCCTGATATCATTTCTGAGGAATGGGTAATCCCATAGGCAAGCCCAGCTGAATGCTTCTTACATTTTTCTGTGATGGGCCAAGTGAAATAATAATTTTTATTTCAAAAGATGGTATGTTTATGGCAAAATTACTCAAGCCCAGAAATCAGAGAATTCTCACACATTCAGGTTTATTTAAAAAAAAAAGAAAAGAAAAAGAGGAGTTCTCATCATGGTGCAGCAGAAACGAATCCAACTAGGAACAACGAAGTTGTGGGTTCAATACCTAGCCTCACTTAATGGGTTGAGGATCCGGCATTGCTGTGAGCCGTGCGGTGTAGGTTGCAGACGCAGGTCATATCTGGTGGTGCTGTGCTCTGATGTAGGCCGGTAGCTGTAGCTCCGATTAGACCCCTAGCCTAGGAACCTCCATATGACTTGGGTGCAGCCCTAAAAAGACAAAAAAGAAAAAAGAAAAGGAGGAAAGAAAGAAAAAATAATGTAATTAGAGGCTTAAGCAAATAGATCTTGAGTTGGAGACAAATGCAGCATAACCATAAGATTATAAAGCTGCTTCACTCAAAATTATCAGCTCAAATTAAAACAAAACTTTGCTCTTCCTTCTGAGTCACTTTATTACCCAGAGTCAGGGTGTAGCTCCTCTGTATCTGTACGGACATGGGTAGGTGGTTTTGCATTTTAGCAATGACCAGTCTCATAGCATCAACCATTGCTTTTAAGAACCAAAATATGAGATTATTATATCACATTTCTGTGTTTCATGAGGCCAAATGTTCTAGATTTAGTGTTTTCTTTTTTTGTTTGTTTTATTTTGGATTTAGTGTTTTCAAAGAAGAGGTAGACTTTTTTTTTTTTAAGAAAGTATGGAGGGATATTAAAAATAGGCATTGGTTCTTCCTCACCGCCCTCCTTTTTTTTTTTTTTTTGCCATTTCCAATGGTAAAAGTACAATTCTCAATGCTTAGAATACACTTTCTATATTATAAAGTCTTTTCCATAGGTACTATCTACTGTTATTTTTATGACAACCTCTGTAATTTGGAAGTGTTTCCTACTTCAGGGCCTCAGAGACAAACACACTAAGTCTTAGGCATACATATACCTCAAATTCAACCCTGTTCCATAGGGTACATGGAATTTTCAATTCAACTGAGATTGCCACGTCTTTTGGCCTACCTAACTCAGCATGATTAGGGTATCCCAAAATAATTTCAGGACTAGAATATGGTTATTGTCCCATATGTCAGAGAATTTAACCTGGATTGAAGGACATAATATTAAAAAAATACATACCAAAGTATCAAATCTAAGACAAATTTCAATTTGTTTCATTCTATCTTCAGTCATTTGTTCCTCTCTGAAATATTAATGAATAATTTGTGCTAACCCCTGTTCTAAGCACTGTGAATATGAATAAACCTAAGATTTTGTCCCAGAACTGAGGGATTCAGATCTCATTTGAAGAGACCTGTACATAAATGTGATGAGGATCATATTAGAAACATACACCAAGAGATATGAAAAGACAAAACTCATGAACTCTGCTTCAGATTTCTCAGGAGCAGGAACACCTGAATTGAATGTTCAAGGTTCATTATAGTTATCAGACAGAAGGTTACTAAAAGGAAGGCAAAAACGTGTTAAAGAACAGAGCTATGTCGGATAGTAGAATATTCTAATATTTGAAAATGGCACAGGTTTAATGAGCCTCTAATTTAGGAGTTCATCAAAGAGGAGACAGAAAAGTTAAGCTGAAAAAGGCCATTTTAAAAAGTAATTCATACTGGGTTAAGGTGCCTAAGACTTTTTTCTTCATGGAGTAGGAAATCCCTAAAAGTTAAGGGGAGTGTAATGACCAGTTTTGAAGATCTACCACAGCCAAGGTCTATTTCCTAAAACCTCTCACACTGTAATATTTTTCTCTATAGTTTCAAGTTTAAGAATACATTAGAAATCACTTTTAAGGAGTACACCTGCAACATATGCAAATTCCCAGGCTAGGGGTCGAATCAGAGCTGCAACTGCTGGCCTATGCCACGGCAACGAGGGATCCAAGCCGACTCTATGACCTACACCACAGCTCAAAGCAATGCTGGATCCTTAAACTGCTGAGGGGGCCAGGCATTGAACCCACATCCTTCTGCATACTCTTTAGGTTCCTTACCACTGAGCCACAACAGGAATCCTAGAAACCACTTCTAACAAATCATTTTTACTCTCATTTTTCAAGACACAACTTAACATTATTTAGTTACCCTATGCTAATGTTTCTATAGCATTGATGAAATGTACACAGTTAAAAACTTTTATGAAGCTTTGTATTTTTCATCTTTTTTGTTGCATTGGTGGTATTTTTTGTCCTTTTGCTTTCTAAATTTATTTTGTTCGCTGTCTATAGTTAAGTCTCTAACAATCAATAGAACTACTTAAGAACAGAGTTTAAATTTAACTGTTTTTGCTTAAACATTTAAATATAAATACCCTGTATGCCACATCCATCTAAAATGCCCTTTCTTGCCCTTTCTTTCCTTCCTTCCTTCCTTTCCTTCTTTCTTCCTTTCTTTCTCTCTTTCTCTCTCTCTCTTTCTTTCTCTCTCCCTTTCTTTCTTTCTTTCTTTCTTTCTTTCTTTCTTTCTTTCTTTCTTTCTTTCTTTCTTTCTTTCTTTTCTTTCTCTCTTTCTTCTCTCTTTCTTTTGTAAGTGGGCCTCTAGATGCCAGAGAGGATCAGATCAATAAAGAGAAGTTATTCAAGAGTTCCCCTTGTGGCTCATCGGAAACGAATCTGATTAGCATCCATGAGGATGTAGGTTCGATCCCTGGCCTCGTTCAGTGGGTTAAGGATCCAGCGTTGCCACGAGCTGTGGTGTAGTTCGCAGACGTGGCTTGGATCCTGCGTTGCTGTGGCTGTGGTGTAGGCTGGCAGCTACAGCTCTGATTATACCCCTAGCCTGAGAACCTCCTTATGCCATGGGTGCGGCCCTAAAAAGATTTTTAAAAAGAGAGAGACATTATTCACCAAATATGTTTCGCATTATCTATCTAAAATCTAAGTGTCTAGGGTGATTTATTGAAACCCAACTCTTTGCTATGAGTTCTGATTGTGCTTGTGAATGTTACATTCTGCAAATGACAAAAGCTGATCTTACACTTACCCTGATATCTAGGGTTCACCAAATGGCTGACTTTGCCTCTCTTCCAGCAACTGGAGGAGTAACTTTATCACATTATCTGATAGCCACAAATTCATCTGAATGGCAACTGAATGATGATAAAAATGATAAAATTCATTCCATGATTCTAGTTTGAATTATCAAGACTGTGGTCTAGAAACATTTGTCAACTTACAAGAGAAAAGTATTTTCTACTGTCTGTGTCAGATGCCAGGTGCAAAATAGCCACAAAGACAGCTACAGTTAGGAGTGCTTGGTTGTACCAAAAAGGGGCTTAGCAACTGGGATCAAATTCTGACACAATTATATACCAGTACTTGTTTACAAAAGATTTTTGGTTAAAACTATTAAGCTATAACTTTTGATTTCAGCCAACTAGAAATGTAAGTGGAATGCATAAACAGTCTGGAGGAAATGAAATGGGTAAACTTCCGATTTTGGCTATAATCATTAAGCAACATGGTTCTCAGTCTTCAGCGTATAAAGAGTAATCAGGGACATTATCAAAAGTGCAAGGTTCTAGGCACAATCCTGAGATTCTAATTCAGTAGATATAAACTATGGCCCATGAGTCTGAACATTAAAAAAAAAAAAAAAACAACTAAGCACATCTACGTATTAAAAAAAAAAATTCTATGGCACAGTGGGATAAGGATCTGCCATTGTCACTGCAGTGGCTTGGGTCACTGCTGTGGTGGGGTTTGAATCCTTGCCCAGGACCTTCCACATGGTGTGGCATGGCAAAAAAAAAAAAAAAAGTTTATATTCACATCATACTTTATGAAACCCTGCCAGACCAGATGGATAAGAGGTAGATAAAAAGATCCAGTCCTGGCCACAGATGAGAGGCTTCAGTCTGAACTGGCTGAGTCCAAGAAAACAAATATTTCTTGATGACTTTATTCAGATTTCTCTGAGATTAGTCTAATTATGTCTACAGAGCAATCAACATTTTTTAGTGCAACTGAATAGTTTTTCTATCAATTATTTACTATGTAAATATCTGTAATTTGACAACCCTTGACTAATCATAATCAAAGTTAAAAAAAAAAACAAAGAAACCTGACATAGTCCCCAGTTTCAAGAGTCTTACAAAGTCTAAGAGTAAATAAACTGCAATCTACACAAATTCTCATAGAACACAGAGTTACTCAACTATATTCTCTTCCATATAAAGGCAATGGGACTTCTGAAAAGTTAGAGGGCAGGATCATCTGGGTTATGACAGCTGGACTAAGACTTCTGGAAGAAGTGACTTTATAGATGGTAGAAGCTTTAATTATATTCCCTTAATTCTACTAAATTTCCCAGTGTTAATCAAGGTCCATTTTATAGCATCTTCATATGTACTAACATATTAAAATTCTTACTTAAAAAGCTTGAAGTCAAAGGCATTGCATTGATGCTTCATATACTTTCTTAATTGCTTTTTAGCAGCAATTTCATTCATTGAGTTCAAATAGTTAATGAATGCTTACTATGTGTTATACCTCAATGGGAGTAAAACACTAAGCTAAACACTCGAAAATCTCAAAAATTCTTGCACCAAATAAGATTACATTCTAAAGGAGAAAAACAAAAAAAATGACAAAAACAAATCAGTAAAATATGAAAGTGGTCAATCTGGTCTAACTCTAATGAGTTTAGCCTAAATAATGAGAAGGATGAAGTTGTCCTTAAGTGATATGGGGAGGGCTAGCAAAGGAGCAGTCTTTATGAAAAACTATAGGAAACCAAAAGAATTTCCCCTGTAAATATTTTGTATTACCATTGTTCACTTAAAGCCTTTTTCCTCCAAAGGATTTATTTTTTATCTATTTTTAATTTTTTTTATTAGAGTTGATTTACAATGTTGCCAGTTTCTGCTGTACAGCAAAGTGACCCAGTCACTTTTCCTTACATTATCCTCCAGCATGTTCCATCACAAGTGGCTAGATATAATTTCCTGTGCTATACAGCAGGATCTTATTGCTTATGATTTGAACTTTTAAAATTGAAGTTTCTAATGATTCGAACAATAGCACTGATATTCTTCTTTGCTCTAAGTAGGAAAATGATGGGGATTGGGAGGAAACTTTTTGTATCTCAATGGTTTGTAAATTTAAATGTGCATGAAAATCATCCTGGGGGCCCTTTTAAAATATTCATGTCTTGAACCTAATCCCAAAGATTCTGATTTAGCATCTGGTGCTGGGGGTGGGGGGATTATATCTTTTTAATTGAGGTGATGCTTTGGGCAGAGGGGCTGAGAATCATTGGCCCCTGGCGTAAGTAAACAAATAAAGAAAACACAGTTGACCCTTGAACGACATGAATCTGAATGGCATATGTCCAATTACACACAGATTGCTTTTGGGCAGTAGTAACAGTACTCCATAATCTGCAGCCAGTTGAATCCTTATATGTGGAGCCACAGATACAGAGGAAAGGAACCATGAATATGGAGGAACCACGTATGTGGGCTGCCAGCTATAAGTTATATCCACACTTTCAACTAAATGAAAGGTGGGTGTTCCTACACCCCTACAGTGTTCAAGGGTCAACTGTATATTTGTAAGTAAAGTGTTTACCATCTAACAAAAAGTATTTTCCTATCCCCGGTATACACTGTAGAATGTAATAATGTAATCAAATTTATTTTCTTTAACCAATTCTATAATAATTTGTTAACGCTCAGATGGTACTGCCTAAGTGAATCTGTAGATTCACTACAAAAGGAGAGCTGCCTTCGCCACAGCCACACCAACGCGGGATCCGAGCCACGTCTGCAACCTACACCACAGCTCACAGCAACACCGGATCCTTAACCCACTGAGAAAGGCCGGGGATCGAACCCGCAACCTCATGGTTCCTAGTCAGATTCGTTAACCACTGAGCCATGAAGGGAACTCCTCCATATACTTTTGGATTGTTTGTTCTAGTTCTGTGAAAATGCCATGGCTAATTTGATAGGATTACACTGGATATCTAGATTGGTTTTGGTAGTATGTTCATTTTAACGATGTGAATTCTTCCAATCCAGGAGGAGCATGGGATATCTTTTAATTTTTTTTGAATCCTCTTTAATTTCTTTGATTAATGTTGTATAGTTCTCAGCATATAAATCTTTCACCTCTTTAGTCAGGTTTATTCCTAGGTATTTAATTTTTTGGGTGCTAGTTTAAAAGGTATTGTATTTTTATATTCATTTTCTAATATTTCATTGTAATCATAAAGAAATGAAATCGATTTCTGAATGTTAATCTTGTATCCTGCCATTTCGCTGAATTCATTGATCAGTTTGAGTAGTTTTTATGTGGAGTCCTTAGGGTTCTCTCTATAAAATACCATGTCATCTGCATATAGTGACAGTTTTACGACATGACCCAGCAAGTCCCCTCCTGGGCATATATCTGGACAAAACTTTCATTGAAAAAGACACATGTGCCTGTATGTTAATTGCGGTGCTATTCACGATAGCCAAGACATGGAAACAACCTAAATGTCCATTAACAGATAAACGGATTAAGAAGATGTGGTCTATAGATACACAATAGAATACTACTCAGCCATAAAAAGAACAAAATAATGGCATTTGTAGCAACATGGACGGAACTAGAGACTCTCATACTAAGTGAAGTAAGTCAGAAAGAGAAAGACAAATACCATATGATATCACTTATACCTGGAATCTAATACATGGCACAAATGAACCTATCTACAGAAAAGAAACAAACTCATGGACTTGGAGAACAACTTGTGGTTGCCAAGAAGAAACTGGAGGGATGGGATGGACTAGGAGTTTGGGGTTAGTAGATGCAAACCATTGCATCCAGAATGGATAAGCAATGAGTCACTGCTGTATAGCACAGAAAACTGTATCTAGTCACTTGTGATGGAACATGCTGAAGGATAATGTGAGAAAAAGAATGTATCTATGTGTGTGTGTGTGTGTGAGCGTGTGTTTGTGTGTATAAATATATGACTGGGTCACTTTGCTGTACAGCAGAAATCAACAAAACACTGTAAATCAATTATAACATAAAAAGCAAAAATCTTAAAAAAATTTTTACTAGGTTAAAACACATCTGAAGTGGATTAATGCAATAGACACTTAGGGAGCAGCTGACCATGAAAAATTATGTCAGGTGGAATGGCATAGTCTCCCCTTTTTATTATTAAAAATAATAATAATAAATAAACAAAACCAAAAAGGCATCAAATGGCTTTAGCTCTTATTTATCTACTTCTACCCTCTCTTTCCACCCTCAATTCTCAAATCGGAGTACTGCATTTTGTAGTAATGGTTTTTATACATGGAAGTAACATCTTATTCCAGATTCAGCTTGTTTCCAGGAGTGTGATTTTTTTTGGTGTATTTGGAATGTTCAGTAGTTGTAGAAATATTTTACTTATTTCTCAAACATGACAATGATTTCAACTACCAAGTTTACACTCAAAGGAGCATAGTTTAGAGTCACCGTGAAGTGGAAAAAAAAAATCAATCTTAGAATCCTATCATCTTCAACCTCCCTTATTCAGAATTTTTCCTTGTCAAAAGGACTGAAATCCTGCTTATAAAACTTTCCAGTACATGTCAGAATTTGAGGAAAAGGACCATTAACTAGATCCCTCAGAGTACCTTGTAGTATGTTTCTGCTCACGTATGACAAGAGCTAGTATTTATCAGTAAGACAAAATTGTATATTTTTGTAATACTTACTTAAATTTTACCTTTGTGATCTTCATTAAGAAATAAAAACATCTATAATGGAAGAAGCTACTACCATCCTTAGAAATGTGTTAGAAATAAGACAGCCTTGCAATTTCTTCACATTGATCTCACCTTGCCAAGTTGTCTAATACAGGATAAAAATCTAAAAGAACTAGGACAGAGGAAGCATGGAACATGGGAAGAAGGGTGATGAATACATAAAACAAAGGAAATATGCATGCACTTTTTTTTCATATCTGTCACTTTGGATTTGCTTGCCAAGGTCCTTGGTTCTCTCACCATCATCATCCCATTATTCTCCATCACCGCACTTCGATAGTTTCCTTCATATAATCTGCCACTGATTTTAATTTTAATATACTTATATGTAAATGCACTTTATACACAGTGTTTAGCATAGGTCTCAACACAGAGATAGCATTCAAGGGATAAATTTTAATACATGAACACAACTAATGCAATAGGAAAAGTTACCTAGGATAGCAATGAAAAAAGTTACAAGCAATTTGATTTCAAAAGGAATATAGATAAAATGACTCTGTCTGTGGGTTATTTTCAGTCACCCTGACTGATTCTTCACGTCTCTGTCACCATAGAAAAGGAGGTCATATCATTGAGTGCTGCGTTGGGAGTGAAATCAGCCAGCTGGCATTGAAAAATTTAAGCATGATCCCTCTTTTTGCGTGTGACAGTGTGACCATGAGAAGAGAGCCAATATGACAGGATTCAGAGTGTCCTGGCTCAGAATTAAAGTCTATCTGGCTTTAAAACACAGACTGGAAATGCTCAGACTGCACAGAAAGCAATGCTGATTATTATCGCTGGACAAAGGACCACATCTCTATATTCACATGCTCCCTGTACTATAATGCATATCAAAACATTGACTATAGAGATTAAAAGTACACACTGATTTAACTGCCTTATCTCAATAAAGCACATTTCTTAAAAATAGAACTTCAGATGCCAAAAAAAAAATTGGATCTCTGCACTTATATTAATGATCCTAACCTTTTTTGTTATTGTTGTTTAGCAGATGCTACATAGGCACGGAAAATTTTCCAATATCTAATGGTCTGAACATTGACATAACTCTGATTTCCACAAAGCCACGGATATTGCCAGTTCATCCCAAGGCCATGGAATCATGGAACATAGTGTATTCTCACCTTTTGTGACCATAACTGACCTACTTTTCATTCCTCTGTTTCAACCAGTTCTTAATCCTTTGGCTCTCGGTTAACTGCCTCTTGACCACAGACCTCTGCGTTAGGAGCAATTTTCTTCTTCTTTTTTTTTTTCTGCCGCCCCCCATGGAATATGGAAGTTCCTGGGCCAGGATTGAATCCTAGCTGCAGTTGTCACCTACTCCACAGCTGTGGCAATCCACTGCACTGGGCCAGGGATCAAACCCGCACTGCCATAGAGACAACACTAGATCCTTAACCTGCAGCGCCACAGTAGAAACTCCAGCACCTTTGTTTTTGACCTCAGCTCCACTCCTGGATTATACTGTAAATCTCCTTCCTCATTCCCACACACTCCCCACTGATCCTCCACTCTCCCTCTACTCATTTCCAAGGTGATCAGGTGATCCTTATTATATACTTTATCTTGGCCCAGCCAGTGCTCCTTCCAGCCCAACTTATAGCACGCCCCTGTAATTTAATACACACAGTTATGAACACTATTTGGTCTTGATTTTGACTCAGTCCCATGAAGGCCTTCCCTGGACAATCTATACAATACAACATAGCTGCATTTCCATTTCTACATCTTGACACATTCTATTATGAACCAACTGAACACTATTCACCCTGAAGTTCACTGGACTATCAGCTAATTTTTTTTAATGCAAATCCCACAAACATTAATTTTCATAGATTTCATAATAAATAAGTAGATAAGTAAATCACTGAATAAGTAAATTCACTCCTTCATTCACTCACATATCCTTTAATCTAGCTATTCAATAAATATTTACTATATTCCTACTACACATTAGCCACAGGGTCAGATATTCTGGTGTGGCAGAAACAGATTCAATAGGCTAAATTTTTTTCTTTTCTTTTTTTGCTTTTTAGGGCCACACCCACAGCATATGGAGGTTCCCAGGTTAGGGGTCAAATCTGAGCTATAGCTGCCAGCCTACACCACAGCCACAGCAATGCCAGATCCGAGCTGCTTCTGTGACTTAAACCACAGCTCACAGCAACACTGGATCTTTAACCCACTGAGCAAGGCCAGGGATTGAACCTGTGTCCTCATGGATGCTTGTCAGATTTGTTAACCACTGAGCTATGACGGGAACTACAAAAATCTAATTTTATACTCCTTACAATCCACGTGAATCATCTCAATTCTTTATATCTTCTGTTCAACTCATTTTTGAAATGGATATAATAATGTACACGTTTTCTGACAAATGATGATGTTGAGACATGATAAAATTTTTTTCCAAATAAATGTAATGAATACATATTCCTTTGGTGACCACTGGGCTAATATAAGTTTTTATGTCATAGAGTTGTTTTTATTGTTGCTATAGTAAAAGTTAACTATGATTTATAAGATGTTGCCTACTTAATAATTGTGCTGTAAACTCATGGTTGTTTCTCAGATTTTGAGATTGTTTTTATTAGAATTGTTAATTGAAAATTTCTGCATTATATACATGTCAAGAAATAAGCTGGTAAATAAAGATGTGGCTTTTGTATTATTTACGAGGTATTAAAGAATATTTGAGCCTGGATATATCATTCTTAGATGACAAATAACCAAAGAGACAAATGTCTTGTATAAATAAGATGGAGAAAGGTGAATAGCTATTGTATTCGACTGCAGTTCCCATCCATTTTGAACTGAGCCCAGCATTTCATCCTGAATTTAAGGTTGAAGTTTACAGGCATCAGATTTATCACACTGAGCTTTGCTGGAATCATCCAGCAGTTAAGTTAAGTGCTTTTACACTTCATGGTACCAAATTGAGTGACGAGCTCCAAATGTAAAGGAGGGAATTGCTATCACAGAAAGGCAACCTCAATGATCTTGTTCTCTAACAACTTTAAGTGTGCTGAGTGTTTTCCGTGGGTCAGACACGTTCTAAGTGCTTTACATTTACTAAGTCATTTAACACTTCAGTGAAATATATGAAGTAGTTTCTATTATTATTTACAGTTACAGTGAATCAAAAAGTAGTTATGGGACTTGCATAACTGCATTCATGATAGAGCTGTAATTTCAAAGTGGGTACTATGGTTCAATGGTCTTTGATCTTAACCACTCTTCTAAATGACCTCTTATCTTGACATCTAACATACAAGAAAAACAGAAATCTGAGGGAATAACTGAATAGATATGATGACAGAAAAGAGAAACAACTCTACATTAACCTGGCATTTTGTGACCTAGACAATTTTTTTTTCTTTTAGGGTCACACCCACGGCATGTGGACATTCCCAGGCTAGGGCTAGAATAGGAGCTGTAGCTGCCAGCCTTTGCCACAGCCACAGCAACTTGGGATCCAAGCCACGCCTGCAACCTACACCATAGCTCATGGTAATGCAGGGTCCTTAACCCACTGATCGAGGACAGGGATTGAAACTGTGTCCTCATGGATACCAGTCAGTTTCTTTACCACTGAGCCACAATGGGAATTCCATGAACTAGATTTTTATTCTCCTTTCATGAAGTGGTTATTCTCCTGTAAGAGTACTTTTGTAAGGACCAGGCCACATTCTCTTTCTTTGATGAAGCCCTTTATAACTTCTCCATTGCACCTAAATGCTCTGATTTATAACTATGATTATTGGTCATAGAATAATTCATTCTCAATCATTCCTTAACTCTAGAAAAACAGCTGTGATAAAGCCACTGTGATAGGCGTGTATTATTACAACATGCTTTCGATTTGCATTTCCCAAATAGCTAAGTTTTCCATATGCTTGTCATCTGCAGATCCTCTTTAATGAAATATCTTTTCATATATTTTGCCTACTTTTAATTGCATTATATAGATTATTTTACTATTGGGTTTAGAGAGTTATTTATGTATTTAGATGCTAGTCTTTTTACAGATATGTATTTTCTAAATATTTCCTCCCGTTGTAGTAGCTTGTCTTTTCAGCCCTTAAAAGAGTGGAGAGCTAAGTTTTGTTTGTTTATTTTTCTAATTTTGATAAAGTCCTATCATTTTTTTTTTTCCTTTTACGAATTGAGTTTGGGCATCAAATCTAAGAACTCTTTGCCTATTCTTCAATACTTTCCTTTAAGTAATTTCCTAGTAGCTTTATTTTTTCCATTTAAGTCTGTGATAGATTTTGAGTTAATTTTTGTATAGGATACAAGATTTAGACCAAGATTTCTTTTACTTATGTATATCCAATTGCTTTAGCACTATTTGATTACAAGGCTATATCAAGTGAGTATTATGCATGAGTCTATTTTAGGGGTCTTTATAGTTTTCCATTGACCTATGGCTATCCCTATGCAAATACCAAACTGTTTCGATTACAATAGCTATGTTACATATTAAAATCATAAAGACTATTTCCTCTAACTTAATCCTTCCATTTCATAATTGTTTTAGCATTTTAATTTTTTTTTGTCTTTCAATACTCATTTTAGAACAATCTTTTCTATATTTACAAAATATATCACAGGGACTTTGATAGGAATTATATTAACCATTTATATCAACACGAGGAGAATTAATATCTTTACTATGTTGATTCTCTAAATCCATGAACATGGTACACCTCCTCATGTATTTAAATTTTCCTTAATTTTTTTTCAGTGACATTTCGTACTTTTCAACATACAGATCCTATGTTTTCTTAGATTTACACCTAAGTATTTCATTTTTATTAAGTAACTACAAAGAATGCTGTATATTTTTTATGGCCACACTCATGTCTTACGGAAGTTCCTGAGCCAGAGATTGAATCTGAGCCACAGCTGCGACTTGTACCACAGCTATGGAATGTCGGATCCTTTAACCCACTATGCCAGGCCAGGGATCGAACCCAAACCCCCTGCAGCAACTCAAGCTGCTGCAGTCAGAATCTTAACCCACTGTACCACAGTGGGAACTCCAAAAGTATTAACATTTTTAAATTTTGGTGCTCTGTATTTACCACTAATATGTACAGAGACAATTTCCTTTGGTAAGTTTGTATTATCTTTTATCTGTGGCCTTGCTGGAACTACACTTGGTTCTAGGAGTCTTGTGGTTCACTTATTGTTTTTGATTGTTTATATTTCTTGGGATTTTCTATGTAGATGATCAAGTCATCTGCAAACAGGAACGGTTTTTCTTTTCCCTTTCCTTACTTTATGACATATCTTTTCTTGCGCTGCTGCATTGGCTAGAATTTCCAACAGTATATTAAATAAGAAATTTAAGAGCGGATATCCTGGTCTTGTTCTTAATCATATAGGGAAATCACTGTATTTCCCTACTGAGTAAAATTTTTGATATCACTTTTTGTAGATGCTTATTTTATATATAAAATACAGTTGCGTCCATAACTTTTCCTCTGGTATTCATAGGGAGATTGCCAGTTGCATACTAAAAACAATATAAATAAATTAATATAAGTAAAAATAAAAAATAATATCAGTTATTTTCTACAAAGAAACCATTCTCTATTAAGAGTTTATAGGTGTACCAGTGGGAGAAACAGAAAAATGAATATATATTCCATCTTTCAGGAAACAGTCCAAATACATACTTTAAGACCACTGATGGGAATGTAAGTTGATATAGCCACTATGGTAAAAGGTATGGAGGTTTCTCAAAGAAAAAAACAAAAGCAGAGCTGCCATATAATCCAGCAATCCCACTCATGGGCATATATCTGGACAAAAATATGATTCAAAAAGATATAGGCACCACTATGTTCATTGCAGTACTATTCACAAGAGCTAAGGCATGGAAACAACCTAAAAGTCCATTGACTAGAGGAATGGATAAAAAATATGTGATACATACATACAGTGGAATACCACTCAGCCACAAAAAAGAACGAAATAATGCCACTTGCAGCAACATGGATGGAACTAGAGATTATCATACAAAATGAAGTAAGTCAGAAAAAGACAAATACCATATGATATCATTTATATATAGAATCCAAAAGAGGACACAAATGAACTTTTATGAAACAGAAACAGACTTACAGCCCTAGAGAACAGACTTCTGGTTACTAAGTGGGAGAGGGATAGTGGGAGTTTGGGATTAGCAATTGTAAACAATTATATATAGAATGGATAAACAATAAGGTCCTACTCATAACACAGGAAATCATGTTCAATATCCTGTGATAAACCATAATGGAAAGGAATATGATAAATAATATATATGTGCATAATGAGTCACTTTGCTGTACACCAGAATTAACATGGCATTGTAATTCAAATTTTTATAAAAAGATACATGAGATTATTCCCTGTCTCAGATGGGGTAGCATGTAATTGTGTGTGTGTGTGTTTGTGTGTGTGTGTGTGTTTGTGTTTTCAGGTACACCTGTGCTTTCAATCAAGATATATATATATACATACATATATATATATATATATATATGTATATATATATATAAAATTTTCTTTTTTAGTGCTAGAATTTATGGAATTCTCACAAAAGAGTATCAGTAATTTCAGAGATAAATATTCTCTATACCCCATGCTTCCTTTCACATGGTTCTGTAAGAAATAAAACACCAAAAATTCAAAATATTCATTTATTTAGTCTAGAGCACAAGAGAAAAAGAGAAAAATTCCACATACGTACTTGAATACACCAAACCAAAGATGTTCTACCTGCTAGAACTCCGTTATTATTTTTAGATAAAAATACAAGCGATTACTCTATAAATGAATTTCCCCTTCTTTAGATAGACATGTTTTTTTAAATTAATTCAAACACCGGCAGAACATAATAAAGTCTCTATTCCATAATTTATATTATTTCATTTAATTGGAATCCCTCCTAACTCTTCAAAAGCCACATTACGTTTTAGGCATACTATGCTCTGCTTTTCTGAGAAATGTGCTTTAAGACCTGAACTGATACCTTTCACAGCACCTATATACCTTCAAATGCCTAGTCTTGCTTTGATCTACCTCCAGACTCATTTATCACCAAACTTAAATAACAATAACATTCTCATTTTCTAAGTATTCAAAGCATTTCTCAAATCTTATGATCATGCTTCTGTTTCCTCACATCTTCTATTTCTTCACTGACTGAAGTCTTACTGAATTAACCAAACCTAGCTAATGTCAATATTCCTGTAAGGTCTTCCTGGATTTCCAAGTATATATCAATTGTTTCTTATTCTCAGATTGGAAACAACTTTGTCAGTTTTATCATGATACCTGCTGTATCTACAAACACATCTACCTTCTTCAATGCACTGCTCTATGTATTTTAAAATAGGATAATACCTTCCTTTTTGCTCTATTCCTCTTAGCCACTAGTATAGTTTTTTGCACACAGCTGTAGTCAATAAACATTTTTTTCTACCAGGAAAAAGCATTTTTATTTTACTAAATGTGTCATTCATTTTGGAAGATGAGGAGTTCCCACTGTGGCACAATGGGATGGGCAGAGGCTTGGGAGCACTGGGACACAGGTTCGATAACAGGCCTTGCGCAGTGGGTTATGGCCCAACATTGCTGCAGCTGTGGTTTAGATTGCAACTGCAGCTCAGATCTAATCCCTGGCCCAGGAACTCCATATGCTGTGGGACAGCCAAAAAGAAAGAAAAAATCTGGAAGAGGACATTCTGCTTCTGAAAGAAACTCTTGGACAGTTTTCCCTTAGAAAATTGTATTTCAGGGTGTTTTTCATGTCCTACCTAAGGTAATATTATGGTAGTCACTGTGGTACAATAAGCTATATCCAAATATGCTTCCTTATAGGGTGGTTAGAGAAAGAATTACAAACACCTCCTACAGCTCAATACCAAAAGAAAAAAACAACCCCATTAGAAAATGGGCAGAAGATCTAAACAGACAATTCTCCAAAGAAGACATACAGATGGCCAAAAAAACCTTGAAAAGATGTTCAACATCACTCGTTATTAGAGAAATGCAAATCAAGACCACTATGAGGTACCACCTTACGCCAGCCAAAATGGCCATCATCAAAAAGTCTATAAACAGTAGGTGTTGGAGAGAGTGTGGAGAAAAAGGATTCCTATTACACTGTTGGTGGGAATGCAAATTGGTGAAACCACCGTGGAAAACAGTATGGAGATTTCTCAGAAAACTAAAAATAGATTTACCATCTGATCCAGCAATCCCACTCCTGGGCATCTATCCAGAGGAAACCATGACTCGAAAAGACACATGTACTCCAGTGTTCATTGCAGCACTCTATACAATAGCCAAGACATGGAAACAACCTAAATGCCCATCGACAGAGGAGTGGATAGGGAAGATATGGTATATACACACAATGCAATATTACTCAACAATTAAAAGGAACGAAATAACAACATTTATAGCAATATGGATGGACCTAGAAATTGTCATGCAAAGTGAAACCAGTCAGACAATTAGACACTAACATCCAATGCTACCACTTACATGTGGAAACTAAAAAAAGGACACAATGAACTTTGCAGAACAGATAATCACTCACAGACTTTGGAAAACCTATGGTTTCCAAATGAGACAATCCGGGGGATGGGAGGATGCACTGAGGGTTTAGCACAGAAATGCTGTCAAATTGAGTTGTGATGATTTTTGTACACCTATAATTGTAATAAAATTTGTTAAGTAATTAAAAAAAAGAATTACCCCATGATATTATCCAGTTCAGTGTCTGCACCAAGAACTCTTTGTTACAGTCTTATGAAGATAGGCAAGAAAAGAGGACAAAGGAATACTCGTGAAATTTGTAAAGAAGAGTTTAAGGGACAAATTCAAGAGTACAAATAGTAAATCCTTCCATGAGGTCAAAAGAATAAGCAAAAGGAATATAAAAATATTTATAAAAAGGAGGGAAAGACATGTCCTGGAGCCAACTTAGTATGAAACAAGGTGCCAGCAGGAGACAAACTTGGGTAGTTTTTGAAAAAGAGTACTAAAACTAAAACCTGCTATACCTATAACATCTACTTTTATATATGAGTCAGTTATATTTAAAAGAACCAGGGTTGGAAAAGCAAAAGAAAAAAACATTGAGATAACTTAAAATTTCATATAAAATAACCACTAAATATTTACCATGCTCAGACATCATACATAATCTTGTTAACACTATTACAAATATTTTTAAGTTAGATAAATTTATCCTCATTTTATAGATAAGGAAAGTGAAGCAATACTCACAGCAAAAATGCTAATGAATACCAGTAAATATTTACTGTTAACATCATTTTTGGTGTGGTTTCCTTAGAATGGTTGCATCATAATTTTTGAGGTTTTCAAACTACTGTGTGGCAGACTGGGATTTAATCAATGGTGAATCCAACTCAGAAACCCTTGCCTTTAAACACTGTGACAAGCACTGTGAAAGATGGACAGGAATACAAAAACAAGTAGAAACAGAACTTGACCCTCCAAAACTACTCATCTCTAATTGCGACATTTGGATAGCAGGGGAGAAGATACAAAAAATAAAATAAAATAAATAAACAAACAGAAAAAGTAACATATGTGATATGTAAGCTCTATAATGAACTTTTGTAACGAAGCTGTAGATATATGCATAAAATTCTACGTACTCAAAATATTCCCTTCTCCATGAAACCTTCTAGACTAACCTAGACTTTACTGACTTGGTATCCTCTGACTTCATGTTATACTGTTGCTAAGTAAACAGGGAGTACTAAATGGCCAATGATTTCACTTGTATACATATAATCTTCACATGAAAATCATAAGCTGTAAAGGCGGTAGTGGGTTTAAGAGTGGTAACAAAGAGAACAGAGGGGAAGCAGAAAATAGGGTGATGGGGATCAGTAAACAGTGACTGCTTAGACAGGACCAGAATGCCTGGGATTTGGATAAGCACAGTTGAATGAACATAATTTAAAGGCTGAAGGTAGATTTAGATACTTGAGAATCAAAGTGCTCAGAAATCTCTAAAAATTTACACAAAAGTTATAGAGTTCTGCTGTTATGATTAATACTTGTTAAATGTGTTATACCTTTTGATAATATTTGCAATTCAAAACTGGGGTGGGACAAGTCAAGGAAGAAAGTCCAAAGGTGGGGTTGCAGACACTGATCTGTGCTATTGTGGAAACTATTTTAAAAATTTATTCCTTGTTTACTCATTTGTCTTTCGGTTCTCCCCCTCCTTTTTCATTCAATATTGTGTGCTCTCCACTATTTAATTCACACCTTATCCTTCTTTGAGAAATGTAACATTATTTTACATTTTATTTTCCTCAGGTACGATGATAGAGCCTACTCAGAAATGTTTTCCCCCAGTAAGAAAGGAGAAAAGAGATCAGCTTTGTTCCTGCAAGTTATTTGAGTTGCCTTGGAAACAATTCTCCTGTCTGGCAGAAAGAGGTTTATCTTTAAATAGTGATAGTATCTCTCAATATAGTCATAATTTATCAAAAGGAAGAAGTGAGGGAGAAAAATAAATTCTATTTTACATTCAGGGAAAGAAATAAGGTTTGGATGGTAAAATTCAGTCTCCAAAGAGAGGCAAAGAATTATTCACTAAGAATGGAGAAAAATATGCTCAGCAGCTATCCCAGGAGAAGGGGTCATCAGAGTATTAACTGAAGCCAAACTGGACTCTCCACTGCATACAGAGAATACATAAGTTTTTACTGCATTAAGGTTCTGTATTAATAGTGGCAAAAATTCTAGTTTTGAGACTCCTTGGTGAATACAATGAGTCTTCTCTTCGGAAAAAAAAATACACACACGTGTATATACATACATAGTACCTACCAACAGAAACTTATTATATAACTCTAAGAAGTAATATATAAATATTAGCATTGATTTAACATTCACAACAATTTTAAGAAGCCTCATAACAGGGATTCCCACTGTGCCTCAGTGGGTTAGGAACCTGACAAAGTCTCCACGAGGATGTGTATTCGATCCCTGGCCTTGCTTAGTAGGTTAAGGATCCAGCATTGTCACAAGCTGTGGTGTGGGCTGTGGATGTGGCTCGGATCCACCATTGCTGTGTCTGTGGCATAGGCCAGCAGCTGCAGCTCTGATTTGACCTCTACCCTTGGGAACTTTCAGATGCTGCAGGTGTGGACTTAAAAAAAAAAAAGGAACAAGAAGTCTCAGAAGGGTAAAGTGACTTATCCAAGGACACAGAGCTGTGGTAAAGCAGGACCAGGATTCCAACTAAGTCTATTTGGCTACAGAAAGCAAGCTCTCACTGCACTATAACTGATGGCCTTGTTGGTAACGTATGTAGGCAGTCAGAGTTTACGTTAATATAAGGAAAATGTTTATTTTAACTCAGCTGTCTCAACAAAGAAGGAGTATTTTGTTTAAAAATAAACTCACCAACACTGGAAGCAGTTCAACAAGAGCTTTCTCTATAAAGAGCTTGGTAGTAAATATTGCAGGCTTTGCAGGATATACATCTCTGTCACAATCTTTCCATTATACAGCTGTAGTATAAAAGTATCCATAGATGATGCATAAATGAATGAATGTGACTTTGTTCCAGTGAAACTTTATTTATGGATATGCAAGTTAGGATTTCATACAATTTTCAAGAGATAGAAAAATACCGTCCTTCTTTGGATTTCTTTCAACCACTTAAAAATATAAAGGCAATTTTAAGCTAGAGGAACACACAAAAACAGGCAGGAGGCCAGATTTCTAGATGTGAAGGTTGATGCTTTTATGCTACAGAAGAACCTCTTTTAGAAGCCATGATTTCTACTTTCCTTGAATAAAAAGTTAAACAACTATGGGTTTAAGATTGTAAGGAAAGAATTTTAAAATTATATCACTGTAAATGTATAAATAACTATATTATGTGTCAAATAAATATATAATATTCTTTTAAAATCCATTCATTGACTGTCTACTATAAGTTAGGGACTACAATAGGAAACTGACATCTGTAGGTGAATTAAATACAATTCTTATCATCTTGGACTTTAGAGTCTGGTGAGGAGTGGGTGCAGGTGGGTAAAAAAACATTAAATAATACACTCATACAATTACATCAACCTAATGCCAATAAAGAAAAAGTGTACTTGAAAGAAATTACTCTCTCTGATCATTTTTCTCTCTCTGTGTTAGTTTAGGTTGCCATTATCAAATGACTATGTCAGTAGTGTGCTGGTAAACCAGTTCTGAAAAGGGAGGAAGCCTTCATTTGTAGTTTTTGACAATTTCATTGATGTAGATCTTCCCATCACGGCTGATTTCAAGTTTCCAACATGCTGTCAATAAATGCATAATTGATAAAAGAGGTGTATATTCTACTCCAACCAGCACTATGAAACTGGCTCCAACTAACTCAGGCTGTGTCCCAGCTAACCAATTACCTTGGACAAATCTGAGTCACAATTTCCTTAGTTGTTAAAAATAAGAAGTTACAATGATCTGAACCAAAAAATGACATAATTCATACCCCCTTTATAAGGTGGTAGGGATAAATGTTATAAAAAAGCTGTATAGTAACAGAATCATCATTGCCATTAGTAATAATAGTAAAAACACACTTATTTGGGAGGATCAAATAGTCCTGCACATATATTGGTGATACAATCTTGGGAAAATGATGTACATTTTTTTCTGAGTCTTAGTTTGGTTGTATTTGTTTAAATGAGAAATATAAGAACATACAACATAGAATTATGGTACATTAAGGGCTTTTATACTACCTGACATTTATGTGATAAATAAATATTATCTATTATTATTGCTATTTTCCTTATACAAAAATCATGAAACTGTATCTGCAGTCTGGTTTCTTAAAGAGAAAGAAGTAGGTAACTACTCACTGGGGTATTATGGAAATAAAACACAAATACTTCAATAACTGGAAAGCACAAAGTAAAGTTGGGGAGCAATGAAGACAATTAGAAAATACTGAACACACAAGACTGAAAATTCAAAGTAAATCATTACATTACATGCTTACTGAGATCTGTTTTATCCAGAGAACACTTTTGATGGCAAATGTGTGGGGTTTTACCTCATTTGAACGACAAACAACTTTTCAACTCTCCCAACACCAGCTAAGTATCCCAAACACTTTAATTCATCTAGATTTATCATCAGGTTCCCACAAGTTAGAGACCCAGGCCCATAAGACTGCCCTCACTCCAGATGCCAGTCACAAGTCCTGAGATTCCCATAATTCTGAATGGCTGGCTATCAATTAGGTTTGGCCCTTCCCCCTCCTTCAGTTTGACAGTTTTCTAGAATGAGTCACGGAACTTAGGAAAACAGTTTATTTCCTACTGTTGGTTATTACAGGAGATACAATTCAGGAATAGCTAAATGGAAGAGATGCAGAGGTGAAGGCATGGGGGAAGAAGCATAGAACTTCCATGGCTTCTCTGGCTGTGTTATGCTCTCAGCACCTGGATGCGTTCACCAATTCTGAAGCTCTCCAAACCCCATCATTTAAGGTCTTTCATGGAGGTTTCATTACATAGGCATGGTTGATTTAGTCATTGGCCATTGGTGTTTTACTCAATTTACAGCCCCTCTCCGCTTTTCAGAGGTTGGATGTGAGATGGGGCTAAAAATTTCAACTCTCTCATAATGCTTTGGTTTTCTTATGGAACAGCACCCATTCTAAAGCTATCTGGGGACCCCAGCCACCAACATCTCATTATCATACAAAAGATACCATTTTTACTTTGGAGATTCCAAGGGTCTTAGAAGCTCTTGTGTCAGAACCTAGAGAGTAAAACTAGATATAATAAAAATGATTCTACCACTGCTATAATAAAGGAAATTATAAGGATTTTAGGAACAAATATACAATTTCTTACTGTATCATATGTCACATAAAGCCATTTAGCCTCATGACAACCCACAAAATATACTCATTTTACAGAAAGAACACTGAGAGATTGAGAGGTGTAGCAACAGCCAAAGGTACAACGGTTTGTAGGTGCCAAATCTGGGGCCCAAAATTTGACGTCCCTCTCTTCAAGACTTAAATGCATCCATTGTAGATTAAGTTGCTGTATGTTTCTAGCTGGATAAACTTTTCAGTATAATTCTTTCCTCACATGTCAGTTAAAGAATTCAGAGCAGTTGTCATTCTGATACTTTTTATTCATAATCCTTATGATTATCCCTTTGTCCTCCTTTCAGATGTCATCCATTATTGACGGCCTTCTTTTAACAGCTGTCTCAGTGTTCAGACAATCTATGAATACAAATTAAAGGTGTACACTGTGTACTATTTATTCAGAGGCTTTAAAGAAGATCCCAGTGCATCCTGAATAATCACTACTTGTGTACTAGAATGATCCCAGTAGCTCAGAACATAAACCTTTTAAAAATATTACTTAATACACAATGACCTGGCAATTTATATGTCTATGCTTGCTAAGAGGGCACACACTTTATAAAAACTCAAATTTGGTCCAAAACTACTAGAAGTCCCTACTATATTTCAGAAAGGGCAGGGGTCAAGATGGGGAAGCATAAGAAACAGATACAAAACAGGTAGGAAGACAGATAACTTAAAACACTGAAGAATTTAAATTCTGTAAACCACCCTTGAAACTATCAAGGGCTTTTAAAGATGTCTTCTTTTTCTTCTCTTTTTTCTTCTTCTTCCTCCCTCTTTCCTCCCACCTCTCCCTTCCTCTTCCTCCTTCTTCCTCTAACAATCTCAAATATATAGTCATAGAAAGAAGCAGCTTTGCTTTATGAACCATTTGAGAGTATGGTGCTCTGCCTTACTGCCCCAAAATAATAAGTAAAGTTAAGACTTTATTGTGGGTTTTCTACAAGCAAGGACATTCACCAGATATATGCGTTTGATTTCTTTTTGCTTTGCTTTCTTATTGCTTTTCAATATTAAATACATTGAAGTTAGGTGTTCCTGTCGTGGCTGAGAGGAAACAAATCTAACTAGTAACCAAACTAGTAACCATGAAGACCCAGGTTCAATCCATGGCCTCGCTCAGTGGGTTAAGAATCTGGCATTGCCGTGAGCTGTGGTGTAGGTCATAGACATGGCTCGGATCTGGCGTTGCTGTGGATGTGGCACAGGCGAGTGGCTACAGCTCCAATTCAACCCCTAGCCTGAGAACCTCCATGTGCCATGGGTGTGGCTCTACAAAGACAAAATATATATATATATATATATATATATATATATATATATATGTGTGTGTGTGTGTGTGTGTGTGTGTGTGTATATATGTGTGTGTGTGTGTGTGTGTGCGTGTGTGTGTATATATATATATAAATATATTGAAGTTAAGTCTCCAGGGAAGAGACATTTTTATTTTACTCATTCATTTACTTATTTGTCCAACAAATATTTATTTAGCACATGTGTGAATATAACATTGGAGTGCTGGTAATGCATTATTACTTGATATGGGTACTGGTTGCACGGTTGTGCTCAGTTGGTGAATGACATTCAAGCTGGATACTTACATGTGTAATATATATGCCCCTAATATAGGAGCACCCAAATATGTGCAACAAACACTAACAGACATAAAAAGAGATATTCATGGGAATATAATAATAGGAGATTTTAACACCCCACTCACATCAATGGACAGACAGATCCTCTGGACAGAAAATCAGTAAGGCAAAAAAGATCCTAAACGACACAATAGAAAAGTTAGACAACTGACATTTTTAGGATATTGCATCCAAGAAAAGCAGAATACAATTCTTTTCAAGTGCGTATGGAACATTCTCAAGGATTGACGACATACTGGGACACAAAATTAACCTCAACAAATTTAAGAGTATAGAAGTTATTTGAAGTATCCTCTCTGACCACAATGGCATGAAACTAGAAATCAACCACAGGGAAAGAAATGAGAAAAAACTGACTACATGGAGACTAAACAACATGCTACTAAAACCAATGGGTCAATGAGGAAATCAAAAAGGAAACTGAAAAATACCTCAAGACAAAGGATATCGAAGACAAAACCACTGAAAATCTATGGGATGCCACAAAAGCAGTTCTTAGGGGGAAGTTCATAGTGATACAGGCCTTCCTCCAAAAAGAAGAAAAATCTTCAGTTGACAACTTAAACCACCACCTAAAAGAATTAAAGAAAAAGCAAAATCTAAAGTCAGAAGGGAGGATATCATAAAGATCAGAGAGGAAATCAATAAAATAGAGATAAAAAAACAGAAAAAAATCAATAAAACCAAGAGCTGTTTCTTTGAAACTGTAAACAGAATTGACAAACCTCTGTGCAGACTCACAAAGAAGACTAGAGTGAGAACCCAAATAAATAAGAAATGAAAAAGGAGAAATCTCAACAGATATTGCAGAAATACAAAACAAAAACCTGTAAGAGAATACTATAAACACATGCCAACACATCTGACAACCTAGAAGAAATGGAAAACTTTCTAAAGACATACAGCCCACGGGAATTGAACCAAGAAGAAATAGGTCATTTGAACAGACCCATCACTAGAAATGAAATTGAATATGAAATGAAAACACCCCCTACAAACAAAAGTCCAGGACCAGATGGCTTTGCAGGTGAATTCTACCAAATACACAAAGAAAAACTTACACATCCTTCTTAAATTTTTCCAAAAGATTGAAGAAGGAACACTCCCAAAGACATTCTATGAAGCCACCATCACCCTAACACTAAAACAAGACAAAGACACTACCAAAAAAGAAAATTGTAGGCCAATACTTTTGATGAATATAGATGCAAAAATTCTCAACAACATTGCAGCCAATTAAATTCAACAAAACCGGGAGCTTCCCTCATGGCTCAGTGGTTAACGAAAATCCGACTAGGAACCATGAGGTTGTGGGTTCAATCCCAGGCCTCACTCAGTGGGTTAAGGATCCGGCGTTGCCATGAGCTGTGGTGTAGGTTGCAGACGTGGCTCTGATCCTGCATTGCTGTGGCTGTGACATAGGCCAGCAGCTACAGCTCTGATTAGACCCCTAGCCTGGGAGCCTCCATATGCCGTGGATGCGGCCCTAAAAGGACAAAAGATTTAAAAATAAATAAATAAATAAATAAATAAATTCAATAACACCTAAAAAGCTCATAGACCACAACCAAGTGGGTTTCATCCCAAGTTCACAAGGATGGTTCAACATACACAAATTAATCGTCATACATCACATTAACAAAAGAAAAGTCAAAAACCACGTGATCATCTCAATAGATACTGGAAAAGCATTTGACAAAATCCAACATCCATTCATGATAAAATCTCTTACCAAAGTGGATACAGAGGAACATACCTTAACATAATAAAAGCCATTTTTGACAAACCCACAGGAAAATACAATCTTCAGTGGAGAAAAGCTGAAAGCCTTCCCATTGAAATCTGGAACAAGACAAAGATGAACACTCTCAATACTTTTATTCAACATAGTATTGAAAGTCCTAGCCACAACATACAAACAAAAGAAATAAAATGTATCCTAATCGGAAGAGAAGAGGTAAAATTGTCATGCTATGCAGAGGACATTATACTATATATAGAAAACCCTGACTCCACACAAAAACTGCTCAAACAGATCAATGAATTCAGCAAAGCAGCAGGATATAATATTAACATACAGATATTAGTTGCATTTCTGTATACTAACAATGGAACATTAGAAAAGGAATATAAAAACACTATACCTTTTAAAATACCTAGAAATAAACCTGACCAAGGAGGTGAAAGATTTCTATGCTGAGAACTATAAAACATTAATCAAGGAAATTAAAGAGGATTCAAAGAAATGAAAAGATATCCCACGCTCCTGGACTGGAAGAATTGACATTGTTAAAATGGCCATACTACTGAAAGCAATCCATAGATTTAATGTGATCCTTATCAAATAGTCCGTGACATTTTTTTCACATAACTAGAAGAAACAATCCAAAAATTCATATGGAAGCATAAAAGACCCAGAATTGCCAAAACAATCTTGAGAGGAAAAAAGAAAACAACCCTTATTAATACCTTTGGTCCATCTAGATAACCCAGGCTAAGTCCCCATCTCAATACCCTTAACTAAATCACATCTGCAAAGTCCTTTTTGCCATGGAAAGTAACATATACACAAAATCTGGGGTTTATTTGGCGATGTTTATCCTTGTGGAGACATTATTCTGTGTACCATATACAGCATAGTATATTATATAGAATGTATTACATATGATATATCAATATCAGCCTATAGGTACATAGATTGCAAATATAAAATACATGTACATTGTTATGCATCCTTACAAGACAGTGTCTGTATTCTTCGCCATATTGCCAGATTTAGAAAAGTTGCTCACATTGAACCTCACTCAATAAACTATTTTATGAATAACTAATTATGGCCCTGTATCTTCTGCAGCTGATTGAAAATATCTACTAAGTGTCCCTCATCTAAGAAAAAGAGAAAAAGGAGTACATAATACATACATTAAAGCTTGTTTGGAGGCCAACAATAATCATGATTGTTGAAGAAATGAACATCATTAAATCTACTACAAAAATCTTCCAGCTAAATACAGGGATTTTAAAATGTCTTGATTTTTCTTAAATCTTTGTTTCTCCAAAATAAAGGGAAGTAAGATGAAGGGAAGTTAGATCTATATCTAGCTGCAGTCACTGAGGAATAATGGCTGTAAGACAGAACAGCTATGACCCCTGACAGTGGCCCTGGATCCACTAAGCGAGGTCATTATTGAAGACAAGACAACATGGTTGCATCTGACACATCTCTTGGGTCCTAGACTCCTAAAACACAGGACAGATCACAAAGAGTAGGAAAGGATGAAAGGGGTGACCTGACTTTACTGTTAAGAACTAATGCTCTCTTGTGAGGTGATGGATATATTAATTAACTCAATGGTGGGAATCATTTTACAGTATATATGTACATCAAGTCATCATTTTGTCCACTTTATACATATCACAATTTTATTTGTCAGTTATACATCAGTAAAGCTGATAAACAAACACTCTTGAGTCAACTGGGTGTCAACGGAAGAAAGGAAATGGGAATTGAGCAAATTACCAATGGGACACAAAGTATAAATTTCAAAACATATACTCTATTTCTCCTGTTAATATTAACTCATAAACATTTTATCCTGTCATTAGAATATTTCTAGACACAATTACTTACATATAATTTCACTGTTTCCTATATTGGCCTTGCAGTAGAAAAGCTTTGGAAACACTGATCAGTTATAGTTCCCGTGGTTATCATCTTCTTAACCATTCACCTCTTACTATAAATTCAAGTACTCTCTTAAATGTGATCTTTTCTTACTTAACTATCTATTGCAAATTTAAGTTTTTTTGACACAGACAATACAAGGAATAAACTATAGGAAAGTTCAAAGATCTGTTTTGAATTTTATTTTTTTAAGAAAGCCAGTTACACGTCATGGAAGTAAATAGTGTTCAACTAAGCAAGGGCAAGTCTGTAAGACAAATCCAGTTTACTAGGACTAGCAAGGTCTGGGGTTATGTAAGGTGTGAGAACAGTTTCATTATGAAATTAGTGACTATCAATGCTTATAGAGTAGCATAGTGATCTCAAGAAAATAAGGTTACAATTCCAAATAAGCTATTGCTCTGACCTCATTTGCCTGCTTACAAATGCCATATTAGTCACTTCACCTACACTAGCCGTATAAAAATTCTGAGAGAAACTTTATAAAGCTGATATCATTGTTCCAACTTAGTCAGAAATAAACTGAGAGTTTATCTGACTGGATAGTCACTACCCAGGTTTTTAGCTAAGAAAGCATCTGCTTAAAATGTCTTTCCTTGTTGTCTAATCCTATCACTACTGACACTTTCTTTAACCTGCATCACATAAACCTGTCTTATTTTTTGTTACAGTTCTCATTTTATATCATATTTACAATTTTTGGCCTACCATACAAACACGTAAACTCTTTGAGGGTATAGCATGCCCTTGTCTTCTTTTTTTTATTCTCAGAGCCAAGAGTGATAACTGGCCCAATATCAGCACTCAGTATTTATTCTGGAATGATCAAATACCCAGGTCTTGTGGACTACAGAAGAGTGACCTACACGTACCAGGAAATTCAGAAACATACACAAGTATAGAATCAGCCATTTAAATTTTGTCTCATATTTCTTTTATGGAAAATGTGATATATTTAAGGAAAATGTATAAATAGTTTTGACTGAATTTCAGGAATAAAATTTTTAATAACTTTTTTCTGTGCCTACATGATAATTTTGTCTAAATGAAGAATAAAATGGAATAAAAATAATTGTTTGGGCAATGAAATTAGCAAGTACATCAAAACTCATTGATCTTATTAATACATTCCAAAAATGCCACTTGCCCTACACTGCAAAATATATTTGTGTACTATGAACACATCTTCCAGGTCAGTTTTGCAAATGTGGATACTAAAAATTATTGTTTCCCTTTTTCTTACTAGCATTTCATATATGCTTGATGGTATTGGTGCATTAAAAAAAGTCAGAAATGGGCCAGGTTGTAATCAAATAAAAATATTTAGACTAGGCTTAATAATTTGGATAATTCAGACTAAGCCAAATAATTCCTGAAGCAATTTAAGTGGCTGAAACTTAGCTCTCTTAAACAGTGTTGGCTCAATCTCCCTCAATGAACTGACATTATAGAGATACTTGTCAATGGGAAAATTTTCAAAAAATCCTCTCAGACATTGACAAGAAGGATGATCTACCTTTCAGGTGGGCTATATTCAGGTTCTTTGTGTCTAGTGTGAACAGATACAAGTGGTTTCCTATCAGGCAAAGGCCAATTGAAACATTTTTTTTTTTTTGGACTTTTTGAGAACAGGTAGTTCATTTAATCTGCTAAACAGAAAAATACCAGGCCTATTTTGCTTCTACATGATAGCTAATGTGTTTTTTTTAGCATGGACATATTTCTAGGGTCCTGATATATCACATATCCCTTTACGTTTAGTAACATGTGTCCTAGTGGGAAAAAATATGGCACACAGCCACAGCTAGGACAAGAAAATATTTGTTTCAAAAAGGATATAATTGTTATCAATTTTAGGAAGTGGTGCATAAGCCTTAAAAAATAAATACCTTCCAAAAAGTGAAAGGAGTTAAAGAGAACATATGAAAAATGGAGAAAAAAACATTTTTATGTTTCATTCTTCAAATCTTTACTGAGTACTGGCCAGATGCTGTGCCTCATGTTAGACAATGTCTATCAAGTATTTCTATGAGTTATTTCTCTTTTCCCTTAAGGCCTCATCTGAGGCATCTTGTCCACAGAGAAGCCTTCCAAAAGTGATCCTTGTATTTCTTGATCCCCTTGTCATATGTCTCTATACCTACCTTTCGGAATCAATTATTAATATTATCACTGCTCATTTATGATGTGCGCCTTTTCCAGCTCTCTGTAAAGTTCAAGAGTTTAGAAACTGTGTCTACAGTGTTTCTCAGTCCATCTCCAATTTCTACTACTGATTGGCCTATAACAGTTGTGCAATTACTTTGATATATACATCTTGCCTAAGTGCAAAGAATGAAAACTAAAATTATAAACATAAAAAATGGAGAGCTGCTGTTAAGATAAAATAAGAGCCCATAACTTAGACAAACTTTGGTGTCTGCAAAAGGCAGGAAATTTTTCCTAGGGAGACAAGAATAAGAACGAATTTACTCTTCAAGGAAGGTATTCAGAGCCAAGGAGATACAGGGCAGTTGAATGGAAAAATGGGTCTAAGCACAGAACGTAAGAAAATCTACAAACCGGGGCACAGACTGTGAGGTGCGTAGTGCCAGGAAACCAATCCAGGGAGGCAATGCTGTCGAGTGGTCAAGCAGCAGTGACGAGGGGAGCGGCTACACCAGCACCCCCACTTTCACATACTGCACCAGTAAAGAAACAATGAGCCAAATGATTTTGACAGTTTAATATTCACTCTGCAGCAGGCAGCATGAGCTTGGTTTTTCTTTCCTCTCATCCGCAAGTTCCGTGGGGAAGATAGGAAGCAGGTCCAGGGAAACAATGCACAGTGGATCACAGCACAGCTGAGGAACCCGAGCTCAGAAAGCCGCCCTCGACCCCCACCTCACACAATTTTATAAAGAGAAACCTGACCAAGATTTGCTTGGCAGGGAGGCATTATCCATATTATCTCGGTTAGAAAACATATCTGCCTTCTGACCAAGAAGGAGGACTATCTCTAGTGTCTGAGGCTGTTTGCTATGCAAATATCCTTGTGAACAAACTCCATCACAAGGTATGTAGAAATAAATGTCTCGGAGAATTGCTTCTCAACAGTGGTGAGAATACATTCGGAAAAAGGTTTCCTTATTAATCAAGGCATTTTAATTTATATTTTTCTGTGTATGGGAAGATAATGAGGAACTGTATGTGACTGAAAAGTAGGACCATATTTCTAGATGAGAGAGTAAAAAGCAAGTTCTTATGGAGGGCAATAGGAGAGCAATTGCTTCCTATCTCAAATACCATAACACTATATAAGGATAGGATAACCACAGCTTAGTCACTGGACATATCTTCTGAAATGTACGCACAGAAATGCAGTATAATGTAAATTTACAGTTATAACTAGAGTTTATTACTTTTCTGGAGTTTTTTTGGAATTTAGTGTGTGTCAATTCACAACTTTGAATTACTCTTCACATTTCATATCACATGAAGCTTTTACGGCATATAATGTGATTATTTTGTTAATCTGATTCATATCACCTTCCTCAAAGCCAGATCTCTTTCTTCTTCCAAATTTCAACACACAGATTTTTTTTCTCTTTGCAATGACTTATTGTAGAATACAACTTTTTATGAATAACAATGTCTATTATGAAGTTAAGTTTCAGACTTACTTTACACTTAGAACTTTCTCTAGTTAAAATGTTACAATGAAGATTTTTGTCTTTGAAATGTTAATAAGGCTGAGGAGATGATGCTAGATGTAGAAAATGAGAGCTACAGTATTTTCTTTCTAGAAAGGAATTAAATTAAAAATTAATCAAAATTAAATTCAGTGGAGATGGTGGATATTTGAAGAACAATGAGAATGAAAATGTATCCAATTTACTCATTTGACATTTGTTAACTGTTTTATACAGTATAAGCCTGGCCTTCTCTTATCTTTTTGTGAAACTGCAAGAAAAGGGTATATACCCTCAAGGAGCTTTCAGTATAGTGAGAGCAACAAAAGGAAGAAATTCTGATTTAAAAAAGCATGGAAACCTTTATAATGGGTTAGTGCACACAATAGCATAAGAAGTTTCTCTCCATGGAGAAACAAAGCTGTATAGCAGGGAACCAGAATGAGATCTTGATTTTGAGGCATGAGTACAGATTAATGAGTCTGAAAGGAATGCTAGAAAGTATGTTATATTAAAGGAAATATGTGAAAATGTGTGTCATTATAAGTAAAGCCTGGAATGTGTGTGAGAGGCAAGGCTGGGATTACAAACTGAAGGAGTCACAGGATAGGTGAAGGATACAAGACTATTAAGTTACGCAGGTCTATAAAGTTAGACCTGTTAGTTGCAACAGGTCACAAAAGGCCTTGGATACCTTTCTGCAAAAGAGCTTTGACTTTATTTTTTAGAGATGATATAAATCAACAAGAAACTTTCACCCCTATTCTAAAAAGGTTATTTCAAAAATCATGTGGGAGTGTATTGGGAGGAGACAAAACTGGATGGAAAGTAAGAATAGAGTTGAGATTAGAACATTAGAACTGAGAACTGTGAAAAATAAGGAATTGAAATATAATTCCATAATTGGAAAAAATAAGTTACTCCAATAGGCACAAAAGCATTATTTACAATGGTTAAAACTTGGAAACATTCTAAATGTCCACTGACAGAGGAATGGATAAAAAAAAGATGCTAGATATATATGCATATATAATGGAGTATTACTCAACTATAAAAAGTAATGAAATAATGCCATCTGCAGCAACATGGATGGACCTAGAGACTGTCAAAATAAGAGAAGCAAGCCAGACAAAGACAAATATCATATAATATTACTAATATGTGGAATCTAAAAAAAATACAAATGAACTTATTACAAAACAGAACTACAGTCACAGACATAGAAGACAAACTTAAGGTTAACCAAGGATAAAAGTGGTAGGATAAATTAGGATTTTGGGATTAACATATATACATTATTATATGTAAAAGACATAACAAACAAGAACCTACTGCATAGCACAGGGAACTATACTCAATATTTTGTAATAACCTATAAGGGAAAAATATGTAAAAAATAGATACAAATGTATGTATAACTGACTTTTCTGTATACCTGAAACTAGCACAATATTGTAAATAAACCATAGTTCAATTTAAAAATAAAATAAAAATATCATGTTCATAAAAATGTATTTCCAAAATTGATAATATTTGGTAACTGGTTGATTAGGGTATGGATATGAAAACAGAAGAAAGAGATCATTACATTTGGAATTCAAAGTAGAAATACATTATATTCTGGGAATACAGAACATGAACTGGAAAGCAAGATAACATGAAAAAGAGCTTAGAGTTCATCCAGATTGTCATCTAAATGACTTAATGCATACTATGAAGTAGAAAAATTTATTTATAATGTGACTACATATCAGTAACTTCCCTGGAAGGTCTGAACCTAGAAAATAGATATGGCCACTCTGATTTACGTCCCTCTTTGCACTTCACCAATGAATTTACAAATCAACAAAATGGAATGTAGATAACTTGGCATTTTTTCCTAACAGTCTCATGAGACTGATTATCAATAAAATCAATGTATCGCATATCAGAAATATCCTATCTTGAAACTTTGCAAAGTCAACACAGTAAATCATGTGCTTATTTTCTTTGCTTGTGGAGCAGGAAACGATTGGCCAATATAACTGACATGTTATATTATGTGATCACAGTAGTAACAGTTGCACACCCTTTCCAGGGCTGAAGCACTGCCTAGAAAATAGTGTGTCCTTAATAGATAACTGCATGCATGTATATACATGAAAGAACAACTCAGTTCTTTAGATGTTATATATATATATATATATATATATATATATATATATTTGGATCTGTTTCCTAAGGCAAAGGAAACAAAAGAAAAAAAAAAAAAAACAGATCTTATTAGACTTAAAAGCTTTTGCACAGCAAAGGAAATCATAAAACCAAAAGACAACCTACTGAATAGAAGAAACTACTTGCAAATTACATGGACAGACAAGGGATTAATATTCAAAATATATAAATAGCACATGAAATTCAATATAAAAAAACAATAACTTTATTAAAAATAGTTAAATGATGGAGTTCCCATCATGGCTCAGTGGAAACGAATCTGACTGGGAACCATGAGGTTGCGGGTTCGATCCCTGGCCTTGCTCTGTGGGTTAAGGATCTGGCGTTGCCGTGAGCTGTGGTGTAGGTTGTAGATGCGGCTCGGATCCTGCATTGCTGTGGCTCTGGAGTAGGCCAGCAGCTACAGCTCCTGTTAGACCCCTAGCCTGGGATCCTCCACATGCCGCGGGTGCAGCCCTAAAAGGACAAAAAGACAAAAAAATAGTTAAATGATTAAAATGTATATTCAGAAGGCCTGAATAAACACATTTTCTTCCCAAAGAGTACACACAGAGGGCCAACAGATACATGAAAAGATGCTCAAATTCTAATCATCAAAGAAATGCAAAAGAAAACCACAATAAAATATCATCGTACAACTGTCAGAATGATTATCAAAAAAAAAAAAGACTATAAATAACAAATGTTGGTAAGAATATGGAGTGGGAACCCTAGCACTCTGTTGGTAGGAAGATAAATTGGTACAGACACTATGGAAAACATTATGGAGGTTCTTCAAAAAACTAAAAGTAGTGCCATGGTACCATAATCGTTACCATATGATCCAGCAATTCCACTCCTGGGGATATATAACCAAAGTAAATGAAAACATTTATTCAAAGAGGTATTTGCATCCCAATGTTCACAGCATCATTATTTACAATAGACAAGACAGGAAGCAACCTGTCCATCAATAGATAGATGAATGGATAAAGAAGATATGATTTACATACAAAATGGAATATTTATCAGCATAAGAAGGAATGAAATCCTGTCACTTGAAACAGCATGGATGGACATAAAAAAAAAAAAATTAACATAATCAAACCGAAACAGACTCACAGATACACAAAATAAACTAGTAGGGTACCAGTGGTTAAGAGTGAAAGGTGGGGCAAGATATTAGCAGTACAAACTACTATGTATAAAATAAATAAGCTATTTACAGAATAGGGAAATATAGCTATTAATTTATAATAACTTTAAATGGAATATTATCTATAAAATATTGAATCACTGCTACAGATCTGAAACTGATATATAATTTATATCAATTACACTTTAAGGAAAAAGAAAAAAAAATCTATGTAGAAGTAAACCTGTGCAGCTCAAACCCCGCTCAAGTATTAAGTGTAGTTAAAAAAATAAAACCGGAACTTTGCTCTCTCATTCCCAACTTATGGAGTCAATATGATTCAGAAAATATTAATGAACAGGAGTTCCCTTCGTGGCTCAGTGGTTAACGAATCCGACCAAGAACCATGAGGTTGAGGGTTCGATCCCTGGCCTTGCTCAGTGGGTTAAGGATCCGGCGTTGCCGTGGGCTGTGGTGTAGGTTGCAGACGCGGCTCGGATCCCGCGTGGCTGTGGCTGTGGCGAAGGCCGGCGGCTACAGCTCCTGTTAGACCCCTAGCCTGGGAACCTCCATATGCCGCGGGTGCGGCTCTAGATAAAGGCAAAAAGACAAGAAAAAAAATTAATGAATAGTCATTAATGTTGCTTCTTAAATTGTAGCTATAAGAGCAGTCAAAAAATCTGACATATTTCAATATAGATCTTATTCTGCTCCCCTAGTGTGCCGAGCTGTAATTGCCAAAAGTCGTCTGGAACTTTTTGCTGAACAAAATGTTTTAGCTTTTTGAGTCAATAAAGAAGTCAGTTATTTGGAAACAGAATTTCTCCAAAGGTAAAATTAAAAGGAAAAGGGCTCTTCAACTCATTTCACAATACTAGGAAAGATAACATTCACATGTTTGAGGAAAAAAATTCTCCTTTCAAGCCCTAGGGGTCACACACCCCAAGAATCAGTGTAGCAAATCCTACTGAACCTCCTAGAAATATTTTTTGACAAACCCCTCTTGACTATATTTCCATTTTGTACTCAATATAATTATTAAGCATCTACCTTATCACAGCTTCTATAACAAAATGTGGGAATAGAAAAATAAGCAAAAACCTGGACCTTAACTTCAAGAAAGATTCACAGTCTAATGGACAAGATAGATATAGAATACCAAACATCTGTAAGTGTTATAAGATTATTTATAGAATACAGAATGTGGACACTAAAAAAAGGAGTGAATAATTCTACTGGTAGTAGAGGCCTGTGATGGAAAAATTTCATACAAAAATAAATAAGCAAATTGAAACTTAACACAGGATTTGTTGGAATTGGCAAAAGTAAAATAATAACAGGTAACAGTATTAGTTATTGACTATATTAATGGCATAGTGCTAAGTGTTTTCCATGCAATAGTTCCCTTATTTGAGCCTCACAAAAACCCTTAAGTTAGGTGATATTATGATACGATTATTATCAGTAATATTACATCACCATTTTTAAAATTGGAAACTGAAAGACAAAGGGTTAAAAAATATTGCCCAAGGTCATATATGTAGAAAGGAATGCCACAGGACTTGAACGCAAGCTTCCCACTTTCAAAATCCTTACTCCTAAAAACCACATTATACTGTGACTTCAACAGAATGGCATTTTAGACAGAAGTCACATGTGCAAAGGCTAGGGTGTGAAACACATCATATCTTTAAAAACTATGCTTTCAGCACTACTAGAACAAAAGCTCTATTTGGGAAACAAAAGCAGAGTATAGGTCCAATAGAAATGAAAGAGGCTAGATAAAAGATGAACATATATCTAACGAATACGGAGAATGTAGGGAGAAATATAATGATGGCTTTTCTATGGACCATAACATGACTTAACTAACTTTCTTTCAGATTTTAGTTTTTCTTGAAACCGTCTAGAACAACTACTTTAAAATTACGCCCTCTACTCCCTCACAAAATATCTTCCTTCCCTGGTATATGTTTCTGTTCTTAGCACTTAATACAATTTAAAATAATATACATATATTTTACTTGTTTATGTATCATCTATTAGATTGTAAGTTAATACAGTGGGGTATCGATGAGGGTAAAGATATTCATTGTTCTGACCAAGAGTGTAACCTGAGTCTACAGTTTCACGTCTGCAAAGAGTAGGCCCTCATTAAATATTTCTGGATGGATAAAGAAATATTAATGTTAGAATTAATGCAGTGGCTTAAGTCCATTAGGTCCTGAAAAAAAAAAAAAAAAAAAAAAGGCTACCGTCATGGCTTAGCTCCATGAAAAGACGTGTCCCTTGGTCATGTTGAACCATAGGAATTTCTCTTTTTGATTACAGTAATAGAATTTCATATGGTTCAACCTATATTACAAACTCCTTACCCCTTGGTGACTTTTACTGCTTCCATAGCAGGATTAAGCTTTATTTGCCTTGCTGGAAAATATGCCTTTATTGACTGCCATTCTTTTCTTTTTCTCACTTCACTTCTTTATCAGTACTTCATTCACTTTCAAATGGACACAAAGCTTGCACTCAAAGATTTATTAGGGTATATTTCTAAGGGAACCCAAACTTACAAATTTGGTCAGATGCTCTCAATGGCCACATGCAGCTTGTTTTCTTGCTTTTTGCTTTTTTTTTTGTCTTTTTAGGGCTGCACCCACAGCATATGGAAGTTCCCGGGCTAGAGGTCGAATCAGAGCTGTAGCTGCTGGCCCAAGCCACAGCCACAGCAATGAAGGATCAGAACCAGCTCTGTGATCTATACCACAGCAATACCGGATCCTTAACCCACTGAGTGAGGCCAGGGATCAAACCTGAGTCCTCATGGATACTAGCCAGGTTTGTTACTGCTGAGCCACCACAGGAACTACCAGCTCTACTTTTAAATGTCCTAAATACCTTAAGAAAATAAGCCTGATGGCCTGACTTAAACCTAGTAAATGTTTTCTGAATAATTTAATTGCCCTTGAGAGCTAATTTAAAATATTTGGAAAAAAAGCCGGTTTTTACCTTCTGTAATTTTCGTATTTTGAGGGGAAATACAGGTGAAATTTAGATTTCAACTCCGTGTTCTGGTTGTTTGTCCCCTACCTTCTCAGTTGGCCAACACTTATGCTGCCTCTTTGTCTCCTCCACTGCAGTTACCTCCAGTAATTCAGTCTCTCAATACTATTCTCTATTCTCTTGATTATTTAATACCAATACCTACAAAATATTCATTCCTTAAGTCTTGAAATTCACTTTCAATGCTGGGAATAAAAAGTGCTGTTTAAATTTAATAGCATTGGAGTTCCTGTCATGGCTCAGCGATAACGAACCCTCCTGGTATCCATGAGGATGTGGGTTTGATTCCTGGCCTTGCTCAGTGGGTTAAGGATTTGGCATTGTTGTGAGCTGTGGCGTAGGCCAGAAGCTGCAGCTAAGATTTGACCTCTAGCCTGGGAACTTCCATATGCCGTGGGTACAGCCCTAAAAAGGCAATAAATAAATAAATAAATTTAATAACACTGCCAGTTTTGAAAGTCTGCTCTACGCACCATAGTGGATATTTTACATTTTTCATTTTATATTAATTAAAATTGAAATAGTATTATATTCTTTTCAAAACAGTAAGAGGCTTAAGCAATTTAGTAATCTTTCCCTAAATGACCCAGCTATTAAGTCATAAGAGTCAAGTTTCACATTAAGCACATATAATCCAGAGTGTTTTCATTGTATTATTTCCTTTGAAAATAAATATGCCTATGTAAACAAAGTTAAGAACAATTCGCCAGCACTTCACAGTAGGTATTCAGTGTTAGTGACCTTGTAAATTCTGATGAATAACTATCCAATTAAGGGATCTTCCAGTTTTCCCAGTCACAGATCCATTTTTCATTAGATGCGTTACATTAAGATTCTTACTTAATTTCTTTAGGTCTCAAAAACCAAAAAAACAAAGCAAAAGAGAACAAAATGGAGGGTTAAAAATAGTACCCATTGGAGTTCCCGTCGTGGCTCAGTGGTTAAGGAATCCGACTAGGAACCATGAGATTGCGGGTTCGATCCCTGGCCTTGCTCAGTGGGTTACGGATCCAGCGTTGCCGTGAGCTGTGGTGTAGGTTGCAGACGCGGCTCGGATCCCACGTTGCTGTGGCTGTGGCGAAGACTGGCAGCTACAGCTCCTGTTAGACCCCTAGCCTGGGAACCTCCATATGCCGTGGGTGCGGCCTAGATAAGGCAAAAAAACAAAAAATAAAATAAAATAAAATAAAAACAGTACCCATTTAGTGATATTGTTAAGATTCAATGAAACAGCAAATCCAAAGTGCTTGACATGAACCATGGAGCATAATATATCACCCCAAACTGTAAACCATTATTGTTAATGATCTGAATAAAAAATGGTTTAATGCTATATCAAAAACGCTTTTAAAAGACAGAATGAGCTATAAAGGTAAGCAATTCTATCGCTAGAATAGGGAAACAATGTTCCCCAACAACTTGGCTTAATAAATTTTAGACTCTTTTGGAGGTATTTCTAAATTCTATCACAATACCTTTGGTATGATGTTTAGTATGCCAGTCCAAGCAGAAGCAACATTCCCTTTGGAGATAAGAACCCAGAGAGAACACTGTATTATAAATAGAGGTCCTTTTCACAAATTTAAATGTGGAAGCCAAGCAAATTAAAAATAGAATCCAAGCCATATATCATGTTTTTGCATGAACCAAAGAAGTGTTACTATTCTGCACTTTCGTTACAAATCATTTTCATTCTGGTGATAAATACAGATACAATTCATAATTGCCTGTCTGTGATACATTAGATATCAATACTATAAACATAAAATAAGTGCAAATAAAGCCAAAAAAATTTTACAGAATTATCCTTCCAAGGGAGGATTTGGGAAGGCATTTTAAGAAAAGCAAAATTGACTTCAAAGAGAAAATGGTTTTGAGAATACAGTGCATTTTTTATTTCTCTATGCTTTGGAAACACCCCAACTGGGCCCTTAATAAAATTTATATACCTTGAACATCTGTCTAAAATCACAGAGAACAGTTCTGTCATATACTTACTCATTCTCCCAGCATGAAGAATGAATTGGAGATGACTGAGAATATGATGTGGAAAGCAAATGACACATTAGTTTTTCTAGAGTCACTGCTGGTTGAATGTGAATATAACATGGGTAGGCTGGACATGCATGCATTTCATCTCTGACTACTCGGTACCCCCTGCCTGAATCGCTGTCCTTCATGCCACCCATTCAGCAGACTCTGATGGTAATACAAGGTCATGGGCTTGTTGATGTTGTTAACTCAACTGAATTTGAGGTCAATGTGTGGTAAACATCACGGTACGATACAGGGTGATACAAGGTGTAAAATGCTGTTGTGCAACATAGGAGGGTGCCTCAAAGCTCCTTCACAGGATTTCCAGACAACACCTTTCAGGAAGGAAAGAGAAAAGTTTCAGTTTTATCACCTTCAGACTTTCATACCTATGTGTCTGGAAAGGGCTGGAGGAGGAGAGCTAAATGAATCTCTCATTTTCAAGACCGATATAAATATAGAACTCTGTCTGACCTATTACCTGCAGTATCCAGTCCACCCAAAATGGACAAAACTTAGTTAATAACTGCCAGCTTTCTTAATGTTTGCCCCTGCTTCACCTTGGCCCCTACTCAGGAACAAATACGTGCCCCTAAATGGTCACATAGGATGCCCCACATCGAGTTAGCTAACCTTCCCCTCACCGTGCTAACGACCTTCAGGCAGGGCACACCTGAAGCCTTCCCCTTTATCCCCCACTGCAAAGCTTCCCAACTCCCCTGCCTGCCTCTGAGTCTGCCAAGTGATGATGGCTGGCCCCTCTGCTAAGCAAACTCCGAACAACCTTTGCTTGTTCTCATTTGGGTGGTGCCCATTTATTTTCACAACAATTTTACTGAAAAGTCTCTTTCATGGTAACAATCAATCAAAAAGATTTTACCAGTGCCTAAGCTAGACTGTAAGAGAGCATTAAGCCTCACTAATTCTAAAACAAAAAGTTTAATAAAATTTTACTTTGTATATGACCCACTGCCAGACAGCTTATGTAATACTCATAACATCGTTAGAAGATAAGTATTATTTTTTCCCATTTTATAGACGAGGAAATTGAGGCTTAGAATGCTAGGTAACTTTACTATAGTTGATTTAAAAAAAAAAGTTGGGATTTAGCAAAGCTAATATTTGAACATACTTCAAACTGACTCTAGAGCCAATACCTAAATTAATCCAAGAAGGCAACACAGTGCAGGGATGAAGAGATGAACTTTGAACTCAGATGGCTTGGACTGAGTTTACCATTTGTAGACACCAGCACAAGCTGCCTCTCCTCTTTGTTTTTTGTTTCCTCATCTGTAAAATGAGGACGAAACAATTCTATCAAAAGGGAATGTTGTGATAATTGAGTTACTGCACTTAGAATACCACCTGAAAGTAGAAAGTACTCAGTTCTCATTAGTCATTATGAAGAAAGAGAAGGAATCTGAGGAGGAGAAGGAGGAGGAGAGGTGTAAGAAATCATGTTCTGCTTTCATTTTCTGCTCCTGCGTAAACCTTCCACTTCTTGATGCTAGTTGTATCCCAGATCAAGAATGGGTTGCTTTAAAAAAACTATTACAAAGGGTTATATTTGTGATGAAAAGGCTAGCCTTAGCCAAAATAAACCTAACTGCTGATTTATGTTTCATACACTAGTCTTAATGCTTCCATCACCCTTGATGACTAACTTTAGTGCTGTTTCCCTGGGAAATGTACCCTGAGGTCCATTTCAAAAGCTGAAAATGCAGTTTTTCTTGCCCATCTCACCCCTACTCCCCCAGCTCCAGAGAACCTCTTCACTTCTAGGGGAGTAAAGATGAGGCTCACAGGATTACCCAGCATGGGTACAATAGTTCTTTACCTACTTGAACATCTTGTTGAAAGGGAAGAGGGAAGGCTATTTCTTTATCCTAATCCTCTAAATTGATTCTCCAGTTTGAGTTCTGGTGGGATTACTCCCAGGGCAGGTGAGAATTTAGAGGCATCTACGCCAGCACAATTTTCTGGTTCTGATTCTTTGCAAGTCTCTCAACTTTAGGTAAGCTTCGAGCTTCAAAGAAATAAGCTAGCAAAATATATTGATTTTTCAAGTTGTGTTTTATTTTGAAACCCCTCTGTGTTTCAGAGAGCATCAGCATTATGAAGTGACTTAAAAATTCTCTTTGTATTGTTACGGCTCATCACATTTGGAAAATTTATCTTCCTTATCTCTCTTATTTTATGTCTGTTTTAATACCATTTCAAAGACCACTATTGGGATTTCTCTTCACAAATAATAAAGGCTTCAAAATTCCTTTAAAGAAACAAAAGGAAAAATGTATAATTCAGTAGCGTATTTTAAATTTTAATCCAAAGCCCTCCTTAATATCTTGCCAGCAGATATTTTAAGAGGGCTTGGTCAATAAATAGAGCTCATGATTGATACCAGCTGTTTCACAGATTTTCTGTGATAAACCCTGAGAATAATTGTTAGCATGGCAATCTGAAATTAAAATACTAGTGAACAACTGTTTTTCTCCCATGTGATAACAAATAGTCTATGAATAGATAGGGAGTATCTTCACTGTATACAGAGAGACTAAATTGGGAAAAGAAAGTATTTTGAGGATTGAATTTTGGATAAGCTATTTTGCAACCTAAAAGAAAATATTTGCTTTGCAACCTAAAATAAAATATTTAAACTTCTTCCTTTAAGAGGAAATTAATAATTACCTTGAAATACTATTTTTAGAATTATATGATACACAGTATCAACTGCACTCAGAGAGAGTAGGCCAAACACTAGTTTCAAGAGAGTGGCTGGCTACACAGAATGGCCAAGTAAGTGATTAGAGGGCTGGGAATTTCAGCCTCATTCCCCCTCCCCAACCCCCACAATCTCCACCTCCATCTTTGGAACAGAGACAGGATCCAGGGACTAAACTCAATAACATGACCTGTGACATAATAACCTGATAAAACTGTGGACATCCAAAGCTCAAAAATCATCTTAGACAGTGAACACATTAATGTGCAAGGAGGGTAATACCCTCTGACATGGAACCTCTGCATCCAAAATCCTCTCAGATTTTGCCCCACATGTCTCTTCCATTTGGCTGTTCCTGAGTTGGATTCTTTACAGTAAAACTGGAATTTTAACTAAATATAGTGTTTTCCTGAGTTCTGAAAGTCATTTGATGATACTATTGAAACTGATGAGATCATGGAAACCTCAAAATTTATAGCTGATTGGTCAGAAGTCCAAGTGGCCTTGTGACTTGTGGCTGATGGGTGAAGCGAGGGAAGGGTACTGGAGGACTTGAGCCTTTAAACTTGTGGAGTCCGGCACCAACTCTGGATAGATAGCATCAGAACTGAAATTAACTGCAGAACAACAGCTGGTGTCAGAGAAATGGGTTAATAATAAAAAAAATTATAATACGATACTCAATGACCTCCCCACCAAGTGAAGAGTTTGAGAGCCAGAGGACATAGCCAAAGGGAAACAGTTGTGCTCAAAAAGACAACTCAAGGTGATTTTGGAAGAAAGTATCTTGCTTCACCAGTATAGTTTGTCTAAGTTTTGTCCACACTAAAATGCGTACTTGGGAAATTAAAGATAATTAGTGACTAATCAGTTATCACCCTCATTCATCAGACTTGACTCCACATCAATTGCAATTGTTTTCAATAACAGACCTGTCCTCTATATATGGAATTGGGCCACATGTGAGAAAATTCAAAATAATTTGCTTAAGGAAAAGCTGGAATTCGTGGAAGAACATGCACATCCTAAGCATCTCTGACCAGCAGAAAATGGGGCATGGATGATTAACCTCTCACAGATAACAAGAAAAATGCCACAGTCATGGCATGGAAGTGATCTCTGGAACTGCTGAGGTTGTGCTGGCACATACAGCACTTACAGAGAGGCTGAACCTCTTGACGGAGGTAATGCAGGTGGGGACTGACGAATTCATTTGTTGTCCCAAAATAGCCTACTCCTCATTTTTCTATATTTCCCTAATCTCAAATTCCTAAATCTAAATTAAACAAGCATCTGTACAAATAGAGGGAAATGGAAGCCTACTCAGACACTGATGGAGCAGCACCCCGCAGTCCTAGATAATACTCAGGCTTCAGAATCAGGAGATGTAATTTCAAGTTACTACCACTTAGTAGTGAGATTTCTGCTAAGTCATTTAAATTCTCTAAGCCTCAAATTTTTAACTGATAAAATAGGGGTAATAAATTATACCACACATGGTTTAGAGGAGTTGTATGAAATAAGCTCATGGAGGTGATCAGTGAGATGCAAAGCCCTACACAGTTTTGACATTTGTTATTTTTATTTTCCTCTTATTCACATTATTTGCATGCTTCTTTTATGCTATACATATCAGATAATATTATAATAATTAATAACCTTTCAGAAATAAAACTAAATACAATATTACTTTTACTAATTTTTAGGAAAAGAAAGTTAGACTAAAACAGAAAAGTATTAACAAAGAGGAGAAAGAATATTCCCATCATATCTGAAGATCTGAGGTGACTTTTACGTGACAAGATAAAATATTTATAAAAATAGGAGTTCCCATTGTGGCACAGCAGAAATGAACCATGAGGTTGCTGGTTTGATTTCTGGCCTCGCTCAGTGGGTTAGGAATCCTGCAGTTGCTGTGAGCTGTGGTGTAGGTTGCAGATGTGGCTTAGATCTGGCGTTGCTGTGGCTGTGGCATAGGCTGGCAGCTGTAGCTCTGATTATACCCCTAGGCTGGGAACCTCCATGTGCCATAGGTGTGGCCCTAAAAATAATAAATAAATAAATAAGATATTAATAAAAACAATAAGTTTAAAAATACTAAAAATATTAACAATATATGGAAGCAACCTAAGTGTCCATCAACAGATGAATGGATAAAGAGATATACCTCCCACATCTTCTTTAGGGGTTGTATTGGAACTGCAGCTGCCAGCCTATGTAATAGCCACAGCAACTTGGGATCCAAGCTCCATCTATGACCTACACCACAGGTCACAGCAATGCCGGATCCCAGACAAACTGATCAAGGCCAGGGATCGAAACTGCGTCATGGATGCCAGTCAGATTTGTTTCCGCTGTGCCACAATGGGAACTCATGCCTTACTTCTTGAGTAGTTTTTATCACTAAAAACTGTCTATGCATATGATCTATGTGTCACCATATGTGCACCAGATTAGTGATCCAGAATCAAAATTTATGAGCTATTATGTATTTTTAAAAAAGGACTGTGGAGAGTGAATTCTGCTAAAAATTAAAATAACAAATTCAGCACTATTTTGGGGGTTAGCATTGAAAATGTTTATTTTCCATCAGAAATATGATGTAATTATTCATGTCAAATGGTCTCAAACCCATTAAATTTTTAAAACTCTGATACTTGGAATTCGCTTCTAGAATCTAGATAATAACAAGGTTAGTATAACTAACCTATTTATTCTCCTATTCTGTTAACATCTTGTACTACTTTAGTGAACATGTGCCTTCACATCCATACTTCATTAAATCCTTGAAATAAAGCCAGTGAGAAAAGTGTGACAGAGAATATGATTCTCACCTTTTAAATGAGAAAATTAGTCAAAAACTAACACAAACAGATTGTTTATTTGTGCAAATCACAGCATTCTCAATTGTTTTGACTTCATACTAGTTTACAAATCTCTATGTCCTTCTCCATTCCAAAATGATACCAATCAAAATGTAAGTGAATATTTAGTTCAAGTGAGTAAACAAAATGTCCAGGAATCTAAGGCCAGGGTTTTGATTTTTCACCAAGTATGATGAATTCTTTTGAATTCTCTGTCATGGACCCCAACCTCAGTCAGTGGGGGGGGGGGTTGAATAAAGAATCTATTGTGTATCATCAAAACCATGTGAATTTCTCAAAATGAGTAAGTGTACCCTCATGACTTACTATTGGAAACCAAACTCAAAAAGCAAAACTTGGCAGATTAGAAGATTATGTACACACATATGGAACACAAGCACGTAGTCTTGTCACTTTGACAACTTCTGTGTCTGAGTTTACTGTACTTCTCAAGATCTTGGTGTGATAGCTAAAGGGAATCTCTGTAATACTAATAGGGTTAGGCCCTAGAGTTAGACCCTTCAACTTCTGCCTAAGAACCAGTGGATATCTTGACATTAAAAAAAAAAAAAATCCCTTTCAGTTCAGGTTATTTGAAGTGAGAAATCCAAGGCAAGGGTTAATGAAAATAGATTCCATATATTTCTCTCAAACTCGTTAGAACAACTATATGTTTCTCTCCTTTCTAACAATAAATTATTAATGATCATCTGAGAACAAAAGAGAAATGCTACCAAATCTAATTCACTATTACAGTGTTTGAAACAACTACAGGATGTCAAGGCAGCTAGTAAAAGCATGCTAGGACAGCTGCCTTTTTTTTTTCTGTCAATTAGCATCAGAGTGATCCATAAAACTCTTCTCAACCACAACCAATCCATGACCAGAGGGCACCCGTACGCATTTTCAGGTCAGCATCTGCAGCTCATGTTCCCATGGGAGGGTGGGGCCCAGAAGTACACATATGACCCCATAGGTTTACCCAAAATCATTTACCAAAAAATTAAAAGAAAACATTATAAAGAAAATCAATATAAAGTAAAGCAAAATGTTATTAAGCAGAAAAGCTCTATAATTTAAAGGGCAACATCTGAACAGGAAGAGGTCAAAGTTTCAAGAGTTACTATATTATCAAAGTCATTTAAAAAACAAATAAAAACAACAATAACAACAAAAATCTGACTTAGTCCACTGGGCCCTTGTCAGATTTAGATCAACACGGGGCACAAAATCTCTTCAGAATAACGTGGAGTGAAATAACTTGTTCAAAACTAGTATGTGGAAGCGTAAAGATCCACACTTCGGTTTTGACTGCAAAGTCAAAACTGTTCCTGTCATAGCATTTTTCTCTTCACCCAGGAAAGCTGACCAGGAGTCAGGAAGATCAAATTTAAAGCATTAAAATTAGTCAAAGGACAGGCAGATAGGAATTATCAGGAATGCAAAGGAATCAGAGTAAAAAACATGACTGAGAATCAATTTTTAAAAACTAGAAGTTCTCTTGGGGTGCAGTGGGTTAATAAGGATCAGGCACTGTCACTACAGCACCTCAGGCCGCTGCTGTGGCATGGGTTCAGTCCCTGGCCCAGGAAGTGCCACATGATACAGACATGGCCAAAAGAAAACAAAACAGGATGACCCCTAGCAGCATGACCTAAGCACCTTTCACTGACTCTTCTTTAACATTATACATGGAAAATCACTGATGATAAGACATTATTTTTTTTTCCAATTTCACATTACGTAAAGAGAGAGAGAAGAAGAAAAGAAAAACGGAAAACAGCAACTGTGAAAGAGCATAACACGAATTGGATACTGACCTTGTCTTGGGTCTTTTCTAATAAGCACTCCAACATAAACACTACTTCTGTCTTTACAATAAACCCATGAGGTAGAGAGTATGATTATCTCTGTTTTCCAGAGAAATGAACTGATATAAATAATTTCTCATAAACTGAGTTGATGAATTCACTAGAATCAATAGATATTCAGCTTAATTTCCTTGAACTGTAGCAGTTGAATCTATCCTAATGAGAATAGATCCTCAAAATGATGAACTCAAGAGCCTGAAAAAATCTTAAATTTTCAAGGAATTTAACTGTTAAAAGAAATTAATCATTTGGCGTTTTACAAAGATTACAGCTCATAGCTATTTAAGATACCTTATTTGTACAAGATGGGGCGAAAAGGAAGCAGGCTGAGCTGTTACTTCTGTTAACAAGGACATTTGATTGACCTAGATATTCATTTCAAAAACTCTGATTAACTGACAATGAGTTGAAAAACAATCTTGTCATTTCAGTCATATTTTAGTGACATATAGAGTTTCTTGAAAATTTAAATTCTCTCAAAGAATATAAAAAATTTTTCATTCTCTTCACCAATATGGTGTTTACTTTTTAAAAATTCAGTTTGTCACAAGAAGTAACTAAGAAAGTATAGGTAAATAATAGGTATCTGGGATAAAGTTGATTTTTCTTATAATTAAGAACAGAAAGGAAACAATAAATTGATTCTAATATTTTGTTGGTAATAGAAACCTTTAGTGTTGCCCACCTCCTCAAAAATATAGAAAAAAAATTAGCAAACTAAAGAGGAGGGATCAGATGATACAAAAGACAGTTAATTATAGGATATTTATCAAGGATATTTGATTAGATAAAATGTTTATGTTCTGTTAAGTGTGACAGAACAGATGCAAATCTATTTATGGTGGGGTTCCAATCATATTTTAAAATATACCATATAATATACACCAATATGTTCTATGTACTTATTTGTATGATGATAAAAGGGAATCTAATATTCTTTAAGCTTCTTCCAGTGTTTTGCTCTTACAGGAACATGCTTGCCATTGTTATTTGGAAAATAAGTTACTCCTCAAAGTGTCTTAATAAACATTTTAAAACAATATATATTAGTGAGACATATAATATGCCTCTTTCTGTAGCTTTCCACCAGTGAGCCATATATTACACTCTCTTGACAGCCCTTCAACATTTTTTGAGAGTTGAGATTGTAAAGAAAATCATTTCCCAGGTGTCAGTGGATGAGAAATGCTCCCACCAACTAAATACAGATTAAATACAACGATGAGCAAGCTTCAGCACAAGAACCAAAACTTAGTGTATGAACCCAAGTAAGTACTTACATTTGGAGGATGTGGAAAAGAAACCATAAGTGCAGTTTCTGTGGGTAATAACTAGTGCTAATTTGAAATGAAGAGTTTACAAAGAGAAATCAATCTCTTGTAAAAAAAAAAAAAGCTTTACTTCTGTAAGCCTAGGACATCTCATCTGTAAAGGGAATAGGTGGTCTCCTCTGGATTTGACCATTTATTTTCTTTTTTTTTAATTTTTTTTTATTTTTTATTTATTTTATTTTTTTTTTTTTGCATTATAGCTGGTTTACAGATTTCTGTCAGATTTTCCAACCGCACCATGTGGTGACCCGATTACATGTACATATAAGGATTTGTCACATGTAATTAGATATAGTTCCCCGTGCATTACAGTTGGACTGGATTTGACCATTTAGATTCTACCACTTCATGAGAATCCTAGCCACAATTTTATTACCAAACATAATGACTTAATTGTTTTAAATGAGTTATTTTGCCTTTGTCTTAGTCATATTATGACACATTGTGAGTGGAAAAGCCCACTGAGGTCTTACTATCAAGCTCAGGAAAATTCCTCATAAAATGTTAGGCTCTTCTACAGATCTATCATTGACACTTTTAAACAAACCACAGTCTTTCTAGTTCACAAACTTTTTAAATTACTTAGCTATACATTTCCAAGCAAGATTCACATTTTAATAATTTACATATTAACAATTAAGTTCAATGAATACTTTACATAACTGTATCCATCAGACCGTCTACATATTAAATCTAGATTGATTCCTTCCATCCTCTTTCTTTCCTTCTTCACATATACATGAGCTCTCAGTATAGTGAATAAAACAGTCACATTTACAGGAAGTAGATATCAGATTAATGAGATTTTTCCTAGGGATCCGATTTTTCCTCTTTTAATATCACCTAGAGTATTTCTACTGATACCACAGCTGAAGATGACCAGCGTCACCTGGTTACTCACCACCTATTGGCAAAGGAAGACAGGAAGTGGAAGACCAGTAGCATTCTGCTAAGGGTATGACTCAGAAGTTGTACCAATAATATCTGCTCAATTCTAGCTGCCTAAACATAACATGTGGTAATGCCCAATTGCAAGGGAGGATAGGAGGCTAATAATTGTATTCTTTAACCAGGCTGTGTAAGCCCAGCTAAAACAGATGCTCTACTATCAAATGGAAAACTAGGAGAAGAGACACTAGTAAATACTCAGTTGTCACACTACCTTATTTTAAAGTCAAGCATTTGGGACTAAGGGAGGGAAAGGATGTCAGGAAACATGTAAACACCCTTACAAAATTCTAAGAAACACTAATTTTAGAATTTGACCTGCATAATTTATATATAACATCTACTTTTTTTTAAACTTGAGCCTTTTGGGTCCATGAAATTCTATCTGCAGGTTTTAATTTGAGACAAAAATAACTTTAAAAGCAAACATTTCAAGAAGAAGTACTTCACTTATCAGCTATCAATGTACATTTTTGAAACTAGTAAAATGTTATCATGCATGGCAGGGCAGGGCGATCATTTTAATAACCAATTTCTCAGAACTGAAAATTTACAGACTACTATTTGGAAATGGATCATTAGGTGACATCTAGAGTCAAAAGTAGCTTTGATTTCTAAAAATGTCTTATCCAAACATAAACATTTCCTAGACAGAATTGAAGGAAGAAAAGTTATAAAATTAGTCTGACTTCATTTGTAACAAAAGTGTAAATGCAATTTAATGGAAAACCCAGAGCAGAAGCTCTTCACCTTGCAAGAGAAGTACACTCTTACCTAGAAAAGAATGCATGGGAAGATGGGAAGAATATCATTCAACATGTTAGATAATCTTTTATATAAAAAACAATGAAGTTTCTTTTCCCTCAGCTGTGGTAAAAAGAGTGAGTCCCAAATCTGGACTTTGCCTTTAAAATCCACATGTCACATTTATCAGGACTATAAGTTATTTAAATCCCAGCTGTAATATGTGAATAATGCCCACTGGTTGTTTCCGACCATTAGCATTGAGACCTAAGAGCGCAACTAGTACTACAGAACCATGTCTTTATCATTGGATACAGTCTGGTGTGACCAATTAATCTAAAGCTCTTCTTTCATCTATAGATCAAAAGAATAAATGATATACAGACAAGACCAATGATGTTTTTTCCTTGTAATTAAAATGAAGATGGTTGTAAGCATTGTAGCTATATTCACACCAGACTTTACCAGGCCGCTCCAGACGCTTTTCTTCCCAAACTTCAGAGATAATGGGTTACCAGCCTTCCCATCACTTCTGTGAAATCCTTATCCATATAAGTCCCTCTTACCTAAATTTAAAAATTACATAATCTCAAGTCCCAAGTTAGGCCTACTGAGGCAGGTCATTAAAGATATTTTACTAATCTTAATATTATGCATATGACCATGATCAATGATACCCGGTCAGCACCTGGTCACTGGCCAAAACGTGACATTCTCTCCTCAAGAGCATTATACCCACATCAATACCACTTGGAAGTTTTTAGGAATTTAGAATCTGAGTTGTCACTCTGGATCTACTATATCAGAACTTCACTTTTACAAGATTCCCAGCTTTAAGAAGCAGTAATGCGGCCAACAGTTTCAGGAAGAAAAGAAAAACGTGTCGGGGTTGAGGTAGCAAAATGACAAACATTACAACCAGTAAGGTATATGATTGTAGATATACCCAGAGTTCCCTTGTATGTGGCCTTCCTTTAAAATGGCAACTTTTTTTTTTTTTTGTCTTTTTAGGGTCACACACTCTTGGCATATGGAGGTTCCCAGGCTAGGGGTTGAATCGGAGCTGTAGCTGCAGGCCTACGTCATAGCCACAACACCACCAGATCTGAGCTGTGTCTGAGACCTACACCACAGCTCATGGCAACGCCATATCCTTAACCCACTGAGCGAGGCCAGGGATCAAACCTGAATCCTCATGGATAATAGTCAGATTCGTTTCCCCTGAGTCACAACAGGAACTCCTTAAAATGGCAGCTTGTTTATAATTTCTATTTTTGTTTTATCGAAAAGTTTGTTGTTGATTAAAGAGAGAGAGAGAGAAAACTACTAAGAGATTACCATTGCTCAGGACTTCAAAGTATCTCGAAGTGCGAGTTTCACTGACTAAGGAACTAAAAAGCTCTATGTGATGTTATCTTCTTTAATGTTCACACTTAGGTTGGAAAGGCCTTAATGTGATTCTGAAGAACCCTTGTAGGATGGTTCAATCTATTTTAAAAAATAGCAGAAATTTTACTTTAGTGTAGAGTTCAAAACATCACTAAGTTTCTTCAAAGTTGAAGTAAATCTGTGTTTTAACCTGAGAAAGCATGGAGAATTTTATACATAGGAAGGAAAAGAGGAAAGAACAGTTAGAAACAGGGGCAAGAGTTAGCTGATGACTGAAATTACGTTCAAAGGAGAGAGGGGAAAGGCATTGAGTCCTCATTCGGGTTTAAAGTAAAAGAATCTGGAAGAAGAAATACCGTGAATTAAGTTCAAAATAAGATTTTTACCTAGAGCACTAGCTCTATAGGCAGGCAGCCTCACTTTGAATCCCAGCTCCAGTATTTTCCAGTGATTAGAGTTGGAGGAGCTACTTAACCTCTATAACCTTCAATTTCCTTATTTATAAGCTGTAACTAAGAATACTAAAGGGGAATTTGGGAGGTCTGAGCCTAAACTAGGACTTAATACATTTTTAAAAATAACTATATGAAAGAGAACAAGACAGAACCCATGCTGAAAATGTGTCATGGGCTAAGGATTATGATTAACCAATATAATTATGGGTAACAGTGATCTGTCTTGCAAAGCTGAGCTCTTTTTCTGTGGTTATATTTGATAGAGAAAATCCTTAAATTTATTTCTTGCATATTGAACTCTTGCTGTATTACTAAGGACAGGCTGTCCAAATGATGTCTTGAAGCAGATACTCAGAACATTTAGTGGCAGACGGCTAGGATAGTCTTTGCAAAAAGCTGCTCTGAAACTGCATTCAGTTACATAACTATCAATATCTTTGTATCATAAATAAATCATAACTATTATGTTGATAAAGGAACTTTTGCGGTATCAACTTTGTGTTATTTGGCTTTCTTGGTTGTGTGTGATAGACACAAGCTCCTCTGCTGTCATTCCTTTCAAAAGCCATTTTTTCATGAAGTCTTGGTGGTTACCCCACCTGGATAAGGTGTTGCCCTCATTTAACCATAAATAGCATTTCATTACATTTCATGTTATTAGAATACTTAACCCAAACTGCTTTATGTTTAATTAACTGACATGTATTTTAAAATACTATCATATCATACCAAACTTTATTATATGGATGATACATAACATCTATTGTATGACAGGTAAATACTAATCTTGACATTAACAAAAAGCAGGAATTACTTTGTCCGTTTTAAGTTTAATAGGGTTTATATTCTATAGAATCTAGAAAAGTGCTAGGAAAACATTAGGAATTCAGCATATAGTTATTTGTTTAAATGTCTAGACAAAAGAACCTTACTATATGTGTACATAAATAAGAAATTTTAATGAAGTATTCATAGACAGTCTTTCATATAATAAAGTGTTCCTTCTTTACATACTCATTAAAATTGCAGTTTGCCTAAAATATACACTAAGTAGAAATATGTTAGGGTAAACTTTAAATAGTATATTCATTATTAACCAAGGCAATGAATTAACCAGAACTTCTCATGATTCACAATTTAAGATTCACAGTTTAAAATGCAGTAAAGTATCACAGTGATAAAATCATTCACAAACATCTCAGACATCTCGTGGACTTGGTATACAAGAGACTTAAACTCCTACCCCTATTTCATACGCAGACAGGAATCAGAATCCATTTTTAGAATGATGACCCTGAGGTACTCTATCACATTATGAAATAACCCATCTCCTTCACTTCAGTGTTTTAATGAGACAGGATGATAGAATAATTTACTGTAGAGAGACTTGTAGTCATAAGAATTGAACCAACATTGCTTTTCTTCTTAAAAGTCACTAGAGTTTCTAGATCAGCGATTAATAAACTTAAAAAAAATTCAGCCATCTCCCATTAAGAATCTGATGAAAGCTATCTTCTCTCTCACCTGAAAATAGATATATACAAATAGCTTGCCTTTTTCTTTTACATTTCGGGAGGTCTAATAGACCTCTTGAGCCATTCTCACACTTGCTTATTACACTACTGAGAACTTCCATTCTACATTATAGCAAATTAGGAAAATCAGACTTGCTCTCCAACTTAGACATAGATTTCCATGTTTCCTTGATTTATTTAAGCACTGGTTGAAGAGAATTGTTTTCTGCTATTGAATGCTAAAAGGGAGTTTATTTCACACACTGTGTACAGAGGTCTGAGACTGTGCTATGTTTTTGGAAGGATTCTGAATGACGACATCTTTAAGGCAGATAAGTCTTTTTAACAGTTACACTCCTTTCTATGGAAAGTTCATTTAGTGTTATGTCACTTTCCAAATTACTAGAACATTTCTTCTAAAACATGATAGTTCCCACAGTGTTAATCCCATATTTCCAATGAAAGTTTTAAACAAACTACAATCTGCCCCCCACTTTTCCGAGACCTCTTGCAACTATCGGGCAGATAGTCAGATATGCAACTCTATAAAATGTAGATATAAAAGTTGATTACACAAGAAACAATCTAGCTGGTGCACAAGGTGCTGAGTGTATTCAAAACTAACACACTCAGGTGTCAACTCAGTTAACCACCTAGAGTTATAGCCATATAACCCCTTCAACCCCATCTCTAGCTTTTGGCAACCATTAATTTACTCTTTATCTACATAATTTTGTTATTTCAAAATGTCTCATGTACCTTGGATATCAACTTTTTTCCACTCAGCATGATTCCTTTCATATCCATTCACATTGTTTATCAATAATTCATTCATTTTTATTGCTGAATAGCATTTCATGGTATGAATGTACCACAGTTTATTTAACCATTCACCAAATAATGGCATTTGGGTTGTTTATAGTTTTGGTTATCCTAAATAAAGACTCTTTGATAGTTTTTGTACAGTTTTTTGTGCGAACATAAATCTTCATTTCTCTGAAATAAATGCCCAATAATATAATTGCTGGGCTGTATGGTAATTGCATATTTTTTTTTCTTTTTGTCTTTTTAGGGCCACCCATGGTATATGGAGGTTCCCAGGCTAGGGACTGAATTGAAACTGTAGCTACTGGCCTACACCACAGCCATAGCAATGCGGGATCTGAGCCGTGTCTGGTACCTACACCACATCTCACGGCAACGCTGGATCCTTAACTGACTGAGCAAGGCCAGGGATTGAACCAATGTCCTCATGGATACTAGTAGGGTTCATTAGCCACTGAACCACGAAGGGAACTCCCATAATTATGTTTTATAAATTGAAAAACTGTTTTCCAGAATGGCCATACCATTGTACATACTCAACAAAAATGTATAAAAAGATCCAGGTTCTCTACATCCTTGCTGACACTGGTATTATCTCTTTGTATTCTGACTATTTAATAGGTATTTGACATGGCATCCTGCCCTTAATTACATTATTCAAAGGCTGGTGATGCTAAATATCTTTTCATACACTTACTTGTCATAAGAATAATCCTCTTCAATGAGATTTCTGTTTATGTGTTTTACCCATTTTGTTAATTGGATGATGATGATTGATTGTTGCTATTGACTTTTTCTTTTCTTTTTTTTTTTTTTTTTTTTTTTTTTTTTTTTTAGGGATGCACCTGTGGCATATGGAAGCTCCTAGGCCAGGGGCTGAGCAGGAGCTGCAGCTGCAGGCCTATGCCACAGCCACAGCCACACCGGACCTGAGCCATATCCATGCATCCTTGACCTATGCCACAGCTTGTGGCAGTGATGGATCCTTAACCCCCTGAGCAAGGCCAGGGATCAAACCTGCATGCTCACAGACACTATATCACGCTCTTAACCTGCTAAGGCACAAAAGGAACTCTGCCATTTATTTTTTTTCTTTCGTTACATATGCTGTTAGCAAATATTTTCTCTTATCTGTAGCTTTCCTTTTCACCCTCTCAACTGGTGAGTCTTTTATAGAATAAATGTCTTTAGGTTTTTTTTTTCTTTTTTGGCCACACCCATGGCTTTTGGAAGTTCCATGGTCAGGGATCTAATCTGTGCCAGAGCTGCAACCTATGCTATAGCTGCAGTAATATGGGATCCTTAACTCACTGTGTCGGCCCAGGGATCTAAACTAATTGGTGCCTCCACAGAGACAAGCCAGATCATTAACCCACTGCACTACAGCAGGATCCTAAATGTCTTTAATTTTGATAAAATAATATTTATCAAAATTTTACTTTATCATGCTCTTAATGTCATGTCTAAGAACTCTTCTCTCAATCCAACTGCTGAAGATTTTCTTGTATATTTTCTTCTAAAAGTTTTATAATTTATATTTTACATTTAAATCCAAGATGCATTTTGAGCATTTAATCTACCCCCCACCCTGCCCCAGTATCAAGGTTGAAAGGTTACCTGAAAAATCTAGCTGTCCTCAAATGAATTTTAAGAAAGCAAATATCTATTTTACAGGTATGGAAAACAAGTGTAGAAATAGAAACATTTAAAGGGAATGATTTTGTTTGAAATATTGGAAAGCTAAACCCTCAGAGAAGGTGATTTTTAAAGATTTTATTTGTATTGTCCCCTTTGGGGACAGAACCAGGCCAAACTAGAAACTTCAATTGATTAAATTAATGAAACAGAAAGAGTCCTGTAATTTCTTAGCTATAGAACTGAAAATATAAAGAACTGGTGGATTATTATATGTGTATAGATAATATACACTGTATATAATATGTAATGTATGCATATATTTATATAAATGTAAAAAAATTTCCTAGATGTGCTACATCATCTTCAAACATTCTAAAGTTATTCCAGCTAGGAGTTCCCGTTGTGGCTCAGTGGTTAACGAATCTGACTAGGAACCATGATGTTGCACGTTTGATCCCTGGCCTTGCTCAGTGGGTTAAGCTGTGAGCTGTGGTGTAGGTCGCAGACGTGGCTCGGATACCGCATTGCTGTGGCTGTGGTGTAGGCCAGTGGCTACAGCTCCGATTAGACCCCTAGCCTGGGAACCTCCATATGCCGCCGGTGTGGCCCTTGAAAAGGCAAAAAGACAAAAAAAATAAATAAATAAAGTTACTCCAGCTAAACTTTTATCTAAGAATAGCATATCTATGTCTTAATGGCATTTCTGATTTCCTTGGGAGATAGATTATGTTATCCGTTATAACTTCGACTTATTTTCACTATTTACTTTATGTTCTTTATGTCCGCAGAATGGGCCAAGTAGTAGGACAATCTAATTATAAAACACTCTCTGGGTTTCTGAATCCCTTTCATTATTGAAATAGCCAGGGCTATTTCAATAATAGCCAGGATAAATTTGTTTCCAGAATAAAGAAAGATGGAATATAAAATGAGAACTAAACTATGGCTGAAAGTATGGAAATCCCAAAATATGATAAGGACATATCAGTAGATATGGTTTGAAAGGTCACCCACTGGCCACATCTAAGACATTTTGAGAACCAAAAGAAACAACAGTAATGAATTACAATGTATTATCTAAAAATTGAAAATAATCTATGAATACATGGTGATAGGAGCAAAGCAAACAGAAACAAAGGATGGGAAATTTAAGAAGAGGGATCTAATTTTTACAAAGAACGCCAACCACTAACTGTAGAAGAAATGGTGTAATTAGCATATCTCCAATTTAAAACCTATAATAGTGGTTTCAAGCACATATATCAAAATATAATAAGATCACTGGGATTTCTCTTTAGATTGCTTACTAATGACAAGAGAAAATGGACCTTTACAATGGAGAAATCAGGAAGACAATATCTGAATCCAGAGATCAAAGTCAATGTCACCAGTAACAGTACAACCCGATATCTCAGTGTATCACTGAGATAAACTGAGAACTGTACATATCTTATAGAATTCTTATCAAAACTAATTCAAAGGAAAAATCAGGCAAATAAAAACTTAAAGACATTAAAGGTAACTTGTCTGAAAAGTTAAAATATATTAGTTTCACCAAAAACAAAAGGATAGGTAAATTCTTCTATATTAGAGGAAATTAAAAAGATGTGGCAACTAACTACAATATGCAATTCTTGAATAAACCTGATGGAAGCAAAACAGAACACTAAATAAGATATTACTGAGGCAACTGGGAAAATTTGAATGTGGTCTATATATTAGGTAGTAGAACTGTATCAATGCTAAATTTTTTAGTGTGATATTTGTATTTGTGGTTATTTAGGAGAAAGACATTATGCAGAAGATACTGGCTGGAGTATTTAGGAGTAAATTGTGTGACGTCTGTAGAATACTTTCAAAAGGTTCAGCCACAGGAAAAAGAAAAGATAAACAGCTAACAAATGAAAAATCTAGGTGAAGGGTGTATAGGTGTTAACTTTATTATTCTTTCAACTTTTCTATAACTTCAAATACAAAAAAAATCAGAAACATGAAAAAAACTACTCCTTTTCTACTTTACTACCCTTGTAATTGTCTTTAGACACTCTGGCACTTTAGATATTTCAGTTCTGGATATTGCTTTGTCTTCCATTCATGGGGCTGCAGGCAATACTGACCCTTTAGTGTTACATTAATACTTGAAGGTTTGCATTTGTCAAGGAGGAAAAAAAATTCTGCTACCCTTCTAGGTTTTTCTCGCTGGGCTAAGAGTTAAATTGACATGAGACAGATTACCAGGAAAAAAAAAAATTCAAACACAAGTTTAATAACTTGGATACATTGGAGAAGCTCAGGAAAACCAAATTGCAAAAATGGCTCAAACGCTCAACCTAAGTAACATTTCCAGCTAAAAGCAATAAATGATACTGAGGGTAGTGGCTTGAAATGTCAAAGTGGAGGAAGACAACTCAGAGGAAGATGGAAAAACAAATGTTTGGTAAACAAACTTTTGCAGAGCCATGCAGAAACAATTGTGCAGAGAGTGATTTTCTCCTTTGTTTTTACATTATGTATTTATTTATTTACTTATTAAATATAGTTGATTTACAATTGAAACTGACAACACTAACAGCCTGAACCTAGCCCAAACCCAGATTGGGACTTGAACCCATGTGCCAGGACTCGAACCTGGCCAAAACCAAGATTGGTGCTTGAACCCACGTTTTAAAGTAGTACTCACCCGAGCTCTGGACTTACTGAGGTTCAGGTTCTTTATGCCTCTGTGCAGAAGGAATTCAGCAAGAGACAAAGTGATAGGCAAAAAATAGATTTATTAGGATAGGACTCTTAGAGAGATGCAAGCAGGCAGGCAAGGAAGCTCTGCCCTGAGGATCCGGTGGGCAACAGTTTTATCACCCAGGAGCGGGGGTTGGAAAAGACCGTCTCTTCATTTCTGGGAGTACTAGCTCCTCCTTGGTATCCAGTAAGGTGTGTATTCAAATCAGCAGAAGAGTGGTCCTCAAAACCCCTGCCCTTGGTCTGTATCTGAATGCAGGCCTCATCCCATCCCCCAGGCAAGGATCTGAGGCAATTCTCCCACATTTCCAGTAGTTAAGCAAGCCTGCCTTGTTCTGACAGCTTTTTTGTGCAATTTATTAACTTACAGTGATCTCGCAAAGTCCCCTAGATTGCCCTTTCTATGATTCTCTACTGGGACTTCGAAAACTAGCTGTGCCTACTCCATCCCCATCACAATGTTTTGGCAAGTTCTGTTGAAACAGATTTTGCTAGGTCAGCCACATCTAGTTCCTACTACAGCTATGGCTGATAGATCCCTTCTTGTAATAGACCCTCTATCTAAATTCTTTAGGTAGCTAAAGAGGAAGATCAAAGTTTCTTCTGGAGTCCTCAGGGTCTTGATTTTTTTCACCTTAAAATAACCTGTATGTCAAATAGACAGTTTGGATTGGCAACTTCTGTTCTCCTACACATACATATGAATCAACAGTAGAGTCTGTTTACTGTACAGATTTTAGGTCTTACAGTCTCAGACTCTGCTATAGTAAGTGCAGAATACAGAGCTTTGGAGAAATACTTCAGGGATATTTTAGAGCTAGTGATTTAAGATCCCTATCGCAGATGGTTCCGCCAAACTGGCTGACAGGTTAACCTAAGGAGGTGGCTTGTTGCTGTTTTTTAAGTGCATGGATTTCTAAATCTCAGTCATCCCTAATGAGTAAGACACTTCAGAATGATACCCAGGATTTCTGTTTTAAAAACTCCAAAAAATCAAACAACATAGCAAATGACCTCTCAATCGCCAATGAAATTTTGATTTGAAAATCAGTACTGTGTGACATTGTATGCTCATTAATCTTCTTTGTTATATTCCTGGCAAACAAAGTATGGAGCGGTATGGTTTGTTTGACAAAATTTATAAATTCCTAAAAGACAACCTAAATTGTATTTTCAAGAACAAAATAAATTATATCTACAAAATTCAAGTGAGACTTTGCTTTAACCAATAATTCCGACTTTCCCTACAATACTACCATGTAGATTTTTGATTAGTAACAGTACTACAGCAATACTCCTGTTTTTATAAATCAAACAAATAAGCATGAAGGAATTTGCACTTTCAAGAAATAAATAATTTGAATAGATATTGTGAGAAGAAAAAATAAGTAGCTTTGTTCTCTTTGTAAACAGAAAAAACAAAGAATTACTTGCATGATGGCAGCTTATGGAGAGATAAGCATTTCACTTTTCCAAGTTAGAGTTTCTCTAATAGGGAAGAACAAATCTGACTCCATATTAGATCTGCTTCTTTAACTTTTGTTTTCTATTGCTTTTGCTACAAGTTAAGAATGTTTCCTATAGCCTGAAATCCACAGGACAGCCCATTCTCAAGGCTCTGACCTTTAAAGGTATAACACCTTTACATTCGAATAGAGATAAAAAGTTGCAGAAGAGAGGATAACATTTGTCTTGTTGGACATTTACAGTAACATCTTGAACTGACCTTCATGGACAGCTGCACTAAGGATTCTGACACCAAGAATTATGCAACAGAGTTCCCACTGTAGTGCAGTGGAAAAGAATATGACTAGTAACCATGAGGTTGTGGGTTCGATCCCTGGCCTTGCTGAGTAGATTAAGGGATCTGGTGTTGACATGAGCTGTGGTTTAGGTCGCAGACGTCGCTTGGATACTGAGTTGCTTTGTCTGTGGTGTAGGCCAGCTTCTGTAGCTCTGATTTGACCCCTCGGCCTGGGAACCTCCATATGCCACAGTTGCGTCCCTAAAAAGCAAAAGAAAAAAAGGAAGAAGAATTTTTTGCAACTACCAGCCACACCCCTCCCCTATTAATATAAAAGAAGTCTGAAAAGTCTGAATTCAAATTTGGATAAGATGGTTCTTTGGTACACTAGTACACCATCTTCTAGGTCTACTAGTTTTCTGAATAAAGTTGATATTCCTTGGCACAACAACTCATCTCTTAATTTATTGGCCCTGTTATACAGGGAACAATTACAAGTTTGGAGTTGGTAACATTTTTATAGCTATGTCTTAGCTATATCTCGGTAAGAGGACAACTAGGTGGTAGTTCTTCATAGACCATCTTCAATGCCACCACCTGGGGGCTTATTAACATGGAGGTGCTGCACCACTTCAGGTGGCAGCGCTGGTAGGAGACATAGTAAGTATTTCGTGAGCACAGGTTGATAAACATAGGACTACACGGGACTACTGAGAATTTAGATAGAGCACACATTATACAAGATATTAAATGCCAACTGAATGAATTCAAATGTTATTTAGGTGGCAATGCTGGGATTTGAAAGGCTTGAAATTCAGTCATCCTAGTGGTATGAATATTATCTGACAGTTTTGATGTACATTTCTCTAATGAGCAATGATGCTGAGCATCTTTTCATTTGTTTATTAGTTATTTGTATTATCTTGGAGAAATGTCTATTCATATTCTCTGTCCATTTGAGCTGTGTCATCTTCCTAGTATTAAGTCTTAAGAGTTCTTTATACACTCAGAATTCAAGTGCCTAATGAGATTTCCAATTTGCAAATATAGTAGTTTCTTTGAAGGTAAGAAATGTGTCTGAGAACAAATGGATAAATCAACAAGAATAGTAACCTGCAGCTAACTAAAACTTGGGTTAAGGCTGTGAAGTTTTGCGGGGAGAATTAGAGAAAAAAAAATCCAGAGCAATGCTTAAAATTCTAGAATAAATACCAGTATAAGAATTCAGTCATAAGTGGGAGGTGGGGGGTATTTTCTTTCTAATACCTACACTACACAAACTCCACACTGTTGATGCCAGAGCTCTTGCCAACTCTTACATTTTGGAAATATGCTTTATTAAAAAGACTAGAAAATTTTACCAGATACTGGAGGTAAGTAATTACTTCTACACATAGTGTTGCAATTTGAAAATCTTAAGTATCTACCCCCAAAGCCATTTCCTCCCTCATGGAACATTTTGTTTTCTCAGTTCTGAAGAAATATATTGGTCTTTTGAGGCAGTTTATTTCTGGCTTCCCTCTTTTGATGATGCCATTTGAGTATGACCTCTATTTTTATGAGATGGGGACAGCTGAAGCTAGAGGAATCTTGCACAGGCTTTTAGTTGTAATTAAGGAATGACTCCTTCACGAAGTAGAAACAGTTTAATGTAAGTTTTGGAGAATGCCCAGGCCTTGAAAATTATTATGTTACTATACTTTGACACAAATTATTTTTCAAGTGGACATTTTTTTCGGAAATTTAGAATAAAAATGAATAAAATGTGTTACATATCTTAGCAAAGTCTCATTCTTGAGAATGAATCTCTGCAGACCCAAGTATTCCCACAGACACATTATAGGACTGAGGAATATCAGAAGAAATGTACTGCGGAGGATAAAGACAATTTGCAGCAAAAAAAGATTTCAGAAGTCAGATATTTAGCAACTTTGAGATGGTCCACCTTTCTACGACATCTTGTTTTCTGCAATTCACAAACCTTAATGGGTTTCTGCAAACAGCTATGCCATCAAGAGAAGTACTGGCTTGGCTGAAGATGCAACCACAATATCTTTGGCCACATCTCACTGTATATGCTATAATTAGTCTTGTGTTCTTTTAATCTTATTCCCAGGTACAGCCAGGATGTTGAGAATTACAGTCACTCCATACAAAAATTTTGAATGATATTTTATATCATATATTTTTCTAATAATTGTCTGTATAAACTTATTGTCATGACTATTATTATCATCTTCATCTTAAAGACGAGGATATTGAGGCACAGAAAGGTAAATTTAGTTGGCCTAAGATCACAGAAATATTAAAAAAAATCAGCATGATCACATCTAATATTTGAACCCCAGAGCCCACTATTCTAACTATTAGAATAAACCAAACTCTTCTGAAATGTGTTATTTCCTAAACCGAACTCTTCTAAAATGCGTTATACAATTAAATGGAGTCAAATCCATTTAATTGTATTTACTCCAGGATTAATAATTCAACCACAGTGAAAATACTAAGGAGAAATATAACCTGACTAAATAGTTTAACCACGAGGAAGCGGGGGCAGTCATCATCATTTGACAAAATGCATTTAGTATCAACTCTTTCTCTGTTGGAGCTACAGTTTTAACCCTGATTGAGACAGACCCAGATCAGAAATAAGCCCTCAAAGGGGAGGGGGGGCAAGTAGTGGAACAAGAGGGCAACAAACAGAGAAAAAAATAATTGCTTAACTTCAGTGCTATAAAGAAAATAAAACAATTAATTGAAAGAGAATGCACCACATCTGCGGCCTTAAAAAAAGACAGAAAGACAAAAAAACAAAACTAAAACAAAAACAAAAAAAGCAAAGGCGTTCCCATCGTGGCTCAATGGTTAATGAATCCAACTAGGAACCATGAGGTTATGGGTTCGATCCCTGGCCTCGCTCAGTGGTTTAAGGATCCGGCGTTGCCGTGAGCTGTTGTGTAGGTTGCAGACGCGGCTCAGATCCCGCGTTGCTGTGGCTGTGGCAAAGGCCGGCGGCTACAGCTCCTGTTAGACCCCTAGTCTGGGAACCTCCATATGCCATGGGTGCAGCCCTAGGAAAAGACAGAAAGATTAAAAAAAAAAAAAAAAAAAAAGAGAGTGAGAGAGAGAGGGAGAAAGAGAGAATGCATGAGAGGAATGGCTGATTTAAACAGTGTATTGGAAAGGTCTCTTTGAAAAAGTGAGATCTGATTTGAGACCTTGTACGTACAAAGGAGCCAGATGAGAGCTAACCTAATGAAAGCACTCCAAGCAGTGAGAACTGCAAGTACAGGGCAACAGGGAGGAAAATGCTTGGTGACAACACAGACACTGGAAAACTCAGCACTGAACTCAGATCATAAAACCGTTTTCACAAATTTTATATTCACAGTGACAAGCCCAGCTATGCTTTTTGTCCCAAAACCACGAAGGAGCATAAATGAGAGATTTCCACCTTATCATACCATATAAACTGGAATTTAAGACTTGGAGGAAATCTCAGGTCATTTAGGCGGCTCTCCTTGAAAACCAGTTAAGAGTGACCTTTGAATTATAAATGAAATATCTTCAAAAATTACAATATATTTTTCTATGAAAGCAACTCCTTATCATGTAAACAGTTAAACAATATCTGTATGCATTCCTGAGTATAAAAATAACATTAAAAATTAATCTTGGCACCCACTGTCATCCTTGCTCTATTCTACTCTTTCTTTTCCCCATCACCTTGTAATATGCCAAGTAATTTACATTTTATTATATTTAATTTTATGGACTGAATTTTATTTTAGAATATAAGTTTCAAAAGTATATAGAGAGTGGTCTGCTTTATTCACAGATATAGAACCTTGAACAACATTTAGCCTCTAAAACACAGAAAGCAGGGAATGACTAAGTAAATGAATCAATATATATAATTGGGTTCAATGACTGAAAATTTAAAATAAAAATATATTTGGCCATCAGTGGTGTTTTGTGTTTTCCTGTTTTCCTAGACTAGTCCAGGGTTGGACCAGTTCATCTCTTCAGTTATTTTCAGCATTATTTATCTATAATTTGACTCAAGATCTAACTTTGAACACTATAAAAATCCTATACTAAGTAAATATTTTCTTATTAATTTTTTTGCATTAAAAGAGATGTTTTTACAGTCCAAGAATCTATAAAAATTGTGCAGACGGGTATTATATTTTTATTATCATGTTTCCTCTTTGGGACTGGAGTATGCCTATGGTAACTGAGCCTTCAAAGAGCAAGTTTAATTTGGCTAAATGTAAAATAAACTCTGAAAGTATCTTCTGTGTATGTATTTATATCCACACGCACATAACTTTTTCTACATCACACAAAGTGTGCTTCTGTAAAGAGAAATAAACATTTTCAGAGAATCTCTAAACTGTTTACATGTGGAAACCTTGGTTTATATGGTTAACATGTAGTTTAAGTAACAGTCTGTCTAAACTGTCCAGTTCTTGAATTCAAGACCATTCATCAGAAAGGGAATATTTATTTTAAAATAATGAAATTTTCTACTAACATGTGACATTCAGAATGTATTCATTTAAAAATAAGAGGTTCTTACGTAAAAAGAGAAGACTAAAGTAAAACATACTAAGCCCCTGAACTATAAAATACAGTTTAGAAATAGAAAATGATGCCTCAAATTCATCTCAAGCTTTTCAGCATATGTATTTTTTCCTCCTCCTTATTTCTACTGATTAAAATTAAATGACTTTTGTGGAGAATTTTGTACAACGCTAAGAGACATAACGAAGAAAAAATTCTAGCTCAGATAAGCTACAGATATAAATCTCATTATTTTCATAAACATCTTCTGGAGTTCCCTTTGTGGCTCAGTGGTTAACGAATCCGACTAAGAACCATGAAGTTGCGGGTTCGATCCCTGGCCTTGCTCAGTGGGTTAAGGATCTGGCGTCGCCGTGAGCTGTGGTGTAGGTTGCAGACATGGCTCGGATCCTGCGTTGCTGTGGCTGTGGCGAAGGCTGGCAGCTACAGCTCCTGTTAGACCCCTAGCCTGGGAACCTCCATATGCCATGGGTGCGGCTCTACATAAAGGCAAAAAGGCAAAATAAATAAATAAATAAATAAATAAACATCTTCAGCAGTTTATGTAATTTGATGGTGGCAGGAAGGTAGGCAGGTGCCAAGCATGTATGATCTTGCAGACTAGTGCCTAAGATTTGTAACTGTATCTCGAGAATGATATGGACCTAAGTGTATGAGTTAGAAGTTGCTGTTGCAGTTTAGCAGAGAGATGACACTGCCTTACAATAACAGAACTATCTTATATATCCAGATCTTTCTACAATCTATGCTCTATACTCAAAGATATGGAACATGAACATTCAATACAGTTTATCAAGAGCTACAGAAATCAGAGAATAAACATAAATTCAATACTGCCATCGTATCTTGATCTTTCCAGAATCCAATCTGTTCTCCGTGGTTCCATTCTTACCTTATTTTCCTTGGGGGTAATTATGAGTGTTTCTTTTACAACATAAATGGTGTCATGGAACTACTTTGTTCAAAACCCTCCTGTGACATCCCATGACACTTAAAATATTTTTACTACTGAATCTATATCCCCTAATAAGAAGGCCTGGTTCAGAATAGGAATTTTATAAGTATTTAAAGAAAGTTTTGCTTTATTTGTTTTTTGTTTTAAGTGTGAATTAATGAATCCAGGTGAACAACACAGATTGGGAATTAGTATCACTCTATTTGACACTTTTAAAAATTGTGATAAGAGAGAAAGAAAGAAGGAAGGGAAGAAGGGAGGGAGGGAGAGAGGGAGGACAGAAAGAAAGAGAGAAAGAAAAAGAGAGAGGACAGAAAAAGAGAGAAAGAGAAAAAGAAAGGAAATTGTTGTGCTTCAGCCAAATTCTGAAGATATTGCCTATCCCCTAGTTTCTTCAGGAAGGTAGAAGCCTAACTTTGAATAATGCCAGTCAGCAAGCCCAGATGGCCTACAGACATGAGCCAAGTCCCCTTTCCTGCTTGGGGAAAATTTCCACTTCCTTGATTGATCTCAATACCTCACCCATCCTCATCCTCTCTGTCTTTGTTCCTTCATTCTGTGTGTGTGTGTGTGTGTGTGTACATATTTTACATGTTTCAACAGCAAACAGAAAATTAGTCACATTTAGTCATAATAGGAAGTGAGATAGCTTTTAATTATTAAAACAAATCAACCAGCAAACAAAAGACAATTCCAGACATCTCTGCACAAATCTGAGTTCAATTCATACCGGACTCTTTTTCTTACTGCAATAATCATTAATGATTAAAATTTGTCTATACCACTTTAACTTGGAACTGGCTTTGTCTTTGACAGTAAACAGAATGATGTTAGTATCTTGATTTGTTCATTTCCTGATGTACCTCTGCACTTAAAAGTAAAAGACAGATTTTAACTCAAGGGAATATGTGGCTACTAGTAGAAGTGGGAGCATCAAAATCAGACCAGTAAGAGAAACACTCTCTTAGGCATATCATACAGGCACCACTGACAGCTGAATTCACCCAGTGGTGTCTAGTAGTTCATGAAGAGAGCAGGGTTTTTCTGCCAAGACTATCTCCAGTCTAACATAATGCCTTGCAGTTTAAAGTTGCTGAAAAATCCTGGCTCAAGTTTGTAACTGCAGTACACATGGAGGAATTGTACAAACACAAATATCATTAAGTGACAGGAGTTGTCATCAGGGGACTTTAGAGTTTATTCACTCTTTAGGTCACCACCTCTGCTTCAACACTAAGCAAAATTTGATTGTTAAGTACCTGGTTGCAAAAGTCAAAGGAAGTGTGAAACATTATGTATTAGACTGCTCAGGCTGCCAGAGAAAATTTCACAAAGTGAGTAAGTTAAATTAAAGAAATTTATTTCTGACAGCTCTGAAGGGCTCGGGAATCTAAGATGAAGGCACCAGCTTATTCAATTTCTGATAAGAACTCAGCAAAATTCCTGAGACACAGAAAATATGTGGTAAATGTTAGGTGATGATGATTATGACATGATGAAAATGGAAATGATGACAATAATAATGATAATGACACCCTTTTCTCATAGTTCCCTATGGACTTTTCTAAGGCCAAAAGTAGAAATTTCTATTTGTTAGAGAACATTATGAGTAAAGTATAATAGTTGTGTGAAAAGAGAAAAAAAAAATTTTAAATTCTGCCAAATTTTATCTTTGTGTCACAATTAACCCAAGATAATAAAATTGAAATGACTAATTTCAACTACAGACTTAAAATTGTGAATGAATTTAAAGCTATGTAAAGCATCAAAAAAAAGAAAGAAAGAGAAAAAAATTTGCAAAACACCAAGTCTTAGACTTAGAGTCAGCTCAAACAACCTGTGATCTCAAATGGTGAGAATGCATTGTGCTTGACTCATAGCAATGGCAGTTTATGTATTCAGCAATCAAGTTCTTACTCTGTTGAATCCAGGCAAATAAATATATTTCATGAGCTTGTGCTTTAAAGAATTTTTATCACACAATTTCTATTTTCTAGTGCCGAATTTACTAGAATGTACTGTAAATTCTACTTTAGCAAGTGGTAAGGTGAAGAACTTAAGTACGTGTCAAAAACATTCAGCATTTTATAGATAAATGGCATTTTCAACTAGTTGAGCAAACACAATTGGGACCGACTATACTGCTGTGCTGAAAAGCAGTCTCAGGCCTCAGAGAAAAAGAATGCCATGGAGATGTCTGCCACAGGGAGACAGAATCACAACCAGAACCAGGAATGTGTGCAGCAGAATTTTACCTGAGACTTGATTTTACTATAAAAGAGTAGCAAGGCTGAAAGGAGGGGGACTGTGGTCCTTACCAACCCTTAATTGTTGAAAGCTATTGCATTTATGAAAGATGTAACAATCATACAAGATCAAAATGACTTACATCAGTTCTTTACAAAGGAGAACTATCATTTACCTCATTAGGACTATTTGGCTATTTTCTTTTGACACTAGAATAAATGTCTTTTTAACGTTCAAACCCTCAACACTTAAGAGACCTAGCACATACAATTTATAAAACATTTTAAAAAAATAAAGGAATGATGAACAGGAATAATTATAATTAGAAGATTATTCAAGGTCATTAGAAAGCTGGATAGATAATTTCAAGAAATTTAAGTTATTGTACGTCTTACTTGAATCATACTGATCTTGGGGAGACAGCAGCTAGTGATGACTTGGAGCGGGATCTTAATTTTCTGCTCAGGAATCGAACCTGAGCAGCCTGGATGAAAACCAGGAGTCCTGGCCATTAGGTTAGCTTGAGGCTAAAAGTAAAATTGCCCTGATTCTTGCCCCCCGTTGAAAGCAAGCGTGTTTCAAGGAGGCGAAGACTATGAAAGCAGGTATAAAGTTTATTATTAGAGTCACAGTACAACGTGTGGGAGAGCACACAGAGAAGGAGTTTATTTAAGTCTGAAGCAAAGAAGTAATACACACCTATAGAGGAGCGCAGGTACAAGTGTCCTCCTCAACGAGGAGCCCGCCAGAGAGGTGATTTAAATCACGTATAAAGGATAGTTCTTCCAGGTCTTTGTTTACCTTTAGCCAATCATCTTGTTTTAATTCTCACCCCTGACTGGACATAGGACTCTCCCCAATATGCATGCACATCTTTTGACAAAGATGGATTCCAGAGCAAAGGACACCAGGATGTATCAGGACTTATTACAGTCTAGCGCCTCCTCCCTTTCTTATCCTAGGCATCTCACCTCACATGTGTAATTGGGGAGCTCTCCTTGACCCCAGGAATGATTGAAGTGGTCATCTTTCTTAGGTGGAAAACAAAACAAGGACTAAAAAGAAAGATTCTTTCTTGTCCAGCAGGCCCATGCAACAGATGAGTTCCAAAGACAAAGACAGCCCCAAGGCTACAGACTACATGGATCAACAAAACAATCCCTGTCTATAAAAAAACAAGCTCTCCTGTGAGGTGGGGGTACCAAAGTCTCAGTTGCTCAGAGCTCCAGACAGCTCTGCTGGTCAACAAACTCCGCTTGCTCTAGCCTCTGCCTGCTGTTTAACAATCTTATCTCTCTACTCCAGCTGAGCTCAGCTCCTTCAACTAACTTTTTCCTTGGGGTGTCAAAGAGAAACAAGGCCCAGTTTACCCAGCCTAACAAGTCCCAGCTGTTTTCAGCCCAGAGGCCCATCTATCTCCTACCTCAAAACGAAATACAAGACTATGTTAAGAGCAATATTTATAAAGCTATGCCTTGACACCATCCCTGGATATAGCTGGCTTCCCTCTGTTTCTTGGACATAGACTGCTTCTCATACCTGTGGTTTTCACACATCAATATGAAAGACAAAAGAGACCAGAAGTGCTCTGATTATTTAGTTTGCCCAAATTCATTACTATAACTCTATTAAGTGAATGAAGAAAAGCTTAGAAAACACTCAGTTTCTGACAAGGCCAACAGCAGTTCCCCAAATAACAGTAATTTCTACTAAGTTTTTCTTTCTTTAAGCTTTTTATTTGTTTTTTTGGGTTTTTTTTTGGCCATGTCCATGGTATATGGAAATCCCCAGGCCAGATATCAAACCCATGCCACAGCAGCAACCCAAGCCACTTCAGTGACAATGCCGGATCGTTAACCTACTGTGCCACAAAAGAACTCCCTACTAAGCTTTTCTTTATTCATCAATAGCATGACAAAATGGAAAGATTAAAATTCAATCAGCAATATTAGACTTGAAGTAAAGATAATGAAAAGAAATATAAGAAAATCTTGGTTTTAACCAGGAAATAAAATTTTACATAAAAACAAGATTAGGCTGTCAGATTCAGAGCTGACCTATCATTTGAATAATGAACAATATATTATGTGTTGAAACAAGGAAAAATTAAATAGCTTTAATATAAGCTCGAGATAATGTAAAAACTCAAAAGTGAGAACTATAATGTAAGTGGCTGTTGAAACAACAGCTAAGTTTTAGTCTGAGCATATGGCATCAGATACGTAGCTTTTGATGGAAATTACTTCAGAGAAATTTCATAAGCCTTTGCAGCTATTTCTGCATTCATGATATGGGAATTCCCTAAGAGTCAGATTCATGCCTTATGAATACCAAACATCTGTTCTTCAAGAAAAAAATAAATAAATGCAAAGGTAAGAATATTTAAGAATAGTGGATATTAGAAATGTGGTTCATGAAAAAATTTTATAGATTATTCAATTTTTTGTGAATTATTTAAGAAAATTATATACTCAAAACTTCGTGGAATATTCAAGGAAGGCTACAGCAGAAGTGGGTTTCATTCTCATATTCATGAAAGACAACTTATTAAATTTCTGTTGTTTAACAGGAATTAAACTTGGCCATGATATAAAAGCATGAACCAGAGACCAAGCCTGTCCATAATCTGCCCGGAAAGCACATCACATTTGTTATCATTTGTTCAACATCTATGTTCTTTGTTGTTTATTATTAAGTTTGAGTACAAAACTTAAGAATTCTCTTTTTTCCTGTATTTATCTGCTACACAGTGTACTCAATAGCTATCCATTAACTATTAGCAAAAATGAAAGTCTTCTTTCTCCACTTCCTGTGAAAGCAGAGGCCACGTTTCATTCCCTCAACTTTAAATTAATTGCATATCTTGTACAACGTCTCACACTAAGAAAGTGCTCAACAAATTCTGTGGATGTGTAAATAATATATTGTAAATACTTCAAAACTTGTACTTCATCCTACAAATTTTCATTTTTCTCCCCATTTTTCTGTGATGAACTGTTTGCTTTCATTTCAGATTTCAAACATGTCATTTATGTAATTTCATGAGTAACACAAGTGATTCTGCTGCTGCATGGTATGGGTGGGTCAGAGCCAGTACAAAAGAATGTGCAACCAGGTAATCAATACACAACTTGACCTGAGAACAGATGTGGGGTGCCTACTCTTTTACTCTCATTGCATACTGGCGATGAGAATAACTTTGTAGACATACTGGCGAGTCTAGCAATGAGGGATTTTTATATTGGCTCAGTTCATGTCACAATCATTCTTCATTAATCATTTTCTGAGTAACAACTTGCACCCTGGTAAACCAACATAGATTAATGAAATGTTTTTCTATATCTCAGAGATAACTTCAGAACTGCTGGCCCAGGGAAGAGAACATTATCAAAACCAGTTCCCTGATTCATTTGTTGTGCTGCCTAGAACACTGTTGGGAAGGATTCTGAAGCTGAATTTATCCTTCCTTTTTTTTTTTTTTTGTCTGTTCCCAGAGAATGTAGAAGTTCCCAGGCCAGGATAAAACCTGCACAACAGCAGCAACCCAAGCCACTGCAGTGACAATACCAGATCCTTAACATGCTGCACCACAGGGGAACTCTTTTTTTCCTTTTTCTGAAGCCATATTTATTCTTGGAAGCAAAGAGGATTGGAAGAGGTTATGCCAACCAATGAATGAAAAAAAAGGATATTTGAAATTTGTGTACCAGTTATATTACATACAATCACTTCAGTTTTATGCTAGGCTAAGAATTTCTCTAAATGCAATATCATCTATTTAAAAGTATACCGGTTTTCTTTAAAAATGAATTTCCAAAAACATACTGTTGGAGTCAACATTCAGCCTCTGATGTTTTATATTAACTGTGAAGAGGAGAGATCTGAATCAACTCAGATCATAATAAATTCAATGAACATGTACGTGAGCTAGAGTCACAGACCACTCTTTGCCACAGTTAACCTACGTTCATCACATATATTATTTTCAAATCTTGACAAGATAGTAGAAAAAATAAAAACTAAATCTGCATCTCCCACAGTGGGCACACATAGTTCGCAACTGAAACACTTAATTTGGGAAGGAGTCTGACATTCTGAAGCTCTTGTATTTCTTTTGTATTAAAAAGAATAGCCCCCTGCTTATTAGATATATTTCTTCTTCACAAGTAATAATCCCAGTGTTATCTAAAATTAATAAGAGAATTGTTCCCTCCCAACCTTTTGGGAAAGCTGTTCTTTTTACCAGGAAACCTTCCCACCCTTTTTGTTTCCTGACTCATTCCATTTTGTTCTTTGAGGCTCAGTCCAAACATTTCTTCCTCCAGAAAAGCTATTAGCCCTGAACTTAACATATTTTCTCTCTGCAATCCCATAAAATGCTCTGCCTACTTCTGCCTGCACATTAATTGCTGACATATTTTCTGCTAATCCAGCAAACTATAAGCTCCTCTGGGTAGTTAGCCATGTTTTACTGTAATTTGCATCTCATGTCTTCATTCCCAACTAGAGAGACTTTTTTTTTTCCATATACAATATATAATGTTTTCAATACCATTTCTAATTCTACTTATAAATGCTTATATTAAAAGTACAGAAGCCAAAATGTCCACACATTGAGTTCTGTTCCACTGAGGGATAAGAGGAGCTGCAACTTGAATGGAAACCCCTAATTGCCTTTGCCTCTGCTCCTTTACTGCATATTCTGACAAGCCCTATGTTTGTTGTGGGGTCATGTGTCACTTCTCTGAGCATCTTCTCTTTATGGGATGTGTATCTAGGCACCACTGAGGAATCGGAGCCAAAGCTTGTGATGCTGTTCTTGAAGATGATGTAATGCTTTACTGTTACCTGAAATTCAAGCCTTCATCTGATTTATTCTCCTGATATGAAAGGCTAGATGACTGTAAAAATCTATCCCAGGGCAATTGTTGGAACCACAGTATTAAAATAAAAATACTCTCCATTATTCAGTGGAACATTTATTTCCTCAGGTATGATTTTTCTAGGTGCTGTCTTAAGAATCAGGGGGATAGATGCTAGCACAATTTGAACTCAAGAAAGTCACTAGCTAGGAGTTCCCTTCGTGGCTCGGTGGTTAATGAACCTGAGTAGTACCCATGAGAATGTTGGTTCCATCTCTGGCCTCGCTCAGTGGGTTAATGATCCAGCGTTGCTGTGAGCTGTGGTGTAGGTCACAGGTATGGCTAGGATCCCACGATGCTGTGACTGTGGCGTGGGCCAGCAGCTGCAGCTCCAATTCAACCCCTACCCTGGGAATTTCCATATGCCACAGGTGTGGCCCTAAACATCAAAAAAAAAAAAAATTCACTAGCTCCCATTTATTTTCAAAATGATTAAGTCTGGGAATGATTTCAATGTCTTTCACGTGTTGTATTTTTCTGACTCTCTTCCATTTATGGGTCATTTCATTCTAACCTATAATAGGGCATGATACACAGCTGATACTTTATGAATTCATGTTGATTGCAGAGCATGTTCATATTCCTAATCTCATAGATATTTTTAACAATCCTCTGAAGTAAGCAGGGAAGATACTGCCTTTTCTATTTTACAGTTGAGAAAACTTGCACATGGATTCGAGGTTAAAAAGCAAAACCTGGCTATAAGTCCAGTGCTCTTCCACCCTTAGAACAAATTACTTTGGTCCACTTTATTTCAAACATAAACTTTTATATAAATGATAGAACTTGGGCATATAGAAAATACAGGATTTTGAGTCCACACCAACAGAAGTTTATAAACGTTTTTAATTAAAAATTGTTTACTAGAAAAATATATGAATGAGTGACCTGCAATCTTATCTTTTATATGCAGAGAAAAGTAGCAATGTGTCCTAAAGTATAAGAGCCGGAATACATGGTATAAATCAGACAGTTCTTAAATATGACTCCCTTATAGAGAAGTCAAGGGAAATCAATAATCAATACCTAAGTAATTAAAACTGAGTTAATAAATGGACAATAGGATGCATATTAAACAAAAACAGTAATTATACTTCCATATCCATTTTCTAAGAAAATTTAACCATTATGATCAGAGATACCTGCAAATTTTCTATTGGACTGCAGACCCTCCCTCTATATTTTCATATTATGGTAAGGTTAAATAGAAAAGTTTCTGTTTTGCTTTGTTTCAACCCTAGAGTGGTCTTACCGTGTACAGTCTGATGAACATAATTTAGTTCTGGATGATTAAAGATAATGAGGGGTTGTTAAGTTAGTGGTAACCGTCTTAGATATAGCCTGTCTAGTATGATTACTTTTAATTAGAGAAGACATGGCGAAGGTTATTTATCTCAGAAAATATATGCAAATTTTATTAAAAATAAATTCTTAATTTCATTATTATTAGTTTTATGTACAATACTTATAACAGACATTTCACTAAGAATTTAAATTTTAGTGGTAAACATCACTGTAGTTTCCTATTATTACAAATCAGCTTCAAACTTAATGACTTATGATAATAAGAATCATTTTATTATTATCCCCATCTTAATTAGTTCATAAAACTAGAATCAGAGAGAAATTCTTCAACCTGTTCAGAGCATGTATCAAAATCACATATAACTTCATGCTGTTGCATGAACGTTTCTGCCCCATGATTAGAAATAGAACAATCTCTCTACTATCACTACCTCTGTTTAACATTTTATGGGAAGTGACAGCCAAGGGGGGAAAAATGCCAGGGGTTTGGCGGAAAGAGAATGAATAGATGGAATACAGGGGATTTCAGGAGAGTGGAAATACTCCGTACTGTAATGGCAGATACCTACCATTACATATTCATCCAAACTGCATATCAGTTGTAAAAAATATACCACACTTATGCAAGATGTTAATAATAGGGAGAAGTATGTGGGTGTTGGAAATTAGGGGGCACATGGGAACTCTCTGCTCATTTTCTCGGTATACCCAAAACCGCTTTAAAAAATAAAATATACTAATATATGTAAATAAATAAATATGTATAAATATATATGTGTAAGAATATAAATACATATAAATGTAAAAATGGTGAATTTAGAAAAGAGTAGAGTACGTCACTTTATATTAGTCCACCTTTCAAAATTAGACGTTGTGTGAAATATAAGGACTATATGAAGTCTACAAAATAACATTTAAGATTCTATGAAATAAAATCGAAATAAATTTAAAAGGTGTGTATCATCTTGGAAAAATCTAATCCTGTCATATTCCCTGCTTAAAATCATCTCCAGCTTCCCACTGTTCCTAGGATAAAGACAAAAAAGCTTAACATGGTGTGTGAGGCCCAGTGTGGTCTTAGCAGCTGCCGCTTCTTTCTCACTACCATCCACCGGCTGATTCCCATCACCGTAACACCTGCTCTTTGGCCTCCAATCATTATACCCTAACATACCGGAGGAAACGACTCCTCCAAAGTTTTCTCTCCTCTGAGCCTTTGCACGCGCTGCTGGCTAAGAAGGACTGAGAAAGGAATCTTCATGCTGTCTCTTTTCTACTGTTCCCCCGTATCTCCGTCTGGAAATTTTCTCTGTCCCCTAAATCCGGGAACATGTTTTCTTAGGATCCAATGCTTAGTCCCATATAGCAGCACTTAGCACATGGTATTGCAATTGTCTGCACACTTGTCTGTGTTCTCCAATGTTCTGTAAACCTGAAAGCAAGACCTGTCTTCATTCCTCAGCCTCCATTTCTGGGTCAGGCACATACTAATTATATACTCAATAAGTGGGATATAAAAATGTGAAGTTAAAAAGTTAGACTAAGTTAACTAGAATATCACAGGCTATATCATGGATTGAATAATCTCAACCCCAGTAAGTACCTTTTTCTCTGAATTCCTCTGGTTCCGGGCACCTGCTGACCTCTGGAGTCAGAAAGTTTCCCACGAGGTTTCCGAACGTTACGTGCCTGCTCAGGCTAGGGTCACGCAGCGCGGACTCATTTCCCAGCATGCCACGGGGCGCCGGCCTGCGCCGCACAAGGGAGTCTCGGCTCTGATGGTTTACTTGGAGGTAGCCGAGGCAGAGAAGGAGCTGATGCAGGAAGGGCCGTATATAAGTGGCCCGGTATTCGCGGCCTGCCTTGTCGCTCTGTCCTGGGCTGTGAAGGCTCAGGAACCATTCGTTTAATCTGTTCGAAGCAGCCATTCCAGTGAAGTTTGAGCAGAACCTGAGCTGCGCGGTCTGGAGCCGACCATTGAGAACTGAGAAGCCACTCGATCCCATCAGCAGCAGAACGCATTTCTTCACGGCCATGGTGAGTTATAGCTTCTAGGGACTGAAATGGTCCACCGCTACACTGCCGAAAATGCTGGCCAGACTGGTCCATGGCCTGGCTCTGCAGGTGCGAAACTCCTGCCTGGTGGAGGGATTTATTAAGGGTGAGGGCCCCTGGCTTCATTCAGGAGCCCGTATTCATCGGTAATAGAACTCTACTAAGGCCAAAACTAACCCAAGGAAAGGGCAGAAACATTAACCAGTGCTCTTAGTCTGGACTATTCAGGAAGGACTGCCCAGTTATCCGTGTTTAATGGTGACTAAGAAACCACCCTGACCTGATGAGTTGGACACAATCCTGTATGTTAAAAAGGAAATTATTATATGAGTTGCAGATAACTAATTAGGTAAAATTTATACAGATTAGAAATAAAAGTTTTCTTTCCAGATGACATTACTCTGTGTGTAGAAAAATCTCAATATATGTAGCAAACTAATTAGATCTAATAAGAGAATATATCAGACTCACAAGAAGGTAATATAGAGAACTTGTTTTCCTATATTTAAGCAATGTACAGTTGAAGTTTGAAATTAAATGTCATTAAAAATAACATAAACATACTACTTTTTGAAAAAATATCTAGAAAAAATGTGTAATATTTCTACACTGAAATCTACAAATCATTGCTGAGAGAAATTAAGTTTTCATTCTAAATTTATCTATATATTGGACCTTAAACCCAGTTAGATTTTCAGAAGCCTGTGTTTTCTACAAGTGGAGAAACTGAAACTGTAATATGTATTGGAAATTCAAGGAACATAGTATGGCCAAAACAATTTTGAAAATAAAAATATAGAAAGACACTACCTGATTTCATGATTTACTGTAATGCTAGAGTGTGATAAAAGAGTGTGGTATTTGTGTAAGACTATGCGAGTATATAACTGGAACAGAATAGTCCAGAATTATACCCATAGGTATGTGACCAAATGCTTTTCAGCAGAGATTCATAACAATTCAATAAGGAAAGAATAGTGTTTTCAATAAATGTAACAATAATCTAAAATAAAAATGAACTATATATCACACTATATAAAGTTAAACTTGAAATTTATCATAGAACTAAAACTAAAAATTTTCTAGATGAAAATATAGGGATTAAATTTGTAAACGAATTTATAAGATTTCTTAGAAAGGAAACAAAAAGTATGAATTATTTAAAAATTGCTTAAAATCGAACTTAAAATTTAAAACTTCTGTTTTCAGAAGACATTGTTAAGAAAATGAGAAGTGTCTTTCCAGTGTGGGAAAAAATAAAATTACATAGAGTATTGTGTACACACATGTATATACGTGCACATATATAATGTATGTATGTAAATAATTAATATACATGTATATGAGTATTGTGGTACTGTAAGATTACATATGTATATGTATATGTCTCATTTGACAATTCAGTAATACAAAGTGATCCACTACAGTCTGACAAAATGATAAATGTTATGAGACATCAGCTTCAACAAAGAAGATACACAGTTGAAAATTAAGTACATAAAAGGTTGTCATCTTCACTATTCATTAGGGAAGTATAAATTAAAACCACAGTGGGGAGTTCCCGTCTTGGCTCAGCGGAAACGAATCCTACTAGGAACCATGAGGTTGCAGGTTCGATCCCTGACCTCTCTCAGTGGGCTAAGGATCCAGTGTTGCTGTGAGCTGTGGTGTAGGTTGCAGACACGGCTCGGATCCCGTGTTGCTGTGGCTATGGCACAGGCCAGCGTCTCCAGCTCCAATTAGACCCCTAGCCTGGGAACCTTCACATGTCGCGAGTGCAACTCTAAAACGAAAAAGACAAAAAAAAAGCAAAACACAATGGTAAGTCGATATGTCCACTAGAAGGGCTGAAATTTAGATATGCTAGCCAGGGTACAGAATAACTCAAATTCATTAAACTATACAGCTAAAACAGGTTATTTTATGAATGGAGATAATATCTTGATAAATCTGACTTAAAATTTCAAAGAAGGCAACATAATATATCTCAAAAGTATTATGAGAATATCGGGAGACAGATGAGGGCAAATCCTTTCAAGAAAGACTACTCAGAGATGATGCTTGAGTAGGGTGTTGAAGATGACTAAGAGCTACCTAGCCAGGTAAAGAAGTAGGAGAGAGAGAGAGAGAATAATAGAAGGTAATTCATAAAGATCCTTGAATTATAAGCTGAAATTTTAAACTATCATGTATGTGATGGTGAATAACCAAATGATTTTAAATAGGAGACTGATTTAATTAGACTTTATTTGTAAATAAATTCTGGTTGCAATACGGAAGTCAAAACGAAATTTGGGGAAACTATGTGAAAAATGTATATGTAAGGGGAAGATGAAAAGGACCTAAAACAAGACATTGGCTGTTACATGGGGGAAGACATATAGAAGGTTGTGTGATTCTGCCACTAGTTAGAGAAAGAGTCAGAACATGAGTATGATCTCCAGATTAGATGATACCTTGCCTTGATGATGGGGATGTTCCAAAGGTTGAGAAATATAGTGCTACAGTCATTATTTGCATTAGGAAGTTAGAGAATCCAAGATATGGTATTAAATATGCCAAATCCAAGCTGCGATATAATGAAGTATAAGCTGATACAGTTCCTTTACTCCTTCCCTACAACACTACATTTGTTTTGTACTTTATGCCTCTTTAAAACCAATTTTGTCTTATAAAGCTTTTTTTTTTGAGTTACTTTCTCCTCCTATCCTTACTCTTGACCTCCTTTTTTCTTCTTTACTATTTATTTTAATGTGTATAGTGGCTATGTGTGTAAACATACACACAAGCATCAAATGACCTCTTAGAAGCACATGTAATTTGCAGGTCCTTTCTTCTTTATTTAGACTGCACATTTTCTAAGGGGAATAGCTGTAATTTGCTCCTTAATATGGTGACACTTGAAAAATCTAAGAAACAGCTCAAATTCTAGTGGATTAGGAAGCCAAATTAACTTCTCCATATTTAGACTGGATAATCATGTTTTGTTGTTGATGCTGCTGTGCTGTTTTGTTGTTTATCTATTACAAAGATTCTCTTATTTTGTTTATGACTTAGTCCTTTCAAAGCTAATTTAACTTCTGTCAGATATCAGGCAAAGGGAAAGAGAAAAGATAGTATTTAACTGCATCACTTTTGGTATTGATTTTGAGCTAAAAGATGCACATTGTATTGTTAAAACTTTTTTCTTAGGCTTCTTAAAATAGATAAAAAAAAATCCTTTATATGTGGTGAAAATATTTTTACAGAAGAATCACTTCACTTTCTAGTAAACACTTCAAACTATATATTGTGGCAGTTATCAATGGATACAAATTAATTAGCATTTAAAAAAAATGAATAAATCGTATGAATGGACACCTGGTATGAATGTGTATTTCTGTCTAAGCTTACTAAAAGCACAAGATAAAGATGTTTTCGCATTTGTTAGAATATGTTCTAGTTGAGTATGCTAAATTATAAAACAATTAGCACATTAGGAACTGGCAATATTTTTAATTATTTTAAAAATTATTGCAAATTTGTCAAAACTGAGGTTAATATGCTCTCCAGATTATAGAAGTGCATGGAATACTGGAAATTGTTGATATCACTCCTGTTGGGAAAGAAAAATATTCATTCAAAGAAAAACATGCACACATGCATACCACCCCATCCCCTGAGATACCATTTCCCATCTTATAGAATAACTAAAATGAAAAAGATTAAAAACACGAAATGTTTATAAGAATGTGGAATTTAATTTGCTGGTGGGAAGGTAAAATATTGAAACTAGTTCAGTAAACTTTCAGAATCATTTGGCAGTTTCCTACAAAATTAAGCATGAATCAACTCCATAGTCCAATAATTCTGTTTTAGCTATTTCCCAAAGAAAAATGAAAGTTATGTCCACAAAAGCACTTGTACAAAAATGTTATAAAAGTGTTATATATAGCAAATAAAGTGAAATAAGAACGAAGACAATCCAAACGCCCATCCACAAGAAAATAGGTAAAACAATTATGATGTATTCATTCAGTGAAGTAGTACCCAAAAATAAAAAAGAAATACACGACACATGCAGTAGTGATGACATTAGTGAAAGAAGCTAGACACACACACACACACACACACACAATACAGTGTGAAATGAAAATTCCTTATAAGTATACATGACCTAGCAAAACTAGTCTATGATTATAGTCAGTGAGTGATTGGGGAAGATCAGGAATACTGACTTGGGGGGGAAAGGTGAACTTTCTGGAGTGAGGGAAATGTTTTATGTTTTATTTTGGATGGTGATCACACATTTGTACTACCTCATCTTAAAAACTGAGCATTGTATTACATATAAATTTTGCCTCTCTCTCTCTCTCTCTCTTTTGAAGGGCTGCACCTGCAGGATATGGAAGTTCCCAGGTCGAATCGGAGCCACAGCTGCTGGCCTACATCACAGCCGCAGCAACATGGGATCCGAGCCGCATCTGCAACTTAACACCACAGCTCACGGCAATGCAGTATCCTTATCCCACTGAGCTAGGCCAGGATGGAATCTGCATCGTCATGGATCCTAGTTGGGGTCATTAACTGCTGAGCTACGAAGGGAACTCTGCCTCTCTTTTTTTAAGAAAGAAAAAAGTACTGAGTAAACCAGACATATTAACTTATCTTTGTCTTTTGAGGCACTAAACCTACCTCATTCCAAGATAGACAATGGTTTTATTTGGAGTCAGAATTCCATTGCTCTGAGTTAATTTCTGGCTATGTTTGAAGCCTTTAGAGCATTAAAACCAGGTCTCTAGGTGTCAGCAGCCTTAGTTCAAGGATTTTAGAGAAAAACTGAAAGAGTTGAACTGGTAGCAGAGGAGGGAAGTTACTGGAGATGTTGACCAGGAAGGAGCTAGAGGATTAAGATGAGGTGAGTGGTAAAGCATTTTCTCTTGTTTCAAAATTACAAAGTTTGCGAGTTCCTATCGTGGCACAGCAGAAATGAATTCAACTAGGAACCATGAGGTTGCAGGTTCGATCCCTGGCTTCGCTCAGTGGGTTAAGGATCTGGTGTTGCCGTGAGCTGTGTTGTAGGTCGCAGACGCGGCTCAGATCTGGCATTGCTGTTGCTGTGGCTTTGGCATAGGCCAGCAGCTATAGCTCCAATTAGACCCTAGCCTGGGAACTTCCATATGTCACAGGCGCAGCCCTAAAAAGACAAAAAGACCAAAAGAAAAAGAAAAAAAAATTACGAAGTTTGGATCCAAGTAAAATTATGTGAATCATCTGATTTTCTTATTTTAAAATTTGTATACACAGTATGCAATATAGAAGCAATCAGTTTTATAGGAAGAATGTGGAATAAGTACAAAAAGTAGACTTCCTAAGTATACTGCTTAATAGTATTTGGACTTTGGTCAAGGAATCTACTCTTTCTGGATCTTTTATTTATTTTCATAATAAATAACTTGAACTAGAAGACTTCAAAGTTCTTAAAACTCTCAAAGTTTTTGTAAAATAAAATAATTGGAGGAACACATGAACCGCAATTACAGACTCCCAACTGAAAAGTGGGGAGTTCCCGTTGTGGCACAGCAGAAACAAATCCAACTAGTATCTATGAGGATGTGGGCTCGATCCCTGGCCCTCCTCAGGGAGTTAAGGATCCGATGTTGCCAGGATCTGTGGTTTAGGTCGCAGATGCAGCTTGGATCCCAATTTACTGTGGCTGTGGGATAGGCTGGCAGATGTAGTTCTGATTCGACCCCTAGCCTGGGAACTTCCATATGCTGTGGGTGTGGCTCTAAAAAGGAAAAAAGAAAAGAAAAAAGAAAACTGAAAACTGAGAAGTAAGAAAAAACAGTAATACTAACTGGAAGATTTGACTTGGGTAGCTTAACGGATAAATGTACCTTTTTATCCATATGTGGCTTTCAGTTAAATATAAGAAAGTAGATTTTTACTCAAAGTATTCCAAAGATGGGGTAAAATACTTCAAAAAGTAGCAGATATCAAAACATGGACTGGGTGGCCACATCCTTATGAAGTTGTAGAGGGGACTCAGCTCAAGTTGTTTAAAATAAGCTAGAGAGAAATAAATTGACTTTTAACAAGTAAAGAGGTAAGTTAATATGCATTGACAAATAATAAACATTTTTTAAATAGAGAAAAGTATGGTTGCAGAAGGCCCTTCAGTTCCAGAATGGCATTTCAAGAAAGGTCTGTGACATGTAATTTCATATATAATAATTTATATAATGTACATGTACATACATGTCCATGACATATAATTTCATATATATTATATACAGATGTATACATATATATATGCATGCAATATATAAACGTTTTCAGATCATGAGCTTAATATAATTAATGAATGTGGTTGTGAAGAAGCCATACTCACCTTATACCATTCAAATATAGTGAATTTATCTTTTCTGTATGTAATAATTTTCATTATAGTTGAAATGTTTTTTTCCCAGTTATACTTCATAGTCATTTAAGGAAAATAATATTTTTTAGTGATTTGAGGTAATTTAAAATCAATCAATGTGTCTGAAACTATTTCCCCTCAAAATCAATAGGTACTCACTTTTGATGATATTTAAAGAAAAATTGGGGCAGCAAGGTAAGGTAAAGTTTTGACCACATATTATCAAGCAAATGGCAGCAAAACATGAAACAAGATAGTAGAATGAAATGATCCTTGTTTCTATAGTAAATGGCATAAAACTAGTTATGTTTGAATCTGGTTTTTCACTGTCTACTTGCATGACCCCAGACAAGTGACTTCATCCATCAGAGCCTCCATTTTAATGTCTACTTAGGATTACAACAACTAGAGCTGTTCTGAAATTTATAGCAAATTTTTGAGAAAAACTCCACATGCATTATCAAATTACAAACAAATATTAGCTACTTAAATTAATAGTGATATTAACTTAAATCTATCAGTAGTATGAGAATTTCAGAGGGCTGGCGATTCTGAAGAATCTGAAGAATGAAATACACTCACATTCTTTTTTTTCATTCAGAATTTAGAGGGAATTGTGTTTAAATCATCTGTGCTTGTCCTAGTCATGTTTGTTTACTGAAGCTACTGTCTTTATCTTTGTAGTATTTAATTAGCTGTCTTAATTACTGGTGGAACAGTGGGAAAAAATCAGCTGTCTGAACCGAGTAGATGGAGTAAGAGTTGTTTGGAAAATCTCAACTACTCCAGGTGAATGGAGTACTAAATAGAGTAAAAATAAAATAGGACTGGACTCCCTCCCACTACTATCCTCCCCCCCAAAGAAAATGAGTTTATTTTTGTTGTCCTGTTCTATTCCTTTTATTCTCCTTTTGAGCTCATACTGTTGTTTTGGACATGAGCATAAGACCAAATACAATTATAAATGCTTCAGATGATAATAAACTGAGAATTTTGCCATCCATCAACATAAACTTTGTATTTTCCTTAATGGCACGTTATTCATCCAGAATCTATAAGTTTTTCAAGTTAAAATATATATTTTTTTGTTTCCTATATATGTGAATAACTCTGTAATTCTGAAAGATATTAGTGCTTATTAGAAAATATTGCTGTGGCTCTGGCATAGGGCAGCAGCTACAGCTCTAATTCAACGCCTAGCCTGGGAACGCTCCATATGCTGCAGGTGCGGCCCTAAAAAGCAAAAAAAAAAAAAAAAAAAGAAAAAAGAAAATAACAGTTATATCTCTCGTGATGCTGGCATTTTAAGAGTACATATTTTTTAGCCCATTGTTGACCTCTTCTAGAAGATTGAAGTTTCACCTCACTGGGAGCAATTGCTAGGCTAACATCAGCAACAAATTAGTATATCTTTTTATGTCAGCTACATAGAAAATTTCTAAATCATTGGGAAAATAATATGCAGTAATCTGATGACTGAAATATCAGACTTGAAGCAGATATACATAGATAGACATAGTGAAAATATTTCTAAATAAAATAAAAATGAGGAGATTGTGTTTCTCAAAAGAAAGCTCATAAAGTCATCTATTTATCTCAGCACAATCAATTTAACAACTTTAATTTAGGACTGAGATTATTGCCTGTGTATATTGCTTGGTTATTTATGATGCAATTAGGTTTTTCTTTCAGTATATAAAGCAATAAATGTCTCCCAATGTTTACTCATTCTTTTATCTGTCACAAATTTGTCAAACTTAGAGGTTTTAGTATGGAGTGATTTATTTCTGTCTAATATTTTTAATGACTGATATGGCCCAAATGTTTATAGTTCTGCAGTTTTAAATGTTTCACAAAGGAAATAGCATGGGAGCAGCTGTGAAAGGATATAATTCTGAGTTGCAGTTTTCAACTGTGGAAAAATTTGCTTTTAATCTATAAATGGCAGAGACACATCACCTGATAGTATGTCCACATCTAAATCAGTAGAACTTAAGATCCATTAATTATTCGTATTTCTTCACCTGATATTATCACTTGCCATTCTCATTTATTTTTCCTACTGGAAGTTAATGTAAGGTTTGATTATAGTCTTACTAAGTGTAGACTAAATATTATATGGAGGGGAATTGGTCATTCATTCATCCATTTAACAAATATATACTGTGTACCTTCTATGCACCAGGCATAGAAATTATGTACTCTAACATGCCCATTTTATTCTTTTTCAGACTTCTTTAAGCTCTTCTAGAACATTTGAATTTCCAAAGAAATGTTATAATTTATCAATTTCTACAAAAAAAAAAACCCATCAGAATTTTGACTGAGGTTGAGTGAAGTCTATAATTAACTTGAGGAAAATTTTCATCTTGAAAATACTGAATCTTTAAATTCATGCATGCTATGGCTGTTTTTCATTTTACTGTTATAAAAATATGCTAAACATGCTAAACTTGTTCAAAAGCTTTTGTTTTTTTATTCCTTATGATTTATTACAAAATATCACACTGTCTACAGATAGAAGTACTTTTATTCCTTCCTTTTTAATATGTATGACTTATTTTTCTTGTTTTGTTGCATTGGCTACAACATTCAGTACAATGTTGAACAGAATTGGTGAGATATTTTTGCCTTGTTCTAGATTTAGATGACAAACATTGTCCTTCACAATTAGGAATAATCCTATCTGCAGGTTTTCCTTGGATGCCTTTTTCATATTGAGAAAGTTTTCTTCTGATTGTAATTTTCTCTTTTTTAAATTATTATCCCTAGAACTGGACCTAAAGGATGAGAAACAGAGAAAGAAGTGAGTTAGGGATTGTGGAACTGAAGCTTATTTCTTTATGGTTGCATTTACTATAGTTTCTAAGCAATTGTCTCAATTTGACTGAACTATATGTTTTAAGCCAGCATTCCCCTATTTAAGTTCTTTCTATTTAATATCTTACCACTGAAGGAATGTTTTGAGCTAGAATTCCCCTATTTAAATTCTTTCTATTTAATATCTTACCATCGAAGGAAAATTCAAGTCACTTAGTGTGGTAATTATTTCTCTTAATAGTATGAGCTCTGCTTCCAGCTTCCTGTTCTTAATCCTCCCTATTTTCCTACATGAACCTTCTATACTCTTGACAGTTGAATGATGTATGTTTCCTAAAACGTACAATAGTGGGCACCTCTGTTTGTAACTGCTATTCCTCTTGTCTGGAATATCTTTTCAGTTTGTACTATGGAGGGGGGATGTCCACACACTTGTCTGAATCATCTCTGTGAACCAGCCTCAAATCTGTCCCATTTCCTTATAAACATTAGTCTCAGAACACAGTGTACAAATACTGTTTGTTCTGTTGCTTGACTATCTTCTCCCACCCCCAACATGCACTGGGCAATGAGCTTCTTAAAGGCATGGACTTTCTGGATATTGTGTTTGTATACCGAAGCCTTAACTTACTGCTGTGTAACAGGTGACATACGCTAATAGTTTTGAATAAGTTCTTGAAGGAAGCAGTTTACCTAGACTGGCCCAAGGCTGGACACAAGCATCTTGGCAGAAAGAGTCAGTTTGAGTTGGCTTATCCTGGTATTTATATATAAAAAATGTCTGAATAATTTCTTAACTTTGGAATTTATGAACACAGCAAATATATTTAGTATAAATATATGATTATTAATTTTGGAGCAAGAATGAAATGTTTTGCAAGACAGTGTTAATTAACAATGATTTGCACAGGGATTCTGAAACAAGTTCCACCCTTTCTCTTCAATGATCTAATTAGTTGAAATAAATAATTTCTAAATGGGACTTAGTTTTGAATTCACCTATAAAACTTCTCAGCTATATGAATTTCAAGAATAAATTCAGTCCTTATTCACACCTAGAGGGTATGTTCATCATTATTCCTAGGCATCAACAGGAAATTGACTTCATCCTGTTTCCTACTTTCCCTCTAATAGCTCTCTGAAGAAAATGCATACTCTACTCTGACTTAAATCAGAATAGTCTGGTGGTAAACTATGCAGAATAATTTTTTAGGAATATATCAACTTGTAGGTTGTGAAAAGGAATGAAAACTGGGAGATCTCTGCTTTTGTCTCAGGGTGTCAAACAGGAGGTAAAGTATAATAGCTGCCTATACAAAACTGACCAATAAAAGGGTGAAAGGGAACTGTAGTATGACTTTGACGGATGTGTCCTGTGGGAGAAGTGAGTTTTCTGACATGCAAAAAATGAAGTCTCTGCTTTGTTTAGAGATGCGCTCTGTAAGAGCTTGCTTACATTTCAGCCACAAAGTCCCATCTGAGCTTGTAATTTGGTTTTCTTGGGGCCATGCTCTCCTGCCCAGCTGTTGAGTTAAGGGTATATCTCTTGATCTTGGCACATATGTGGCACATTTCCTATAGCAATGATTTGTACATTTTAGAATTTCATGGAGTCTCTAATCAAATTATGCTGTAGCTAACAGGTTTTTTGTCATTTTGCTTTTTTTCAAAAAGGACCACTTTATTCTTAAATACTGCTACTTTATTTTTAATGATTTTTAAAAAATTTAATCAATCAACCAATTAATTAATTATTGTGGCCACACCCTTGGCATATGGAAGTTCCTAGGACTGAATCCAGGCCACAGCTGTAACCTACACCACAGCTGTGGCAACACCAGATTCTTTAACACACTGTGCTGGATTGGGATTTGAACTAATGCCTCTGCAGTGACCTGAGCCATTGCAGTTGGATTCTTAACCCACTATTCTACACCAGGAACTCCACTGCCACTTTATTTTAATGAGAGGCAAAAATTGGTTGTCTAGGAAGCTCCATGTCAGGATATCATAGGTATCAATTTTGTTGATACCATCAAATATTTGTCTGATGCTAAGGTACCCATAAGCACTTTCAGAGTCACAGAAAAATCTCTTTGTGAATATCAGTGACCTCCATGACACAAATTATACCTTTTACTTATTTTGTTCTCATGTACTCAGTTTTCCTCTTTAAATTTCAACCTAGTGACATTTGCTCCATTGTAATAAAATGAGGCTATATGCGAAAATGCCTGAAAAAGGTTTTGTGTCCCCCCCACTTTTAGTGCCTTGCTATTTTCTTAATAATTAAGATTATAAAAACTGGGGAGTTCCCTTCGTGGCTCAGTGGTTAACGAATCCGACTAAGAACCATGAGGTTGCGGGTTCAATCCCTGGCCTTGCTCAGTGGGTTAAGGATCCGGCGTTGCCGTGAGCTGTGGTGTAGGTCGCAGACGCGGCTTGGATCCCGTGTTGCTGTGGCTGTGGTGAAGGCCGGCGGCTACAGCTCCTGTTAGACCCCTAG
>PVHT021183666.1:22247611-22300977 GCA_004024745.2 Catagonus wagneri | reverse complement strand
GATCCGGCGTTGCCGTGAGCTGTGGTGTAGGTCGCAGACGCGGCTTGGATCCCGTGTTGCTGTGGCTGTGGTGAAGGCCGGCGGCTACAGCTCCTGTTAGACCCCTAGCCTGGGAACCTCCATATGCCGCAGGTGCGGCCCTAGATAAGGCAAAAAGACAAAAAAAAAAAAAAAAAAAAAAAAAAAAAAAAAAAAAAAAAAAAAAAAAAAAAAAAAAAAAAAAAAAAAAAAAAAAAAAAAAAAAAAAAAAAAAAAAAGATTATAAAAACTGGATGAGAGATATTGTGAGGTGGAAAACTCCATTTAAAATCTGTGAGATGATTACAAAATTTAAACACTTAAAAACTGATACAAGTTTAAGTCTAGTCTTATAAAATTTTGGAAAGAAAACAGTATAAAACAGAAAATAAGATCAGTGTGTAGATGATCAAAACACTAACAATTTTTTCTTCATAGATGAATCATCTCTAAATAGTCCTAAGAACAGTGCTTCTCTTGATCAAATATAATCATAGGCCAGTAGTTCCTGCTATGGCACAGTGGGTTAAGAATTCAACTGCGGCGGCCCAGGTCACAGCAGAGGTGCAGTGGGTTTAAGGATCCAGCCTTGCTACAGACGTGGCACAGGTCACAGCTGTGGCTCAGATTCAGCCCCTGGCCCAGGAACTTCCATATCCCGGAGGTGTGGCCATTAAAAAAAAATGTAGGCCAGGAAAATATCTTTGTATAGAAGCATAGCCACTATGTGAATATTGGCAACCTGGTAGAGAGGGCTAGCAGTAGACTTCATTGTTTACAAACAGTCACTTGGACAATTTATCATTTGCAGTGTTTCTAATGATCTGATAACAATCTGTTTTTCCAAACCTGTTTTCAAGATTCTAAACACTGTGAGTTATGGCTGCAGGTGTATGTCATTAATAAAACAGGAAATTTGTAAAACAGTGCTGATACCTGCTCAGTCTTGCCTAACATTGCAAGAAAATAGTGTTAATACTGGTTTTAGTACAGTCAAACTCTGGAGGGCAGTATTTCACAAAATTTTGTCCAAGATGATCTGAAGCAAAATTAAATAAAATGCAGTTTTGTAAGCCCCACTGTAGAATTTCTAAACTAGAATCTCTGAGGGAACAGAGTGAAGAACAGGAAATTGGATATATGCTTTTAATTATCTCCCCAAGAAAATTTCTTCACACTAAATGTTTTTTGAAACATTGTTCAAATATGTATTCTAGGTGAGTATTATTCAAGTTATTCTTGAATTTCCTCTTAAATTCTCATAACCCTAGATACAGTGTCTCCAAATCAGGTGATTTGCAGCACCTCAAAGTTACTAATATCCGTTTTTACTCATCAACAGCAACAACATGTTGGAAATCAGACTCTCCTTATTTCTAAGTGACAAGTCTGCATAATTTAATATAGTAGTGACTATCCACATATAGCTATTGAGTACTTGAAAAAGCGTGACCAGTAAATGGTTATAATTCTATTTCATTTAAATTAGTTTAAATATAATTTTATAAATAAATACTTAATTCATATTTTGGGAAATGTTTAAGTGTGAAACATTTTGGAAACATGAATTTACTTTTTCAAATGATAATTTTATGAAATTTCAATGTAAACCAAGTATTTCATATGGAAATTCAGCATCCAGATTGAAATGTTATATTAGTTAAAATACGCAGCACATCTCAAAGATTTAGTATGCAAAAAGGAATGTAAAACATTGTAGTAACAATATTTACAAGCTAAATGATAACATGTATTAAGTGGAATGTATATTAACTCAACTTTATCGCTTTTTGTGTTTTTATTTTGGCTTTGAGGAAAAAATTATATGCTTGATTCTCCTTATATTTCTGTTGGAGAGCACTGTCCTAGAGTAAAGAAGCAGATATCATTAAATATGAGCGGAATGGCTCTAACCACTACTAAAAGAAACATCTTTCAGAAAACAAAGGAAAGCCTAGATAAGGGGTAACAGAAAGAAGAGCTGGAAGGCAACATGGGGCTAGTAGGCAGAAAAGTCAAAATCACATGAATAGGCTGGTCCACCACCTCACATTTTAACTTAATGAAATAAACCAATTATAGTATCAAATTTGTTTTCCTATTCCTTAAGAATTTTTCCTTAGTAAGTGGTGTTTGTTTTTCCCCCATGCAAGAGTAACACCCAGGAATAATAATTAAGAAATCAAGGAAGTGCATAAGTAAGAACAGCTTTCTTTACAGAGTAAGATACAGGCAATGTTCCAGTCATCCAGTTTTATAATTAATATTGTAATAGAAAATTCTGCTTAAGAAACACCATCCTCATTGTCCATCAGTTTTATATAATAGTCACTTAAAGATAACTTTTTACCCTCTGGGGGAGGGTAAAAAGTTGAGAGGAGGACCAGTGAAACAGAAGATACAATAAACCAATCTCAACATATGTTAAAATCATGAGAATTGGCTTATTTTCTTATTCCACACCTTCTCTTCCTTTATTTACCATGCCCATCTCTTCGTTTTCCTTCCTGAGCAATCCAGTTTTAAGACCATTAGGTAGGGCCAAGCAAAAAAGTAATCTCTATTCAGTGGAAAAGAGTCATGGTGGCCCAAAGCAGGGTTCAGAGCCCTAGGGATAAGGAAGGCGTTCACATGGCAGAGAAATGGGAGTAAGGAATGGAAGTCCCAGCAAAGAAGGAGGGCATTGCAGAATGGGATACAGAACCTCAGTGAGGTAAGACTGGAATACACATGGAGATGGAGCGGAAAGCCCTTGGCAGGGGGCCTGTGTCTAGAGCACAGAGTTAGCTTTCTGTGCCATGAAATTATTTGGCAAAGGGTGTTGGAGAATGAGCAGAAGGAGAGTTCTAACAGGTGGGTTGTAGTTGAGGCTAGGCACAGCATGTCCAATCTAAAGGAGGGTGAAAAGAGGAAGTGTGGTAGCTAGGGGAAAATTGGTTAAACAAGTAAATATGTTAAGGGTAAAGGATGCTAGTGTCAGAGAATGGAGTTACAAATATGGAGGAGAGAAAAGGAGTAAAGAAGAATGATGTTTGATTAATTTTGGAATCGTTAACAGAAATCAGTGAGCTAATTAATCATGAACCAATTAATCATTAACAGATTACCAACTGCATATGTAATCTCAGATTTTGGCTTCTGTATGTCATTCTCTTCTCCAAGAAATGAGGGATTGTTGGAGAAGTGACTAAACCCAAGGACAGATCAACCACACTTAAAGATTAGCCTAACACTGCTTATGACAAAAAAATAGATGTTCAAGGAATAATGTTTAAAGGACAAAGAAGCCAAATGTTCTCAGATAATTTAAGCATTAAAATAAACGTAACAGTAATGGATTATGATTCACTGAATTAGATGGGAAACCAGAAGCTCCAAATAATAAAAATAGATATAGGAATAAATTAAAAGATTTGTGAAGAACAGTATGTTCATATAATTTCAGTGCAACAGCCGCAAAATACCTATTTATTATGAAGAACAAAAATGGTGTTTTGGGGGAGAAGAGATGCCTGACAGTTGTCACACTTATCAAGAGATCAAACAGCATTATTAGTGGGACAGATTGAAATTGTGTGGTTCTGCTGGGCTACAGTGAGAAAAACGTAGGATACCTTCTTCATTATCTATCCAAAGATGCATAACCTGAATCTAGTCCTGATGAAACATGAGATAAAGCCAATTGAAGAACATTCTAAAATAGAATTGGCCTCTAACCTTCATTGTGGAGAGGAGAATTTCATCCATACCCCTCTTGATTCTTTTGTCTGGTCTAATAGTCAGATTGACACAAGACATTAACAGAACAAACAAAAATAATTTTATATGTACAAATAGATATGGGAACCAAAATGTAACCAAAGCAGGAAGCTTTTATGCCTTTTAGACAAAGAAACAGTGCATTTTGAAAAATTGACAGGGCAAAAAAGTTTGGGCTTGGGGTAGTGAATTAGTATAGAAGTAACAAATTTTGCTTATAGCCTCTAAATTCTCTCTCTGGTGATAAGGATGTCTCGATACCTTTTCAAGAGGGTACCTTTTACATGGAAGATTTATTTCTTGCTTTATGGAGGATGAAAGAGGGTCAGAGTGTTCTTGCCTCAGCTGTTTCTTAAGTAACTTTAATTCAAAATAATCAACATGCCAGAATAGCATATTTTGATGTGACCTGCCACAAACTGCATTACCTTTAAAAGTATCAAGATCATGAAACTTAAGAAAAGACGGTGGAACAGCTCCATCCTGCAAATTACTAAAGAGACATGACAACTGAGTGCAGTGCATGATGCTGAAGGACATTTCTGGGCTCTGAAGGGCATTTTGAGAATAGTGTTCACATTCGATGGGGTCTAAGGATTACATTAGTAATGATTCAGTGTTCATTTCCTGATTCTAATGTAATTATGTAAGAAGTCTAAAATACTAAATAAAGTATTTGGAGATGTTCGGGCATCCTGATCTCAACTTACTGACAAATAGCTCATGAAAAAATAAGCTATTTTACTATTCTGGGAAAGTTTTCTATACATTTTAGAGTGTTTTCAAAAAAAAACTCAAGAATAAAAGTACCTTTATTATTAAAAAATCCATAATCTAAGAGACAAATAGTTTTCATATATTTTTTTCCAGCTATAATCCTTTCTAATCGCTTTGATTTTTCTCAGCTAATTAATTGCCAAGGTTGTAAGCTGAGAAGGATGAGTGAGGGGTTTGGGAAGTCTGAAAAGAAAGGAACAGGAGATGGAGTTCCTGTTGTGGCTCAGTGGTTAATGAATCCAACTAGAAACCATGAGGTTGCGGGTTCGATCCCTGGCCTCGCTCAGTGGGTTAAGGATCCGGCATTGCCGTGAGCTGTGGTGTAGTTTGCAGACGCGGCTCGGATCCCGCATTGCTGTCAGCTGCAACTCCAATTAGACCCTTAGCCTGGGAACATCCATATGCCGGGAGGGCAGCCCTAGAAAAGGCAAAAAAAAAAAAAAAAAAAAAAAAAAGGAACAGGAGCTAGAAAAGGCTGAGAGGTTGTAGTATGGCACTGGACAGCATTAAGGTCCTACTTGAAAGCAGATGTCATGAATTTAAAGTGAGGTCAGAATTTCTCAGTTATATTCATCTGCAGAAGTGCAGGCTAGGGTAAAAAAAGTTTAACTTGCACTGTGGTTTTTCCATGAGAGTATCTATAAATCAAAAGAAAGAAAAGATAGTTGAGGGTGTTTACGAGGAAGTTGTAATGATTGACAATGGGAACATAAGTTATTATAGTTTTAAACATGATGTAAGTTGTTGAAGAATATGCTCTTTTCCTGACTCAGCCTTCTTAATACAGGTGTTTCTGAAATCCTTCTATTCCTAATTGGAGAAAAACATAACTGCGTTTTGTTTAAGATGGAGTACCATATTCTCTCCATGTTTACTGTGTGTATGTCTCAATCACTAATGTCACATCATTAGTTCATAATTATCACTTGTGTGTCTGTCTTCCCAACAACAGTGAGAGGTTCTTAAAGATGAAAGTCTATTTCTTGGAATGCCTTTCACAGAGCCTGATGTATAGTAAACTATCAGTCTTAGAGGAAATTATGTTTTTTTTGGAATAAAATCACCATCTTATGACAAAATAAAATACTATCACTGTAGACTTAAAAGGCATCATTGTATCTTAGTAATTATTGGCATAAGTATAATTACTTCCTGGTCTTTTGACTCTAAACTACATAGGATTTAGTAACAACAACAACAACCAAAAAAAAAAAACAACATAAAATAAAAACACCTGATGCTGCTCAATTTTCACGTCTCCTTCAGTCGCTGTCTATATAATTTAAATGTTTGGTTCTATTTAACTGCAGGTTTTTATGTCAAGGAAAAAAAATTCATGCTTTCATAAGAGAGAAAGGTCATTATTTAAAGAGCCTGGAGAAGTTTTCCAGAACCCAAATATAAAAAGTAACATAAGGTTAGACTTGAGAACTGAAAAGTCATCAGCAACACATCTCCATCTTTCAGGGTCAGAAATTATTTGCTTTTCTTCTTTTAATTTTCTTCTTTATCTGCAGAGCATTCATCTGATACCCCAGCTCGAAAAGGTTTTATAGTGATGGACCTTGGCTCCTTTCTAAGTCATTTGTTTTAGATCCACTGGTTAACTGACACCATCTCTGTGTCCTGGTACTAAAATGTAGAAGAGTTATCTAGTTGGCCCAGATAATCTTTTTCTCAATAGGCCTATCTATGGATGGATCCCTCCTTTAATCATTTTTCCTCTCCTAGTTCAATCAGTTGTGGTAATAAGAGAGGTCAGTGATTTCACCTAGAGGGAACCTGTGGGTAGGACTATCAGTGAGAAAAGCGGAACCTCTAAGAACATATCAAATAGAGGATGAGCTGTAGGAATTAGACCTTATACAACTGTGGAAGAAATAAGTTCCAGAAAGGAGATGAAAGATGAGAGAGAAGTTGCTAATTGGTTGCGGGTTCGATCCCTGGCCTCACTCAGTGGTTTAGGGATCCGGCATTGCTGTGAGCTGTGGTGTAGGTCACAGACACTGCTTGGATCCCACGTTGCTGTAGCTCTGGTGTAGGCCAGTGGCTGCAGCTCCAATTGGACCCCAAGCCTGGGAACCTTCACATGCCAGAGTGCGGCCCTTAAAAAAAAAAAAAGAAAAAACTCTTTTATCAGCAACACATTTCCTTAAATTTATTTTGATGTTTTGCTCCTGATAATGTTTGCTAACTTGTATGATTTGGCCTGGCATTGCTCACAGTGAGGATGCTTAACTTGACAAACTTGTTGCTAAAATCAAAAAATTTCTGATGAGTTTCAGAAAATAAACTGAACTGTGGCTCCAGTTTAGCATTTATGAGGTGATTACATTTAAGCCTAACTTCTATGATTTGTGTTCACATGACTTTCATCCCTGAAATTTCTTACAAATATAGAAAAACCGTGAGTGTTTGTTTGTTTGTTTGAATTGTAAAGGAAGTTGATATCCTGTATTATGAGCTTAAGAATATCTGTAGAAAGGTTTCTGAGATGTCTTCTGGAGATTAATATTATCAGCCGTTGTTTGCAGGTTCATCACAGAGGAAAGTCCAAATATTCATTGGATTTTTTCTTTTTAGCTTTTTTTTTTTTTTTAGGGCCACACCTGCGGCATATGGAGGTTCCCAGGCTAAGGGTCTAATTGGAGCTGTTGCTGCCAGCCTACACCACAGCTCATGGTAGCACCAGATTGTTAACCCATTGAGTGATGCCAGGGATCGAACCCGCAACCTCATAGTTCCTAGTTGTATTTGTTTCCGCTGCGCCACGACGGGAACTCTGAATTTTTTTCCTTTTAAACAAGATGTTCACAAGTAGTAAAATTTCTAAGGTGTATGGGAAGGAGATGTTATGGGGAAGAAGAGTTCTGCTATAAATGTTTGTGGGTGGAATTAAAAGTTTTCCAAGCAAAAAGAACCTAGAAAACCAAAAGTGGAAGAAAAAAAATCAACTAAATTTTATTGCCACCTGGGAGTTCCCATTGTAGCTCAGCAGTAATGAACCTGAGTAGTATCCATGAGGATGCAGGTTTCATACCTGGCCTTGTTCAGTGGGTTAAGGAGCCATTGTTGCTGTGAGCTGTGGTATTGTTTGCAGTTGTGCCTTAGATCTGGCGTTGCTGTGTCTGTGGTGTAGGCCGGCAGTAGGTCCAATTTGATCCCTTGCCTGGGAACTTACATATGCCTCAGGTATGGCCCTAAAAAGCAAAAAAAAAAAAAAAAAAAAAAGTTGTTGCCACTTAAAGTTGTAGAGTGTTGGGCAAGAAGACTGATGTTGAACATCCCTCTTATACCATAATCATCGTGTTTGCTTCATTTAACTAAACAGGGCACGATGGATTTGGGCTGATATTTTAGTCTGTGTTAAGAAGAACCCAAACTTTAAATCATACAGCACAAGGGAGTGAATGTTCTCAAATAAGCAGTCTTAGTTTCTGATACTACTGTATTTCCTAAAAATCTGTTCACAGCTTGGAGAAGATTGCCTTCTAATCCCACAGAACATATGCCCAGGTCAAGCTCTGTAACAGATAGTTTATTGGAAGTGCTTTTCTTTGTCATTTTCAATTTGCCTTACTTGAATATGAATTGAAAGAGGAATTGTACTACAAGCTCAGGCTTGTGTTCAGCACTGAATATAAACTAGAAGAAAAAGAGAGTCATATATGAATGATTTCTCTGTTAAGAGATGCTTTTTGGATATTTGTAATCAAACCTATGATTATAGAATATTCAAGTGTCAGAGAAAACATTAATATAAAAGTGAAAAAGAAGAGCACTAATTAAAGTTAGCAATATTTATCATATCAAAGGGCTTATAAAGGCTGAAAAAATGTGTCTGTAAAATCTGTTGTTTCCCCTAGGTATATGCTGTGTATGTACAACCTGCCAGAAACTGACATCAAAGGCAAGTACATGTTGCCAAAATTAATGACTCTTATAATGTCTTGACCTCTGGTATATGAAATTACCTGTCAGCTTTAACAAATTATCACTCAACCATTTGTGGGTGCCCTATTATGAAAGTGTCTCTATTTGAGCTACTCCAGATCACAGAAAATTTCTCAGGACGATATCCTTCCCTTGTCTACTTTAGGTGTGCCATAGTGTCCTTGTTAGCCAGCATCTCTTGCAGTCTCACTTTTATCCCAACCCATCTCCTGCTGATTGATGACTGCTTAGATCTAGCAAGAGGTGCATCGTCTAAGTGGAAGTTAATTATCTAGTGTCAATGGTCAGGGAATTACTGGACACCATTCCTATTCCCAGATTGCTAGTGATAATTTTAATCCCAAACTAAATGTACCTTCTTAACTCAACTTTTCTTTAATTAGATTCTAAAAATGTTAATTGTCATTCTAAAGCCACTGACAAAAGGGGAAATAAAAACAAGTAAACCTTTTTAACTGGCTGTAAACTCTCATTTTATGTTTTTTTTTTTTTTTTTATGGAATATCCCAGGCTAGGGGTCAAATCGGAGCTGCAGCTGCGGCCTACACCACAACTATAGCAAGGCAGGATCTGAGTGGAGTGTGCCTACACCACAGCTCATGGCAATGCCACAAACTTAACCCACAGAGCAAGGCCAGGGATAAAACCCACATCCTTATGGATACTAGTTGGGTTCATTACCACTGAGCCACAGTGGGAACTCTCTCATTTAGCAGTTTTTAAAAAAACATACTTACATTAATTAAAACCCCTTAGTAGAGACTTCTGTAAGTGAGGAGCCTTGACTCTTTTATTTCATTAGCTTCCTGTTAAATCTGCCTCTGACTATAACTCCAGTACCTAGAGTAGGTGGTGCATAGTAGGGTCATAAAAATTAGCTGTTAATTGCATGGATTAGTATATTAAAATAAGAAAAAAGTAATGTGATATTTAGTAACAGAATGACTGCTACTAGAATCCATATGGTACATTCCTCTAAAGGTAATGTGTCTCTCCTAGTCCTCACCACCTTCTAATGTACTTCAGGGAATTTTTCCCCCCAATGTGAATATCCCAGATTATAGGAAGACTCAGAGTGTAGGCCCTAATGTCCTGGAGATAGCCTCATAGTCATCATTATGTCTATCACCTGCATCTTTACCATCTCCAGCCTCAGGATTCAGCTAATTACAGACAAAATTGTATCTATTATTATGTTAAACAATTTGGCTCCTAAAAGCAAGTCACTTATTGTAAAACGGAAGGGTCATTTATTTTGCATGAGGGGAAAATAAAAAGGGACCCATTTAAAGTGTTTTGTTTAGTCATCACACACAAAAAGGAGCAGTCTTTCTGCTTCTACTCCCTTCTTTTGGCAAAAGGATAGCCTTTATCTGGTAGGGGGAGTAGGAGAACAAGCTAAGGGCCTTACAAGTTTTAGAAGTAGCAAGTACTAGTTTCAGGGTGCTCCTCCAATCAGCAATAAAAAATGCAGTGTGATGAGTATCCAGAGGGAATTGCAAATAGTAGTGGAATTCAGAGAAGAGAGAATCCACTTACATTTGCTGGAATCAAATTTGATGATTGTAACAGCAACTGCTGAGTGTAGCGCTTTATAGGTGAGTGGAAGACAACAGTGGGAAGATAGAAGCCACGTCCTCAAGGTTTTGAAAATCAGTCTAAACTTAACTATGTAGTGAATGAAAAATAACTGTTTCTCTGTACTACTAAGTTAATGGCTGAGAATTGGCTGTAATTAAAGTTTAACAGAAGAAAAACAAACAGAAATTTAATGACATATATACTCCTTTATATATGAGAGAGAATATGGAAAACTGAGTAACTCCCAAAATGGCCCAGGCCATCACCTTAAAGACCATTTACAGTTAAAGATAAAAGATGTTGGGGAGTGAAGATCTAGTTATGGGAGGTTGTCAGGTAAAGCATAGTAAACAGAGGTAGGGTTGTTGCGCAGATTTAAATTCTGGCCTGCTCCATTGATAAGAGGCTATAAAGATTTAGCTGTCCTCCTCTTACTGGTTAGCACTGGAGACACCTTATTAAAAGATTTCCCTTATGGATATAAATGTCTGTTACAAAAGGTTAATGTCTGCTTTGTTTTCTTAGCTTCTCCGTATCCGTTGTTTCTTAAAAGTAATTAGCCTAAAATAAAATAATATTTATGCCAAACAGAAATGTTTTAGGGAAGCAAATTCTGTTCTCCTTCAGTTATTTGGTGGGAGATCAGCAACCCCACAGTTTCTTAACAGACCCCTGACATCATCAGATCTGTGAATCAGGAAGTTTTTTCCAGAGAAAGAGATACTGATAAGAGGGAGAAGGAAAATTCCCATTGTGGCTCAAGATAATGAACCAAGCTAGTATCCATGAGGATGTGGATTTGATCCTTGGCCCCATTTAGTGGATTAAGGATCTGGCTGTGAGCTATGGTGTAGGTCGCAGACGTGACCTGGATCTGATGTTGTTGAGTCTGTGGCGCAGGCCAGCAGCTGCAGGTCTGATTCAACCCCTAGCCTGGGAACTTCCATGTGCAACAAGTGTGGCTCTAGAAAGAAAGACCTCCCCCTAAAAAAAGAAGGGAGAAAGAACAGGACTACTTAAGAGATAGTTGTCCAATTGAGGCCAAGTCCAAGTGGGAGCAATAGCAAAGGTGAATATGGGAAGATTATGGATACTGTAGGCTTTGGGGTGATATTCAAAGAAAAAGTTCAGTGAGGTAAGTATTTGAGTGAGCAGGTAAGCAAGGAAGTTACTAGAGTGAACCAGACCATGTCCACGTTCATATGAACTTCCACTGGTGTAAAGCTTTCACACTTAAGCTATGCTTATATCTCTAGCTACCAAATAAGAATTTCGAGAGTCTCTTTGGCTTGTATTTTGTATTTTAACTACATTGCAATTCTTATATACAAAGATGGCAACTAATAGGCATCAAAACACATTGGAGGAGTTAAGCTTAGTTCGCTCCGCCATCGTAAAATTTAAAAACAGCCGTTTTATTTTTTCAAATGAACATATATCATCATACATAAATTTGAGTAGACTATGCAGTTTGTAAAAAGGGACATTGAGAATAGTGATTTTATTCAGTGATAGCTAAAGGTCACAAAATGCCTAGTTAAATTATAATAAGGTTTGTCTACTCAAAATCTTAAATTCATACATAGCCCTGGGAACTTAAATTTTTCCTGGAAAAAATATGTTTCTCTTTTTCAGAGAATAGAAAGCGAAAGCCAGTAAATTTTCAGGACTCCTGCCAAAGGAAAATTATCTATGTCTAGAATGGTCACATTCCCAGCACAAAAGATTTTTTTTCTTCATTTCCATGGCATAGTCACGTCTTACTCCAAGAGCCTCTGGCAGTTGCTAGAAAAGAGTTGGTCCACTGGCCATGTCATCAAGACCACCTTTTTCCTTAAAGACAATTATTCATCGGAATCTTGGCAGTGATTCCTATAGTGTACACATAGTGAAATTTCTCATGACATCCAAAGCCTGAGAATAATTACGCAGACTACAGGAAAAAATAAATAAATACCTTCTGAGTTGTTGTTAATGCATGATAGGGAGTATGCTTAGTGATTTGCGTTCTCACTACTTGAACCAATCTATTGAGTTATGTTACTGTTTTGACTCTATAAATGAAGGAATTATAGAAGTTATGACATTTGCCCAACATTATAAATCTGCTATATGAGGCAGAAATTTGAATTTGTGTCAGTTTAATCATGTGGCAGTATGCTCCTTCTAGAAGTTAATGTTTATTGAACACCTCCCAAGATGGAAATTTAGAGTTAAACATTGCCAATAGAAAGAGACTACATTTGTCTGTTCTTTAGTTAGCTAAAAGGTAGATGAAATAACATAGATCAGGGTAACATTTCCATGAAGTGTATTTACCATATGATATTCTCAAAATCTATTGGATTTACTGTGTCCTCTAAAGTGTATCCTATTTCTACCAATGTTCATTGTTTTCGTCAATTGTTCAATAATCTAAGTCACTGTCTCCAACCTGTAACACTGTATCCCCTGAAATGGTCTTTCAGCTTCCACTCTTGATCCTCTACACTCAATTTCTCAAAAAGAGTAGGAGCAAGATTTTGAAATATAGATCAATTCTTATTGGACTCTGCTCAGAATTCCTTGAAATGGCTTGCCAAGCTTTGTTTCGACTTCTGGCTCCCTCCTTGGCTCATTCTTTAGCCCTTTTCCTATTCTTCGCTGCGTGACAGCCACACTGGTCCTGCTGAAATTCAGATCAGGCAGAGTTCACGCTTGCCTCAGACCATTTTTTTCTGTCAGGAGTGCTTTCCCCTTGATATGCACTCCTTTTTCATTTAGGTCTCCATAGAAAGCCCTTCCCTTTTCTTCTGGCAAGAAGAGAACACCCCAGGCTCTATCTCTTGTTCTTCTTAATTTATCTTCACAGTTCTTGTTACTAATTGAAATTGTATTTTACAAGTATTTTTCACCTATTTAGTAATGCTTGATTTCCCAGCAAGATGTGCTATATATATTTCATATATACATACGCAGGTATACTTATCTACTGCTGTATCCTCAGTGTCCACAACATTGTCAGCCATACAATAAGCTCTTAGTAAGTATTTTTTCTATGAATAAATGAGTGGATGAAAGAAAGAAGAAAGGAGTCCTGTCACTAATTTACTCATTCAGTATCCCAAGCATTCAGACTCTTATAGAGGACACTGTAGGAATCATGTTACCCATTTGCCACTGTGTAACTAACTCCAGGGATTTTGACAAATCCAGGACTTTATTTATTCATTCATTTATTCATTCATTCATTCTAATACTTGAGGGTACAGAATCCTCTCTAGCCTATTGTCCATGAGAAAACTGTGGGAGGCTGGGAGCTTGCTTCAGTGATAGGAGAGAAGGCAACCTGAGGGAACCACAGAGAACAGTAGAAACCTGATGACACTGAAACTCACTACTAGTTAACTAAGGAACCCACCCTACCTCTCCCTTTCTAGTTACGTTTGTAACATCCAAGTGCTAAAGTCACTGGGATTTTTATTACATGAAATCAAAAGCAGTTTAGCTAATACATGTCCACATCACATATCTGGTTATTTAACAAGCATATTTCATCAGAACTCCCTTTACTGTCACCTATACATATTAGATTTTTTTAAGGAAAGGAATAAGGAACAGTTAGACTGTTTTCATTAAAGTTATATATTTTTTTAAGCATTTAGGGGCTCATTGAGAAACTATATTATCGGTTGGATTTTTACTGAGCTTGTTTTTACACTAGTGTTTCTCTTTGCTTGCATTAATTTATAGTTCTTTTGAAGAAATTACAATTCTAAAAGATTTTGCTATCTTTAAAGTGTGATTTTCATCTCACACTAACTTGATTTCTTAGTATTTGTGAGAAATAAGATTGGTATTTCCAAAGTAAATATAATTGCATTTAACTTTTTAAAAATAAGTGGCATAAGCTACAATAGAAAGCAGAACACAGTATAAAAGTAAGAGGAGGAGTTCCTGTCGTGGCTCAGTGGTTAACAAACCTGACTAACATCCATGAAGACACAGGTTTGAGCCTTGGCCTTGCTCAGTGGGTTAAGGATCAGGTGTTACCGTGAGCTGTGGTGTAGGCTGGCAACTACAGCTTGGATTTGAACCCTAGCCTGGGAATCTCCACATGCCACGGGAGCAGCCCTAAAAAGCAAAAAAAAAAAAAAAAAAACACAGAACAAAACTACGAGCTAAGTGAAATGAATGCATTAATATGTACAGTTCATTTCTTTTTACTTAAAGGATTATATTTTAAAAAGTAGCATAGGAGTTCCTGTCATGGCACAGTGGTTAATGAATCCGACTAGGAACCATGAGGTTGTGGGTTTGATCCCTGGCCTTGCTCAGTGGGTTAATGATCCGGCGTTGCCGTGAGCTGTGGTGTAGGTCGCAGATGTGGCTCGGATCCCGCGTTGCTGTGGCTGCGGCGTAGGCCAGTGGCTACAGCTCCAGTTAGACCCCTAGCCTGGGAACCTCCACATGCCGCGGGTGCGGCCCTAAAATGACAAAAGGCAAAAAATAAATAAATAAATAAATAAAATAAAAAAATATAAAAGTAGCATAAGCACAATAAGAGATATTCATGGGAAATAAATGCCAAATCAGCTTCCTCCTTGGCTTGAATTCTTTCTGAAGTTCAAGTTATATTGTGTAGTTTTAGGGAAAAAAAAGGAAACGAAGATTTATTCTCATGGAAAAATGACATAAATTAAAACAACATGAAACATAAAACAGTAAAGAAGGTAATACATAGGGAAAATTGAGAAAAACAATTCCATTTAGGACTATGTAGTACAAGAGTTGGTGATGGCAATATATTTATACTAATGTACTTGACAAGTGAACAGGAAAGATGCAGACATTTTTATCCTATTGAATTCTATAAGCAGAAATCATGGTCTGGTCCAGGGAATAATTGCATTTTGATCCTTTCATGAAAATTGCTTGCTACTTTGGTAATTTATATTAATGTTTACCGTCTGAACTTGAAAACAGTTATAGTGAAATGACATTTTCTTGTGTGATTTTTTTCTCCTTGTCTATGTGATCAGTAAAATTTTTGAATTGCTTTAATCCTGTTAAGGTACTACTGTGGCACTATAGGGAAATATCCCTCAATAAGTTCTCTAGCCATTTATTGATCCTTTCACTTATTTTTAACTCTGAAATGATAGCTGAGAAAGTACATGGATTCAGTGTACACAGAAAGGACTTGGTCTTACTCAGAGCATCTTGGAATCTGAAAACAGAGAAAGCATTTATTTTCCATCCATTTAATGTTATCTGTCCACTAGTATTTGGTAACCCTTCATGTTTACCCCAAATCCCCTCCACCTTCATTCTCTCACCTGAATTTATTTGTTCATACATTTTTCACCAAGGAATCTTGCATGATCTCATAGTTGTTCCTTTAATTATTGCTGACAGTACTAAGAGTTGAACGTCTATAAGGAAAATGTAAATTTCTCTTCTTAATATTGATTTCCTCTATGCGTAACATAATTATGATATATGCAAATGCTAAAAGACCTTTTTCCTATGAAGTAAGACAAAAAGAGAAAAAGAAACAGACCCTCATTCGGGGAAAGAGCCTTCTAATATATGCTCTTACCATCTTCCTTAGTAACTGAGCTCAACTAAATGATATATATTAGTCATTGCCTTTCAGTTTCTGTGGTCATGCAATTAAGTTCTGGTGAGTGAAGTAGGAATTAAATTGTTAAGGGGTACTTAGGGTTCATTCTTTGGAGAGGAAAGAGAACACTTCCGTCACTCTTTTCCTTGTTAAGTGTAGTGCTGATGTTATGGCTAGAGCTGCAGTGTTCCTCTTGGACAGACTGGGAAGTTTGAGGATCAAAATAAGCAATGTTTGAAGCTCCTGTTGATTTTTGGAAGTATTAGATAAGCCAGGATGACCTGCCTTTTGACTTGTTGAATACTTAAAGGGTGTATTTTCTTTTAACTAGAAACCAAGCACAGTGTTTATATGATGCAAACATTCTACTACATGTTTACTTACAGCTCATTCTGTTCTCAGAAATATACTGAGCTATGGTTTTCAATGATTTTGATTTTGACTTTGATCCACAGTGCGAATTTATTTTATAGCAACAGTCTGGTGTTCACATGTACATTTCTTCTTATATACAATGGAAAAATCTTTTTTGAGAAACAATATTTGATTTTTGCCATATGCAGAATATGTCAATATATCCAATGTATCTCTTCAGTGTATGTTATATTTAAAAATAGAGTTGGGTTATATTGTGCCAAGAAGAATACAAAGAGAATATAGAGGGAAAAGCAACATTGATGCTGCTTTAAGCAAAGAAATGTGTGCTGCATGTGGAAAGAATGAATGGGAAAGAAGCTAACAATTCTGTAATTACTGTATGCCTGGCAAGTGTTAGGTGATTTGCATAGGTTGAGTGCATTTAAATTTTAGAAAAATGCCATTGAGTTAAAATTATCTACATTCAGTAGATAACTGTAATTATTTGAGTTGAAAGAACTTTACCCTGAAACATGTAGTTAATGGGTGCTAGAGCCAGGATTCAAAATTAGGCTTTTCTGCCAACTACATTACTTTCAACTACTCAGTTCTAAAGTTAAATATGTGGGTATTCTTTTTAAAATAAATATTGAAATGTAGATGATTTATAATGTGTTAATTTCTGCTGTATAATAAAATGACTGTTTCATATGTGTGTGTGTGTGTGTGTGTGTGTGTTCCTTTCCATATTCTTTCGTATTAAAGTTTATCAGGATATGGAATGTAGTTCCCGGTACTATATAAGAGGACCTTGTTTTTTATCCATGCTATATATAGCAGTTTGCATCTGCTAATCTCAGTCTCTCAGTCCTTCCCTCTTTTACCCCTCTCTCCTCATTGGCAACCACAAGTCTGTTCTTTATGTCTGAGAATCTTTTGTTTGTTGTTGATATGTTGCTTTGTGTTGTATTTTAGATTCCACATATAAGTGATAGATATCATATGGCACTTGTCTTTCTTTTTCTGACTTACTTCACTTAGTGTGATAATCTCTAGGTCCATCCACACTTCTGCAAATGCTGTTATTTCCTTTTTTTAAAATAGCTGGGTAGTATTGTACTGTATAGATATGCTACATCTTTTTTATTCATTCCTCTATTGATGGGCATTTAGGCTATTTCCATGTTTTGTCTATTGTAAATAGTGCTGCTATGAACATGGGGGTGTTTGTTATCTTTTCAAATTATGGTGTGTGTATGATAGATATGTGGGTTTTCTTACTCTGATTTTTTTTTCTGTAAACAGTGCTTATTAGCTTGTTTCATTTTCACTCAAATGATTCCTTTGACATTCTGAAAACTAAATTAAAAAGTAAATAAAATCAAGGAAAAATAGTTTATTTATTACTTCTGCTCAAAAGTACCTCCTAAATATGGGCATTGATGGGCCAGTTCAAAAACAGTCTATGTTCAATGGAGGCACTTTATATTTTAGAGGGAGCCATGCTCTCTCTTGCGTGTTCCTGAGCATTGTTGCGAGATTGCATTGGTCAGAACTTCTTGATTTTATTTCTCTCTCTTGTTCTTTACACACTTCTTTTTGAAGTTATGAGTATTATGTACCAAATCAAATCGTTGTTGAATTGGCAATGCGGTCATAAGGACATTAATATGAATCTTTGTTCTAAACAGAAATGTTACCTTATGCAAATTATTTAACTTCATTCAGTTTCTTCACCTTATGGTGGTGATATAAACGTCAACCTCATAATGTTGGTTTTAGAATTATCTATCTAAAGCAGCAAACCAAATGAACTTTAGTAGTATTAAGTGCTCAAGCTTCAGGTTACCAAGACCTAGTTTGATATCCTGATACCTTCATTACTGCATGAGTAAACTGAGAACGCTACTTAACCTAGATCTAAGCATTTTCTCCCTGTAAATATTAAAACTACCCACTCCTTTTGTAATAGCTATAAAGACCATAAAAGATAATTCATTTGAAGGGCTTATCACAAAACATGTTACATTTAAACACTCAAATATTAGCATCTGTCATTATTCCTCGGTGGACTAATAATGAGTTCATGTATGAAATAAATGCTTCCAAATCTTAGTAGACAGCTTTTAGAACCCTTTTAGAAAAACAGATTAGTGCAACAAAATTTGTGTTTTGGAGAATTACCAAGCTCTACCTTAACAGTGTAAAAATCCACTTACATAATCCTGCAATGTAGTTCTGGAGGACTTCTGGATGACTTCAAAGAAAAAAAAAGACCTAAAATGATTAAAGCTTGTACAAACTTTTGAAGTATATTTCTCTGTTCTGATATTTAAATAATTATTTGAAAAATATATTCAATGTAAAATTGAAAACAGATGTTTTTTTCCCCACTATTTGACATAATGTGTTTTAGGTTCTTAATTACATTGGAAGCAAAGATGAAAAATTCCATTTAGGACATAAAGCATTCTTCTCTTTATTTGGAAAGTTCTCCTTGTAAAGCCTTTAATGTATTATAAATCACTTTAATGAAACCTTCATGAACATTAGATGATATTTTTTAACTGGCACCCCTTCAAAAGAACCTCAGAAGAATCCACTTGTTGCTCAAGATTAATCTGTATTTCTATATGACACACACAGACACATGAGTGATAAATATTAGGATTTTGAAATTGTTTGATATACAGAAAATCTAGTTAATACAATCTATTGCTTTCCCTTTCTTCTGTTTAGTAGATACCCTGTCTGATTAATTCTGCTACCCTAAAGCCGCCAAGTAATTTCATTTCTGAGGCACATTTTATCTAAATTTCCTATCTGGATTAGTCCTTTCTACTGATACCTTATATTCAGTCTTTATCCAGTAGTATTTCAATAGTCAAGAATGGGAATTAATTTTAAAGTGTCAAAAATTTTGATCAAAAAATGCTCACAATGTTAATTTAAAATTAGTAGGAATCCTCTTGTCATTTTATTTGTTGCAGTCCTAGGAAGTATGATAGTCTCAGCAACTTTGCAAAACAGCTACAGGCTTGATTGAAATTTCAGACACAGATGATTGGTCAATTTATATCCTGCAGTGTAAGTTTATTGTTGGTGCAGTGGTCTCCATAAATACAAAGATCATCAAACAGCATTTCCATATAACTGTTTGTCTATATCCTAGCTCAAATTTCCTGTTATTATTGGTTGTTTGAAATCCACCCATTTTTTTTTTCCACTGTTTGATCTAAAAACATCAGCTAATTAAATGGCTCAAAGCCATCATTAACTAGTAGAACTATAATTTGGGTGCATTAATATACAATCTAGATTTTATAAAATATTGGAAATACTTTCTAGTAATTGCAAAATTCCTTTTCTGTTTTCAGATTAAAACAATAAAAATATCACTGCTTTGATATATGACAGATGAATTGACAAATATAAATTTATTATCAACAGATTTTCCATCAATATATCTTAGAGTCTAGGAGTTGAAAGATCTGGCTAGAGTCACATGAAATTAAAACACAAAAATACTCCTTGCATCAAAAGTTTTAAGTCTTCATTTCAGGAATATCAGCTAGAAAGTTCTTTGCAAAAAGGCATAGTTTACTAATTTTTTTACTAATCTTGACGGCAAATTTAAATTTTAAGACTTATGCATGCGTCTTCATTTAATATTTTTACCTTCCAAAATTTTCTACACAAACAATTCTCATTTAGTTAAGTGGAACAGTTTCCTAATGCTAAAAACTTAATTTCTTAAGCAAATATTCTATACCAGAGAAGTTACTAAATTGTTTAAATTGGTACCCACTCATGAGTATATTTTGACCTTTTCATCTACGTTGTATATGTTATTTCTACTATAATATCTAAAGTGTATTATCAAATTTGAGTAAATTAACATCAAGTTAGAGCTTCTTTCTGGACTTCTTATCCTCCCTCCATACCCCTTATCACCATTCCTCAACTTTTCATCTAAAACAAAAATTTATCAAACCTAAGCTAAAGACCAGTAGTATGCTTCACTCAGTAGCTACAAACACAGAGATGAAATAGCTTCTCTAATCCTTTATAGACCAGGAGCATAGGCTACAACAAATGTTAGTAACACCAAAAAAATGTGACAAGGTTTATGATGGAAGTATAATCTTGAGTGAGTATGACAGGGACATAACCATCCATGTGTAATGAATAAAGGACGTCATCCCAGATGTTGTCATATTTTCAAAAGGGCCTTGAATGGAGCCAGATTTTTATGATCAAAGAAGGAAGGTAGGGTTCTTCAGATGTAAGTATGCTCTGGAATGGAAAATGCAATAAGAGTTTACACTTAGGATTTAAGACTGTAGGATCATAGTGCACTGCTTTATAAAACTGTGAATCCTGAATGGATATGAGAATAACTGCTTTGGCTAAGCGATTTGAATAACTTCCTCCTCTGAATTTTACCCTAGAAAATAGTGGAGGGAATGAGGTGAAGAGATGACATTGAGCCAGTGAAGGTTAAAGAAGAACATCAGATTTATTTGTAATGATCTATTACTTCCAGTGGGAAATTATTATTTTAGTAAGTAATAGCTATTACTATGATTTTTCAAAATTATAAATCTGAAAAAAAAACCTCTGAAAGCAGTTGTGTCAAAATATTCAAGGTGGTTAATTCTCAAGGGTAAGAATGTGGACATTAAAAAATTTTCTTCCTAGAACTAATTATAATATTTAAAAATCCTTAAATTAAAATTTTGACTACTCTCAGAGAGAATCTGTTTAATTGGAAATTTGAATGACAGCTGAATTAAGAATGAGGGGAGTGGGGTGGGGTAAAGTGGTTGAAAGGGATCGATCAGAAAGTATACATTTCCTGGAGTTCCCATTGTGGCTCATTGTAAACGAATCTGACTAGCATCCATGAGGACACAGGTTCTATCCCTGGCCTTGGGCAGTGGGTTAAGGATCTGGTGTTGCCTTGAGCTGTGGTGTAGTTTGCAGACATGGCTCAGATCCGGTGTTGCTGTGGCTGTGGCTAGCCCAGCAGCTAAAGCTCTGATTTGACCTGTAGCTTGGAACCCTCCATATGCCTCAGGTGTGGCCCCAAAAAGACAAAGAAAAAAAAAAAAGCACACATTTCCAGTAATAAAATAAATATACCTTAGGGCTATAACATATAACACAATGACTATGGTTAACAATCCTGTATTGTGTACTTGAAAGTTGCTGAGAGATTAGATCTTAAAAGTTCTCATCACAAGAAAAAAAATCAAAACTGTGGTGATGATGTTAACTAGAATCATTGTGGTGGTCATTTTGCTATATTTATAAATACTGATTTTTTATGTTAATAGTGTATGTCAGTTATACTTCAATTATAAAATGAGGCAGAAATATCAGATGAGAGATGAAATCAATATTGCAAAAAAGGAGTGATAAGTTTCTGAATGAAAGGAGTGATGGTGGAAGGAGACTGAGTTTACAGACGCACTACTTATTAAGTAAAAGAAGCATCCTGCACAATATGGTTCTATTATAGTGAGTTGGAGGTATTACTTCATTAACCAGAGATATTTTTGTAATTAAAAAATTCAAGTTGTAGTTAATTTTTATATAGTGTCTAATTGAAGGCAATAGTGTAAAACAATTGTGCAATATATGACAATTCTAAATTCCTAGATTTTTGTAAGAGCCAGTCTAAATGTTTAAAGGATAGTTAATGTGCAGATGGCTTAAAGCCAAGAGCTAAGAGGAATCAAGTCAACTTTTTAGGGCATGAGATAAGAGGCAGTAATTGTGTCTGTGACAGTAAAGAAAGCAGAAATATTTAGAAAGTCATGCTTTGGGTCTACAGTATATTTAAGAAATGCAGGTTGTGTGAAGGCTTGAGAAACATAATTTGTATATCCCTTGACTTTGATGAATTCTCTAAATCTTTACAGAATGTGAACACTGTAAACCAGCTATGATGGAAAAAATAAAAATCATTATAAATGAAAAAAAAATCTTTACAGAATGCACATCATGCCGAATCACATTCTTTCAATTTATGGAACCTAACTATGACTCTATTTCTCACCTTGCAGTCCTATCTTAATTTTTTTTCCCCTTTTGAGAATTGAAGCAAACCGAGGGAAAGACTCTTCATTAGTCCGTAACTGGGTACCAGAATGGAAGGACAGATTTAAAAATTTTCTAGCTAGATCAATCAGAAGCACATAGACTATATCAGATAAGTTCAAATCTTGGTTTAAAGCATAAGAGAACCAGTATTAAGCATTGTGTCCAAAAGTACGGAAAGGAAAATGAGAGATAATAGATCAGGAATCAAGGAAGTTATCAGGCGAGGGTACAAAGCAGCATATTAAGATGGATTCACTGGATTCAAGATATAGATAATAAACAAAGCAAAGATACTGTGAAAGCATTTTTACTGGGTGATGGTTGCATTTGTAAGACTTATTATCATTTTAATTTTATATAAAAGAAAAAAAGACACAAATGGTTTAAGTTCTCACCTAACTTTATGTGTATATGCCCGTAAGTTAAAGACTAGTATTCAAATCAAATCTTGCTGATTTTAAAGTCCACAGTATTTGTCTGTATAATACTGACCTCAAGACTTTAGGGTATTTTAAGGTCTTTTAAAATATATTCAGATTTGCTTTTGGCAGGATGCTTTTGGCATAGGTTATTGGTAGAAGATAATCTTGTGTCCTAGCTAACTATTCTCAATTCTTTTATATGTTATGCATTCCAGCTCCTCAAGCACCTAGTTGTTCTTCCTTTTATATTTCTGTTTGACAATAAAATATGTGTTAATCTGTTTTATTTAAGAAGCAGTCAACAAATAGGATGAAATGGGCAAGAATTTTATTAGGGAAGCACTTATTAGAAATAGAGGAGGAGTCAGAAAAGGGAGGGAGAGTAAGTAAACTGTAATGAAAATCCAAGTTTAGATTGTGTGAAGCAGAAATGATGGGAAAGTTGGGTAGGACTGTCCTAGACTGCAGTAGGGTTTAATAAAGTTTGGGTGCGGTCAGAATCCTGTACATCTTCCAGGACTAGGTCTGCTTTAGTAGCCCTACCACACTGTCACTGGTTCGGAGCAGCTGTTGGGAAGTGGGACCTTGACAAAAATATTGCAGTGGATTCTAGGTTGTCATAGCTAGGGCTCTTAGTCTCTCTACAGTTGTGGATCTGCAAGGTACATTCTCATAGCTGACACAGAAGACTCCAAAGCTTTATGAAATTTTAGAAAACTACCAGACACCACCTACCCTGTGCATTAATAGGTGTATAGTTTTGATAACTAGATGGCATTACATATAAAGACTTTCTCATGTCTCCAGTATATCTCATATTCTTGGATGAGATTCATGGAAAAATCATTTCAAATATTATTTTAATAAAGAAGAATTGAAAATCTAAATCTGAATTTTAAGTAAAGTGGAGCATAGTCTCCTTTTGAGCATGGATGGCATATTTTCTTTTCAAAATTAAATCACTTGAAAGATAAGTCACGAGATTAATGGCTCTTTGGGACACTAAATTAAAAGTGACTTTATTTTTGTTACAAGAGATAGCGTACAGTATTTGTTCGATTTATTCCAACATATGTGAGAGGTGAGGGGACTAGGGGCACTAACGCCTTTGGAATGGCTATAATGTGCTTAAAGATCATGGTAGATGATTTACATTTGAAATGTATCAGAATATTCCACCCCAAAATATGATGGTAGGAATTCATAATGTGTCAACACAAATGTCTCTTTGATACACTGATTATTTTGAGCTATAAGCACTTGAAAAACAGCAAGTACAGGGAGACGCTGACTCTGAACTCTTCTTATTAGCCTAAAAACAAATCCTCCAAAAAGAACTCAATTGTCATAAAGCCCTTCCCCAGGAGTCTCATCAACCAAGGAGGACTGACTCATATTACAGGAGAGTAGACTAGAAGTTGACACTAAACCTAGACAAGTTTTGTGCTTTCCCTTATAGTCCTATATCATCCCACCCCTTTTCCTGTTAACATGGTATTTAGGTCAGAATTCTAAGCCACCTGGAGAAGTTACTTATTTTCCTTGGATATCTCCGATGACCCATGAGGTATACATCTTAATAAACTTTTGTTTGTTTTTTCTTACTTATCCATCTTTTACTACAGTGATCTTATCTAAGAACTCAGAAGAGTAGAGGCAAAATTATTTTTGATTCCTAACACATTCAATACATATAATGACTGTTATAGAAAAAAATATTTTAGTCTCCTTTAAAAGATGAAGATAATAAGGTTCAATATTACTACTTAGGATCATAGATCTAGGAAAGACAAAGAACATATTTCAATTTAATTCTGAGTACCTCTAAATCCTGTAATCTTTTCAAGTGCAAATTTTAAATTTATCTAAAATTTCCTAAGACTATATATCAGACTTATTTATAGACTATGAAAAATTATCTATAAGTCTTTCATAGTCTATCAAGGAGTTTATGATCATTTGGAAGAGATAATATTATACATAAAGTTATAAAATGCAAACCCAATTGCATATTATATGACTAGTAAAATCAGAGAATATTCACTGTGAGTTGAAGCCATTAGTGTGAGCTTTATGGTAGAGTGGGTACATGCAAAACCAACAGGAAGCATTAGATGTTTTTTGACAAGTGTCTTGCTATAAAGTTATACCACAGACCAAATACCTTATAAACATCAGAAATTTATTTTTACAATGTAGGAAACTGGAAGTCCAAGATCAGGGAGCAGCCAATGGGTCAAGTGAGGACCTTCTTCCTGGGCCCACATTTCTTGTATCCTAACATGGTGGAAGAGCCTAGAGTCTTCCAGAGACTCTTTTATAAAACAATAAACTCTTTTAAGAGGCATCCACCCTAATTACTTAAGCACATCCAAAAGGCCCCACTTTTAAAAAAATTTTTTTTTATTATAGTTGACTTACATTGTTCTGTCAATTTCTGCTGTACAGCAAAGTGACTCAGTAATACATCTATACACACTCTCTTTCTCATATTATGTTTATCATATTCCATCACAAAAGATTGGACATGGTTCCTTGTGCTATACAGCCGGACCTCATGGTCTATCCATTCTAAATGTAATAGTTTGCATCTGTTAATACTGAACTCCCAGTCCATCACATTCCCTCCCTTTCTACCTTCGCCTTGGCACCCACAAGTGTGCTGTAGTCTGTTTCTATTCAGTAGATAGGTTCAAGTCTGTCATATTTTAGATTCCACATGTAAGTTACATCATATAGTATCTGTCTTTCTCTTTCTACCTTATATTACTTAGTATGAGAATCTCTGGTTCTATCCATGTTGCTGCAAATGGCATTATTTTGTTCTTTTTTATGGCTGAGTGGTATTCCATTGTGTATAGGTACCACATCTTCTTAATCCATTCATCTGTCCATGAACATTTAGGTTGCTTACATGCCTTAGATATTGTGAATAGGGCTGAAAAGAACATAATGGTGCACATATCTTTTTGAATGAAAGTTTTGTTTGGATATATGCTCAGAAGTGGGATTGCTGGATCATATGGTAGTTTTATATTTAGTTTTCTAAGGAAATGCCATACTGTTTTCCAAGGTGGTTGTACCAATTTACATCCCCACTAACAGTGCAGGATGGTTTCCTTTTCTCTACACTCTCTCTAGCATTTGTTACTTGTAGTCTTATTAATGATAGCTGTTCTGAGTGGTGTACCTCATTGCAGTTTTGGTACAACTGGTGGTACCTCATTGTAGTTTTGATTTTCATTTCTCTAATAATTAGAACATTGGCCTTTTTTCATGTGCTTGTTAGCTATCCATATGTCTTCTTTGTAGAAATGTCTATATGGGTCTTTTGCTAATTTTTCAATTGGGTTGTTTGTTTTTTTGAAGTTGAGTTGTATGAGTTGCTTGTATATTTTAGAGATTAAGCCCTTGTCAGTTGCATCATTTGAAACTATTTTCTCCCATTCTGAAGGTTGTCTTTTTTTTTTTTCTTTATGGTTTACTTTTCTGTTCAAAAGCTTACAAATTTGATTAGGTCCCATTTGTTTGTTCTTGTTTTTATTACTGTTGCCTTGAGATACTGACCTAAGAAAAAATTTATATGGTTGATGTCAGAGAACGTTTTACCTTTGTTCTCTTCTGGAAGTTTTATGGTGTCTTGTCCTATGTTTAAGACTTTAAAGCCATTTTGCGTTTATTTTGCTGCATGGTGTGAGGGTGTTTTTTAGTTTTATTGATTTACATGCAGCTGTCCAGTTTTCCCAGCACCATTTGCCGAAGAGATTGTCTTTTTCCCATTTTATGTTCTTGCCTCCTTCTGGTCAAAGATTAATTGACCATAGCTGTCTGGGTTTATTTCTGGGTTCTCTATTCTGTTCTATTGGTCTGTGTTTTTCTGTGTTTATACTGTTACCACACTTTCTGATTATTGTAGCTTTATAATATCGTCTGAAGTCTGGGAGTGTTATATCTCCAGCTTTTTCTTATTTTGTTTTGTTTTCATCAGGATTGCTTTGGCAATTCTGGATCTTTTGTGGTTCCATATAAATTTTTGGATTGCTTTTTCTAGTTCTTTGAAAAATATCATGGGTAATTTGATAGGGAAAACATTCAATCTATAGATTGCTTTGGGTAGTATGGCCATTTTAATGTTATTAATTCCTCCAATCAAGGAACATAGGATATCTTTCCATTTCTTTGAATCTTCTTTAATTTCCTTAATTAATATTTTATAGTTCTGAGCATGTAAGTTTTTCACCTCCTTGATCAGGTTTATTCCATGGCATTTAATTTTTGGGGGTGTGATTTTAAAAGGTATTATATTTTTATATTCCTTTTCTAATATTTCATTATTAGTATACAGAAATACGACTGATTTCTGAGTGTTAATCATGTATCCTGCTACTTTGCTGAATTCATTGATCAGTTCAAGTAGTTTTTTGTGGAGTCCTTAGGATTTTCTATATAAACTATCATGTCATCTCCACATAATGACAATTTTACCTCTTCCAGTTTGGGTACCTTTTATTTCTTTAGTTTGTCTAATTACTGTGACTAGGACTTCTAATACTATGTTGAATAAAAGTGGTGAGAGTGGGCATCCTTGTCTTATTCCAAATTTTAGTGGGAAGACTTTCAGCTTTTCTCTATTAAGTATTATATTGGCTGTGATTTTGTCATAAATGGCTTTTATTATGTTAAGATATATTCCCTTTATGCCCACTTTGTTCAGAGTTTTTATCATGAATGGATGTTGTATTTTGTCAAATGCTTTTTCTGCGTCTATTGAGGTGATCATGTGGTTTTTGACTTTTCTTTTGCTAATGTGGTGTATAATGTTGATTGATCTGTGTATGTTGAACCATCCTTGTGAACATGGGATGAAACTCACTTGGTTGTGGTGTGTTATCTTTTTTTATGTGTTGTTTAATTTGGTTGGCTAAAGTTTGTTGAGAATTTTTTTGTCTATATTCATTAAAAATATTGGCCTGTAATTTTCTTCTTTGACACTGTCTTTGTCTGGCTTTAGTATCAGGGTGATGGTAGCTTAATAGAATGTCTTTGAGAATGTTCCTTCTTCTTCAGCCTTTTGGAAAGTTTAAGAAGGGTGGGTATAAGTTCTCTGTATGTTTGGTAGAGTTTGTGGGTGAAACCATTTGGTACTGGACTTTTGTTTTTAGGGAACGTTTTTATTACATACTCAATTTCATTTCTAGTTATGCATCTATTCAAATGATCTATTTCTTCTTGATTTAGTTTTGATGGGCAGTATGTCTCTAGAAAGTTGTCTATTTCTTCTAGGTTATCAAATTTGTGGGCATATAATTGTTCGTAGTATTCTGTAAATTTTTTTGTATTTCTTCAGTGTCTGTTGAGAGTTCTCCCTTTTCATTTCTGATTTTGTTTATTTGGGTTCTCTCTCTCTTCATCTTGATAAGTCTGGTGAGAGATTTGTGAATTTTGTTTACCGTTTCTAAGAACCAGCTCTAGGTTTTATTTTTTCCTTTTTTTTAATCTATTTTACTGATTTCCTGTCTGATCTTTATGGTTTTCTTCCTTCTGCTGACTTTAGGTTTTGTTTGTTCTTCTTTTTCTAATTATTTTAGGTGGTAGGTTAGGTTCTCAATTTGAGATTTTTCTTCTTTTTTGAGGAAGTCCTGTATTGCTATGAACTTCCCTCTAAGAAACTCCTTTTTAAGAGCATCCCATAGATTTTGAATGGTTGTGTTTGATTGTCATTTGGATCAAGGTATTTTTTAATTTCTCTTCTGATTTCCTTGTTGACCCATTGGTTTTTTAGTAGCATGTTGTTTAGTCTCCATGTAGTCATTTTTTTCTTATTTTTTTCCCCATGGCTGATATCTAGTTTCATGCCATTGTGGTCAGAAGGGTGTGTGCTTTCCCAGGGGAGTAAGGGCAACCTCTAGCATTTAGTTGCAGTGCCCTCCTCTGACTTTATCTCAGAGGGGACTGATGCTGTAGATGGTGCCTGTTCAGAGACCCCTAGTGGTGGCAGGCCACGCCCCTCCCCCCACTCTGAGTCTGAGATGCCTCAGGCATTTTGCCCTCCTGCCCCTAGCCAGTATAAGAGGTGCCCTGCTGCCAGAGAGCCTATGCGTGTGGCAGAGAAAGATATTTCTATGGCAGTCCTGCCCCTCCTCCCATTACTTTCCCCAACATTGACAACTTGCTTCTTCTGTGGGCCCACCTGTGTTCCCTTGGCTGCAGTGTCCCCTCCCAGCCTGTGGTGCATGGCTCCCTAGTTCCTCAGGCTGTCTCCACATAGCCTTTTGCAGGAACTTACCTCTGAAGCCTGAGTCTAAGTGCCCAGCCCCCTACTGAGTGTCTCAGGCTGTGGTGTCCCAGAGTGGTGGTACTGATGGTCTGTGTGGCTTCTTTCTGCTTTGCCCTCCTCAGTCCAGCTGCTGTGCTTTTCTCTGAGGCTTTGAGGCTTCCCCTCTGGGACCGTGGCCTCCTAGGGTGTGGGTTCCTTTCTTATTTCACAGCTCCCAATCAGGAATGCTGGTTCAGTGCTGATTCCTTTTTTTTTTTTTTTCCTCTTCTCTCTCTCTCTCTCTGTCTTTTTTCTTTTTCCTTTTGTTCTAGCCGGTTATGTAGAGAGTTTCTTGCCCTTTTTGGAGGTTTAAGGTCTTCTGCCAACATTCAGTAGATGTTCTATGCTGATTGTTGTATATGTGGATGGTGGGGTTTTTTAGTTGTTGTTTTGTTTTGTTTTTAATGTGTTTGTGGGAGAAGGTGAGTGCCAAGTGATACTCCTCTGCCATCTTGATCCTTCCCACTTTTAATACCATCACTTTTGGTGGGTTTAGCATTTAAACATGAATTTTGAGGGACATTGATATCTAGACCATAAGAAAGGGGAATAAATATCAGACTTAAGATACCTAAGATTGAGTTCTGTCTCTAACATTTCACCTCTCAGTTATTTCAGGTTAACTGCATATGACTCTTAGTTTTTAACCTCTTCAAAATGATACCCACTTTACTGTGCTACTGTATTGTTGTCAGGACTGAATAGAAAAATGTATTATAAAACAAGTAACAAATTCATGGTCTAAATACAAAAGACACTATTATAGGCAGTGAAATCTGCATTTTATTTGAATGCTAGATTCCAATCATGCTTAAAGTAGATAGAAATCTTTAACCCTACTGTCAAAAGTTTTCAAAATGAAAACACCAAAACTATTTGTACTTGGATTTTAAAATTCTTCTTTGAATTTTATGATTCATCAGGCTTCAAAATGTTTGTTTGTGTAGTTCACTGATGTTCAAGAGCTAGCAGAGCTCTTAAGATTTCTAAAGTTTGGAAAGAAGCAAATGCCAAGTCTTTCCAAAAGAAACCTAAAAATAAAACAGGAGAAGACCAAGAAAAGCATATTTTCAAAATAGAAAACACTCATAAGATTCACCCAAATAAAATATATTTCAAAGTATTAAATCCAAGAATTCTCATGGACTATATTCTTAGTAAATGGAAGTTGATTTTCCACTAGAAAATCACTATATTCTATTTTTGTCATTAATTTAAAAATAAGACTTTATTGTTTACTATGTGCTAGTACATTATTATTTATTAACACATTTTAGTTTTTACAACACCCTCAGGAAATAAAGTGCTTTCACTTTACAAATGAGGAAACCTAAAGCCAGAAGCTTAAGTGACTTGCCACTGTATATAAACAGTCTGACTGGTGTTCTTGTTCTTAGCTATGGAGTTTACTTCATATATGTTGTGATATTGTCTCCTAGTTTACATTCTAGGGACATATTAGAACCTCTGTGAATATACTGTCCTCCAACATGCAGTTCATGGACTTTTCCCTTTGCCTCTGGAGCCTCTTCCTCCACAAAGTACTCTTCCTTTTTTCCTTCTAGTTTCCTTGCAGACAACATCTCCAAGAGTCTTTCCTTGATCCCCCTTCCACATGCTGTCTTCCTACTTGGTGAGTTTCATTTTGTTTTTGCTTTCTCACAATGCCTATTGTACTTTGTCACGTTATATCTTTATTGGATTTATTCTGTCTTTTCCATTATTTTGAAAAACAGTGTCCAAAGCAATGACTAATATATTTCAGACTCTTTTTTTTATAGACATGTATTGAACAAGTAGGTGGTCATAAGCCAGAGGTTATGATATTATCTCAGGTACTCGTAAAACAATCCTTCTAGCATGAGTATCATTATTTCAAATTCCACACATGGGAAAATAGGTTTAAATATGTCAAATAAATTTAACAGATATATGTAGGTACTGAATATTCAAGACAGGATTGAATCCAGGTTCATATGATTTTTAGAGTTGTCACTTTTTCAGTTATTCTGTGCTGCTTTCTAATTATTTTGAAAGAAAAATAAGGAAAATAAATATTTTATCTCTGCTGTAAATCATTATTTTGTATGATAACAATATGTTTTAGTGTAAGATATGCATTAAATTAAGTCTGTAGTTTTACAAGAATGTTTCTTCATGCCATTATAATTGAAGCTCTGATTTTTTTTTCTGGTATACTTTCATCTGTCTTTGTATCTCTACAGAGATATGCGATTTAAGTTCTTTATTAAAGAATAATATCCAATTTCATGAATCTAGGAACTTTGAGAGGCACATCTATCCTTAACCCTATGTGCCCTAGGATCAAGTCAGAATTATAAGGCTTTTTATAATACAAAATCAAAAGCCTATTCCATAGGTGGCCACAATTATCTTTGCCCTGTTCCAAGAAAAACGAATATTTCCTCTTCCTTTTTTCCTTGCAAATTTAATTTATGAAGCCTGTATATTCTTGAAAAAGATTATTATCCCAGGACTTTCATATAAGTGCTTGATTGCTTGGCTCTAAACTAATTTTTAAAAACACCCATAATGTGTCTTTGGTTTAAGATGATAATCACATGATGTCATAAGTGCAGAGGTGGTCTGACAAAAAGGATTTTTGCGGCTATGGTTCATAGTGAATGGAATGTGCAGCTAATGCTTTTAAATAAATACCTTTTCCATTATTTCTAGTAGAACTTGTGCTAAGTTGAATATTTCCATCTTTAAGTAGAGTTTTTAAACATACATTGGTGTGTGAGATTGAATCTCAGAAGTTAATTTTCAGAAGATCATTTGAGGAATTTAAGAAGCAAACAATACCTAGGGCTTTGGGAATACATATTATTTATGTGAATTGTAATGAGATAAGAAAGAACACATTTTCCTCTATCAGTAGTTGTTTGTGTTGGGGAAAATTATTTGGATGTATAATTAATTTAATTGATTATAGTGTTTTGAGCAACTTCAATATGATGTGTGAACTTAGTATGTATTACTTCATAAGATATCTGGAGATTATCTTAGGTAGATTAAAGTGATCAATCAGTAGATTTAGGATCAAAAGCCATGATAAATTGAAATAATATTCAATAAAGTTAAAGTTCAATACCAAATAAAAGAAGTTATTTCAATTTTATTACTGATTTTTTCTGGCTTTAAAGACAGTAAACACTTCAGGATTCAAGCTGAACTTTGTTTTGGTTTTCAATTTCGTAACTCATTCTAGAAGTTCACACAAATCAGTAAATTTCTATTGGACTTCCTTTATAGAATAAAAAGAAAATTCTACAAAATATGATCTCTAAGTTTCTCTTAAATGTTAAGTTAATTTTTTGGAGCTAGCCAGTATAGTCTTTAGAATCTTGGCGTTCCCGTCATGGCTCAGTGGTAACGAACCCTACTAGTAATACTCATTCATGAGGACACAGGTTCAATCCCTGACCTTGCTCAGTGGGTTAAGGATCTGGCGTTGCCATGAGCTGTGTAAGTCACAGATGCGGCTCAGATCCTTCGTTTCTGTGGCTATGGCGCAGCCCGCAGCTACAGCTCTGATTGGGCCTCTAGCCTGGGAACCTCCATAGGCTGCGAGTGTGGCCCTAGAAAGACAAAAGACAAAAAAATTAAAAAAAAAAAAAAATCTAGTATCATACCATCTTAAATAACTGAAGGATTTGGATGGTATCTAATGTACTGATTCCTTAATATGACTCATTACCGACATTGTATAGCTGGCTGTTGAGACATTCCTCTAACTTCAGTTCGAAGATTTCTGCTTCTATAAATCTTAGGTTTGACCATGGAGAATGTATTAACACTTCCTGTATAAGTCCAGTATGCAATGGCTATGGGACAACTGAGGATAAATGAATAATTTTCTCAATAACTAGAAATTAGTTTTGGTTAAATTTCAGTAAAAAGAAAAAAAGAATATATGTAAAAGATTAAGATGTTTCCTTGCTTTCTTGTATCATTAGTACCTTGACATTCATACATGAACATAGAGTTTGAGTTATCTTTTGAAGGGATGTGTTTCTTATTTAAAATTGGAGACATAAGCCCTAAAAGTCTGAAATTTATCGCAGGATTATAGGATGCTCCCTCTCCACCACCACAGTAGGGCTCTAGTAGTGTGATACTGGATTCCAACTAAAAGAACTGTGGTGTTGTAGACATATATTTGGGCATTCTTAGGGAACTCCAAAGAAAACTGGGGAGACAAAAATAAAGGACAATGAAATAAATTGAAATCTCCTGGCATGTACAAGTAGAACAGATGTTAAAAACAGACCAACTTCTATTACTTGATTATTTCTAACTAAGTCTAGAAGTGTTTGAGAAACCTTCACACTGTTTCCATCTGAAGCCATAGTCTCATCTAATAGTGTGAGAAATCATGTGTACAGAGTAGTCTCCTCACTTTCACACAAGAGCCTAAACTGATTCTCTTTTCCATTGCTTTTGATAATACAAATTTCCCTCAAATCAGTTAAGTAGGGCAACACTCGATCTCATAATAATCACAAATGGACACTGGAAAAATATTTTCCGTTGCTGCCCCTGCCAGCCATTTTTATGGAAAACTGTCATGACTTACAAAAACCTATAATAAGGAAAATAATAAAGGAAGTTATTTAAATAGAAAAACCTGAGAGGTTTGAAAAAATGTGAAATTGCAAAAAAAGAAATAAAGATCCATGTATGGGGTAAATATTTGAATAAATCAAAGTGATGCCGTGGTCATATTTTATTATAGGGATCAAACATATATATACAGACTCAGGGTTATTGCCACAAAAGGCAAAAGACAAATAAAGGGCATTAACAAGTTTTAAGGTCTATGCATTTTTAAAGAAGTGGTGCAAGTATCAATTTACTAAACTCAAGTGTTCTGTATTATGGTGATCACTAAGCAAAGATTAAAATATGTATAATGATTTAGGGAAAAAATAGCACAAAAACAAAGTGAAACAAAACTATTGATCTGTCCAAAAGGTTAAGCAAATTGAAAACAAAAAAGTTAGACTTAAGTTTAAATGTAGCAGTAACTATGTTTAATGTAATGTGAATGTGTTAAACACAATTAGAGCATGAAGGCTGTCATTGGGATTTTTTTTTAATCTTATTTTATTCTCCTTAAAAGAGTCAGAACTGTAATATGTATTGCAGAAAACTTGAGTAAAGGGATGAACAAATGTTATACTATACAAATACTAACAAAAACCAGTATGGTGTTGCTAAACTACTATCAGATAAAGCAGACTGCAAGTCAATAAATATCATAGACGTAAGGAAGAGTATGTCATTTTTTAAAAAAAAGTTAATCCACTATGAAGCATTATAATTTTGTACCCACACTAATAATATAGTCTCAAATTATTTAAGGCAAACATGACTGAAATTAAAGAAAACAAATACTTTCACATTCATAGTAAAAGACTGCAAGATAATTTTGTCAGTTACTCATGTAACATGCAGATAAAAATCACCAAGTGTTCGGAAGCTTAAACAGTATGATTAACAAATGGCCTTGCTGACCTATAAGCACATTGCACCCAAGATCTTATGCTGGACCATAAGTAAGTTTCAATAAAAGTTCAGAGATGGAAACCATGGACACTGAGCATAGTGAAACCCAACTTACCAGTAAAACCAAAAAAATGAAAAAAAGAAGGAAGGAAAGGAGGAAGGGTGGCCAAATTTGTAAAATTCAGCAAGTGCTAAGTAAACTTTAATTCCAGGAGGAAATCACAATGCAAATTAGAAAATAATTTGAATTGAATAAAAATAATATTAATTATAATAACAATTATATTTAATGTGTGAGACATTGTTAAAACCATGTTTAGATAAAAATAACTAACTATACTTTAGAAAAGAAGAAAGACTGAAAATCTATATTCCTCTTAGGAATCTAGAAAACAATGGCAAATTAATTCCAAAGAAAATAGCAAGAGGAAATTTTTAAAGTAAAAGTAGAAACTGAGATATGAAACAAGTGAATAAGAGAAAATCAACAAAGCTTCCTGCTGCAATTTAAAAAGATTAATAGAAGTTAAAATACCTTAAACAGCTGTTCAAATCAAAGGAAAGAAGGAATAAACTATCAATAACAGGAATGAAAAATGGAAATGACTTCAGATCCTATATATGTCAAAAAGATATGGAGAGGACATTATGAATAGAATATTGCAGAAGAAATTTTAAAAGTGGCTAGAAAGGGAAAATGCCTTGAGAAAGACAACATTTCACAACAGACTCAGGAATTAAGGAAAAAGCAAAACAACTCTGTCTCTACTAAAGACATTAAGTCATTAATTAAGAAATTTCAAATAAGAAAACTTCCAAACCCAGATGGTTTTCCTATTTAATTTTATCAAACAATTAAGAATGAATAATACTGGGAGTTCCCATTGTGGTGCAGCAGAAAGGAATCCAAATAGTATTTGCAAGGATGCCAGTTTGATCCCTGGCCTTGATCAGTGGGTTAAGGATCCTGCATTGCCACAAGCTGTGGTATAGGTCACAGAGGTGGCTCAGATCCCATATTGATGTGGCTGTGGCTTAGGCCAGCAGCTTTAGTTCCCATTCTATCCCTAGCCTGGGAACTTTTATATGCCGCAGGTGAGGTCCTAAGAAAAAATATCTTCTAGAAAATAGGCAAAACAATAGTTCTTAATGGTATCATATAAGGATAGAGTAATCTTTAATACCGCATCTTACAGGACTAAATAAAGAAATTTTTATATGCTGATCTACCTCGTAAACATAGATGCAATATTAGCATTTAAATCTGATGCTATGTAAAAATACTCATTACATCAAGGTCAGTATTGAACATAATATAGGAATAAAAATTCGTTTAAAATTTGATGATAAGTCACTACATTAAAAGGGAAGAAAGGTATTAATCATCCCAATAGACATTTAAAAAGCATTTGCCATGTCAACTTATGTGTGTTATATATAAAATAAATAAATTATTATCAAATTATGAATAGAGATGTCCTTAATCTAATAAAAAATAAAAAAACTACATGCTTAGTGAACTACTGAGTGATTTCCACTGAGATTAAGAATGAAATAAGAATATTCACTATTATCATTTCAATCAATATGTACTAGATTTACTAGCCATTACAAAAAAGGAGGGAGAAAAAGAAAGAGTAATTTATTGGAAAGTTTTCTGGGTAGATAATTGTTATAATTATATCATCCCTTGAGCAAAGGTGATCTAGAGTCATGCTATTTTTCACATTCCCTCATATATGAATCTGAGCTGCCTCTGTGACCTTAATTATCTTTTAATCTTTTCATTCCTGTTATTAATAGTTTATGTCTTCTTTCCTTTGGTTTGAGCAGCTCTGTTTAAGGTATTTTAACTTCTGTTAATATTTTAAAATTGCCACCAGGAAGCTTTGTTGATTTTGTCTCTTATTCATTTGTTTCATCTCTCAGTTTCTACTGTTACTTTAAAAATTTCCTCTTGCTATTTTCTTTGGGATTAACTATTAAAACATTTTCACTGATTTATATTTCTTTAACTATGAAAGAATCTATCACCAATAGCATTTCATTCTGGAATTTGGAATGTGATTTGAAATGTGTTGTGGTTGAAGGGAAGAGGGAAAAAAAGAAGGAGTAGATAATTCTGAGTCCCTGTTTAATATGGTCATTTAGCCCACTTTCATTGATATTTTACCAATCTGTTCCTCTTTTAACTGTCATTATATTTTTTGTCTTTCATTTTTTTTTTTTAAGGGCCACACCCTTCCGCATATGGAAGTGCCCAGGCTAGGGACACTGAGCTCTAGCTGCTAGCCTACACCACAGCCACAGCAGTGACAGATCTGAGCTGTATCTGTGACCTACACCACAGTTTATGGCAACGCCAGATCCTTAACCCACTGAGAGAGGCCAGGGATCAAACCTGTGTCCTCATGGATACTAGTCAGCATCATTTCCACTAAGCCAAAACGAGGAACTCCTGTTTGTTAGTATTTTTATTGTTTTCTCTCAATTAATTAATTGGTCTTATATTTTCTTTGTTAAAAAGGTTTTCTTTCTTCATCTTAAACTCTGTTAAAATAATCTGGATTTTTAAATTATGAAATTCTATCTATTTGCATTGATTCATAACAGAATTTTCAGCAATTGTTTAATCATAAATGCATGTTTTACCAAATTATTTTTACTCACCATTTTCTATAATTCTTTATCTTTTTTTGAATCCCTCATTCTGATTCTTTTGATTGTTTTTTTTCCCCTTTGGCTGGAATATTTCCTCAAATAGTGTTTTCAGAAATAACACCTAAGTTACATCATTGTAAGTCTTCCTTGTTTTATAATGTTTCATTATTGTCATGTTTTTGAATTACAGAGACATACCTTTTAATCAGATACCTATGAACTTTGCTTTATATGTGTGTGTGTGTGTGTGTATATATATATATATATATATATATATATATATATATTCTTTTGTCATTTGACCTTGAAACCATTTACATAACACACTTCCATCACTCTCAACTTTATCTTGAAATTTGGTTAGATGTAATCTTTAACTGTGGAATTCAGATCACATCAGGATATATTTGATGTCAAGGTATGTACCCTCCTTCAATATTGGCACCTTTGATTGGTATTTATATAGTTCTTTAAATTTAAAGACTCAGTATTTTCTTCCACACTATAAACCTATTTGTTTTTCTCTTCCTGTATTTTCATTATGTTTCCTTTTTTTAATTTTTTATTACATACATATTATATTTTCTATATTCTCTGTCCTAATTTCTAACTTTTTATATTTTTGCTCTGTATTAAAAATAACTCTTCATTTTGATGTTCTAATCTGTTAAAGGTATTTTTTTTTAGCAGATTCTCCTGTTATCCAGTACTTCCACTGGGTTGACTTTTAAGTGTTCTCTTTACTTATTTTCAAAAACTTTTTCTATAATTTGCTCCCTTTTTCCCTAGCAACTTATTTTTATATCTCAGATTTCATTGAAATTAGGAAATATAACTAGTATCTTTTGTTCTTTCATTTACTATGATATGGTGAAGCTTATTTGGTTTGATTGCTCAGTTGGAAACTTGAAATTATTGTTTCTATTTTTTTTTTTTCTCTGTGAGGCAGAAATGACTCAGGTTGACAGTGGCCTGCATTTTGCTCAACACGTGATTTGCCCCAATTGGTACTTCCAAGTAGTAAGTGAGGAGGGTTTTGTTGAAATAGCCAAATTCCTATGACTTATTCACTGGCATGACTTCTGCTTCCATCCCTGTTAGATGAAACTTGGTGCAACTGTGAATGGAAATTAAGGAAGATTTCAGGGAGGCAGAGTATGTGCTAAAGTTTCACTGCTGAAAAGACTTTCTTCAGACTCCTAGGGCACTCTGCACTAAGATGGGGAATGTTTCCATCTCCATCTTGCCCTGATAGTCAAGGAAATGATTGAAAACTGATCTCTTGTTTTCTTAGAGTCAAATGATGCTTAGAGACAAAGTAACATATCCTTCCCCACTTTTATCTCCCCTGCTCTGACCTGGAGAGGGATGGTGGCTTGTCCATGGCCATCCTAAGTGAAACTCTTCACAAACTTCTAGGAAACTTCCTCTTTGCCTCCATAGAATTCTTCATTGTTCAGTCTGTTTAGCTCTCTCCTACACCATAGATTCAAAAATGTTCTCAAATTTTCTTCATAATTTACTATTTTGCTACTCTAAGACTTGAAAAAAAATTCAGTTAATTGTGTTATTCTGTTGTCATTTATTCAGTTAGTTCAATTGATAGTTAAATGTAAGAGAGAGGGTATAAACGTGTGGGCTCAGAGAGTCATTCTGAAATGAAAAAAATGATAAACGGATGTCTAGAGAATTATTATGCACAATGCATCTAAGAGGAAAGCATCTAAGACATCAGAAATACATTGTCTGATATACGTTTCTAAAATAATTCATTTGGAAATTTATAAATACACTGAAATCTGTGTAAAAAGCTAGCTTTATACTTGTTTAAAAACATATTGTATGTATGATCCAGTTAAAGTTGAAATTATTCAAAGTCAGTATTACTATTTTTAAAAAAGTAAAGTTACTTTGTTCTGTTAAGAGAAGCCAAGATAGATTATACCAAAATTAAGCATTACTGAGAGACAAAGCTTTGCAAATTCAGTTTATGTTTTAAAATGAATGAAGGACCAGAGACTAGAATTTACTCTAATCACTAGCAAGTGAGTGATTACTATAAAAACAGAGACAAACTAATCCAGATTAAGATAAAAATATTTGCAGCTAGACCAATCAAAAGAAGGAAGTTTCTGTGTGGTGTTTCCTGCCATCTTCTGTTCCTACTCTAAGAAGAAGAATCTTTGAGGATATGTTCCAGGTATCAGGAAGATGACATGTATAAAAAGTTTACACTGGTATTTCCTAAGATTTACAGCAAACCGTTCCAAATATGTATTAACTAAAATGTCACGGGAAACACTTCACAAAAGACTTGAAGTCTACAATAAAATTAGGTAACACTTCCATCTTAATCATGTTTTATATCTCAGTTAAACTGGTGGAAAGGGGGAAATAAAGTACATTAATTAAAAAAATGAGTTGATATTTACAGAAGTCTGGGTAGAAGTTAAAAGGTTCTGAGCAAAGACTCAGGAATAGAAATGTTTTGAGGTTTCCAATTCTTGATTATCCACATTAACTGAAGTTTCTTTATTGCTGACGTGTCTCAGACCTCAAGAGATATTTGTACCTAGGTCACTAGTGCAAAAGGACAGTGAAGTGAGTTTCTTGACAGAGTTTGCTCATGTAAATTATACGTAACAGTAAAATCTTATATCTCAGTTTATGGATACATGGACTGTATCAAGTAATTATGTGTGTTTTATAAATCCACCTGAGTATTAGCAGTCATCTGAGAGCAAATCAGTAACATTTCTTACATTTACATTAAGAAATTTTCAAGGTATATAGTTGTGATTAATAAAATACAATATTTAAGTATTAATTAATTTCACATAGTTTTATATGAATGCCATATATTGATACTCAAAATACAATAGTATTATGAGTGCAGAGTGATGAATGAGTATATGTATGTGAATATATATGTACTCTTTTTTTTCAAGATGTCCTCATACTCAAATGCTAAGACCCACAGCTAAAGAGAATGAGATTGTTTTATGACATCAGATATCATCCTGTCAGTGTCTTGCTGGAAATCATTTAGCAAATGATGCCAACTGCAGTTCTCATGCCAAATCAAATTTATTGTAACCACGTTCTTTAAAGCATTACTTGAAAGAGCAAACACTCCAGAACTTGGGCAAATTTATTGGAGGTGTAGAGGGTAGAAACTGTCTAGTAGGTAAACTTCCTTGAGCACCTCTTAAATCAAAGCATCTAGACTCTTATCTCTCAGAAGGTGCCCTTTACCATCTACCATAATGGATGTACCAATTGAGAATTATAAAACTCGTCTTTCATGACACTAGATCCTTCTTTATTTCTCTAAATTGTGTATTCACCTTTTGTTACCCTTTATCATTTCCCTAATTTTCTACCAACCATATTTTCCTCCACACATTTTCTCACTACTGACCAATATGTATCTTTTCTAGAAGCCTTACCTCAGACTCTTTAGAATCTATAGGTTGTAGGAGCTAAGTAGGTGTATTACTGTTTAAGCACTTTTTCAGGTATCCAGAAGAGTACTGATATTTTCATTTTTAAGTAGTGATAGTATTTTTCTGAGTTATAATTTATAATTTTGATTCTGCTTTTACCTCCTTGTGCAAGCAAAGCGTCATATAACTACCATGGGAACTTGGTCATCTTAGCCATTTCAGTCAAAGATTTTTTCATGCCTGTACCCGAACTGAGATAGCCTAGGTTTTCATGGTATGTTTGGTGTGTTGGCCATGCTGTTAGAATGACAGTCGTTCCCTCGCCATGAGTAATAGTTTATAAAAGCACGGGGAGCAGAGAGCAAGTTTTCTTTACTTGTTTCTTCAGTTATAACTAATTATGAATAAGACATCAACTTTTGTCCAGAATCCTTTTTATATTGTAATAGCAGTGGATTTGCAAACATATATTTTACTTCCTCAAAAAGTTCTGAACACAGTAAAATTGCTTCAAGCATGCCATTCATTAATGTATAGCATATCTATTGCCATACTTAGTGCCATGGTCATACTTGACTCTAATCCAGAGTTCCTGCTGTGACGTAATGGGATTGGCAGCATCTTGGGAGAACTCAGACACAGGTTCGATCCCTAGTCTGGCACAGTAGGATAAGGATCCGGCTGCATCTTAGTTCACAGCTGCAGCTCAGATCTGATCCCTGGCCCAGGAACTCTACAGGGCATAGGGCAGCCACAAAAATAAAAAGGAAAAAAACATTAAGATCTCTAGTCAATCAACTCTCTTTCTGACTGAGACCAGATCCAGCCCACATCCTTTCCAATGAGCCTGCCTTGACATTTTTCTAAGTTAATACTGAATACAGGCCCAATAAATTCTCACTTGAATGAAGAAATAAATTAATGGTGAAATAATGGATTAAAACAGACCAGCAGAGAACTAATCTGAACCTTATTTAGTTTGACTAAGCTGAAGGATGGATTTTTCTAAATTACTCTCTGACAAGCTATTAATAGGCACCTCCTTTTTTTTTTTGGAATCATGGATTCATGGACTACAGGACAGAAGATGAGTAAGAGTGAGATCCTAAATTAAATTTTCTGAAGTGACCCACAAAACCTTCAGCTCAGTTACTCAGAGGGAACATGTGGCTTATCTCTCAAATAGTACAGTACCAGATTTCTCAATCCTTTTTTTTTTTTTTTAGCATTTTGTTCTTCCATTTTTCATTTGCTTGTACTGTGAAATCCCTTGTTTTGTGTTTCTCAAGCTGTGCATTCTATTTGACAACTATTTTTAAAATCCACCTTTACGTTGAGCTTTATTGATATATGGTTGGCTTGTAACATTGTATAGGTTTTAAGTGTGCAATACGTTGAGTTTAGGTATGTATGTATTTCAAAATGATTACAACAATAAGTTCATTAACACTTCTTTCACCTCACGTCGTTATCTTTGTGTATGTGTGGGGGGTGGAAGATCTACTGTCTGAGCAACTTTCAAGTATGCAATACAGATTGATTAAAAAGTCACCATGCTGGATGTTTTATCCCCAGAACTTACTCATCTTATATCTGAAGGTTTGTACCCATTTAACAACATCTCATTTATCCTGCCTCCCAGTCCCTGACAACCACTAATCGACTCTGTCTCCATGAGTTCAGACTTTCCAGATTTTATGTAATAGTGAGGTGATAGAATTTTTATTTGTCTGTCTGACTTATCTCACTTAGCATAATGCCCTGAAAGCTCTTTCATATTGTCACAAAGGCCAGGATTTCCTTCTTTTATATGGTTAAATAATATGCCGTTATACATGCCACATTGTCTTTTTTCAGTGGACTCCTGTATAGCTTTAATGTCTTGGCTGTTGTAAGCAATGCTGCATTGAACATGGGGGTGCAGAGAGCTCTTCAAGAGAGTGATTTCATTTCATATTGACATACAATCAGAAGTGGAATTACTGGATCATACGGTAGTTAACAGTTTTTAAAATTTTTTTTGAGGAATATTCATAGTGGTTCCTGTAATGGTTCACTAATTTATATTTTCCCAACAGCGCATATATGTTTCCTTTTCTCCATATTCTTGATAATGTGTGTTAGTTCTTGTTTTTTGTTTTTTTTTTTTTTTTTTTTTCCTGGTAAGAGCCACTCTAACAGGTTTGAAGTGATATCTCATTGTGGTTTTTATTTGCATTCCCCTGATGATTAGTGATGTTGAGCACATTTTCATATACTTGTTGGCCATTTGTATGTGTTCTCCATTTTGATGGATTTTTTTCCTATCAAATTTTATGAATTATTTATATATTTTAGATATTATCTCCTTCCAGCTTACAAATATTTCTCCTATTCTATAGGTTGCCTTTACATTTGTGTTGATTATTTCTTTTGCTGTGCAGAGTTTTTAAATGTAATTTATCTTTTGATCTCCACAATCATAGACATATTTTAGTAAGCATCAGGATTACTGTCTAATAGTCTTGGCTCATGAAACATAATTTTGAATTAACTTCCTTCCAAATTAAGACATTCCTCTGATGAGCTGCCCACTGTGATAAAGTTGCTTTCTCTGACAGCACTTAGCCCCACCCAGCTGGTCTTTTGTATACAGATATGTGAAGGAGAACTTCTAATACCAAGTTTTGAAAAGCATCTCTCTGCAGCCATGCTTATGTCTTCACTTAGCTCATTTTACTTTCTCCTGCAGCCTGTCTGAGATGGGGTTAGTGCTGCTATCATTTAAAGGCAACAAGATATCTTCAAGAAAAACAGCTCTGAAATCCAGCCATTCTATTGACGTCAATTGCTTAGGAAAGGAGTGAATACAGAAAACTTCTTAGAGAGTCAGCTCCGCATTTTTTTTTTTTAATCTCTTTTAGATTTCCAAGTAAAAACAATTACTGGAAAGCCTGGGGTTATTACTGATTATAAAACAGTGATTTCCCCCTCCTATGTTTTTTTTAAAACTTCAAATAGTTTGACTGATATAGCTCTTTAAGAATTTTACAGTGTCAACTGTGAAGTTTGAAATGGATTATCTTTTTCCTGAAGGCTTCAGACATGAGCATGCTTCCAGCCCAGATTTTACTTTAACCTGTTTGACTGAACTCTCTGGTGATTCTAGTCAATTTGGATTTCAGCACTCGAATTCTGTTCCTGATGGTAAGCTAAACTTTAGACTGATATTTTTGAGTGTTTTAAATTACATCTGTACTTTTTTAATGTCAGATGTGTAAAAAAATAAATCTTGATGTCATTTATTTGTAGTGGTATAGCTGATGCCAATTTTAGTTTATTGAGTTATTTTTTCCTGAAATGTATAAATAGATTGTTATAAAAAAGAATGGAGAGTTTTGCCAGTAGAGTGAAGTGAGAGAAAACAAATTCTGTGAACTAAAAAAAAAATGTTAATAGTGAAGCAGGTTTTGTTTCTCTGAACACTCAAGTCTATCAGGGCTTAGGTTTCTTTGGGATGACTTATGAAAGCAGGGATTTTATCCATAAACTGCAGGAAAAAAGTCCAACCATCTTTCATTCCTTTCTTATATTTATGTTTCCTGTTACATAATTATATTCTAAGTATATAATACATGCTTTATTTCTCATTAAGAACAAGGTAATATTCCTTTTGATTATGTTATTTTGTGACTTGTCTTTGATTGTATATGAGCTGACAGTGCTGATGGAATTCAATGTGAAGAATTTCTTTTTTGATACCTATCAGTGTTACTTACCCAGAATCACAGTTTTCCTTTTTGCTCTGCAATTTTGAGGAAATAATTCCATACACTAATAGCCTGCATTCGTAAAAAAATGACAACTATGAGATGTCAATAGCGAATGAATTGTGCTTTCTATAAAATTTTGTATGGTAAATAAATAATATTTAAACGTTGTTCTAAAGGAAAATTCCATTATGATTCAGTAGTTCATCTTTACTCATAAAAAAAGGGAGTATAGTGCTAATGTAAAAGTTAAGCAAAGCCTCCATAGCTCTGGGTGTTACTGGACATTAACCTTTGTCCAATGAAAAGTATTTGTAGAAATAATAAATTCTATTCTTCAGCCAGAGGGTTATTCCAAGAGAATTTGGCACATGTGTTTATTTTTAAATGTTAAAAAAAGAAGTTTAATGTGACTCCCAACCAATTGCTGATTTTTTTTGTTCATAGATTCTTTTGTATTATATGACTTGTTTTACATTACAGGCAGTTCTACAATCAGGAGATATAACCACCTTTTGTAGATTTTCTTTCAACTGTAAGGAAAGAGATCTCCATACTATTTTTTTTTCTTAAACTGAGTGTCTTACTGGGTATTGAACCTACAGTTTCATGAAGTGGAAAACTCAGTTCTTTACAAATAAACATAGCTTTATATAGAAAACTTGGGTGGGGAAAAAAGATTTGTAAACAAAAGTATTTTGCCAGTTCAATCTTCTTTCCAACATATTTTGTCTTCTAGTGATCTCTGTCCCAGCACTCTATTCCAGGAGATTCAGCTATTGTCTTTAGGCAGTTGACCTACACATCTATAGCTTAGGTATAAACTCTTACCAAAGCCTTGAAGACCTTCCTCACTGATATACTGGCAGTGCCTCAGATACAACCCAAATAAAGTATACTCCCTAAAATGCCTCCTCCTTCTTCATATCCTTATTTTTGTGAATAACTCTTAAGTCATCTCAGACATTCCTTTGCATTTATTTCAGTATAAAGTTTGTATTTATTTATATGCATGTTAGTTTATTATTTGGCTTCTCCTACCTCTTTGACCACCAGTCTGGCCCCAGTACTCCATAGTGTCCCTGGCAACAAAGTGTATTTTTTGCCTTGACTCACTGACTGCCTGACTGAGGGACTGAAAGATGGGTCCTCTGCATTCCCCCTGGTGCATGTACCTGTTCGATTTCTCACTGAACTCACCTGCAAGCTCTCCATAGTAAGCCTCTTGCCCATTGGCAGCTACACAGTCCTTCATAAGCGCAAGTGTGACCCATTTCCACCTTTTTTACAATTTCTATAATTCTGTATTACCTGGGTTGTAAAAGCTGGTTCTCTAGGATCAAAATCTGTATTTTCCAAAACTTTTCCAGCCTCATATAACCTGTACATATCATACAAAAATAATTTACACTTTCAATCTATGTGCATATTATTCTTTCAAAATAATTTGCAATAATTATTTCTCCCCACCTCTACTAGGATCTCACTGAAATAAAATACTGTTTTAATTCCAAATCCCTATGGTTAATTCTCTGTATAAAGGACTTTTTCCCATTTCTAAACTTCTGCAAAATGTTCTATGTAGTAAAATGCTCACGTTCTAGTTTTTATTGTAAATGCTTACATTCATGGCTCCTCTCCTATTAGATTATGTTTCTTAAGAATAATTACCACTTCATAGTTGTTTGTGTCTGGGAATGATGCACATGCAGGCAGTATGATTAAATGAACTACCAATTAGTGCAGTTTATCTTTTAATTAATTTTCTGTCATAGGGAGTATTTGTTTAAATCAAATTATACCTATAGTTTAACAGCTAAAATATTATGTAGAAATTATTACACAATTAGAACCTAATGGAACCATTGTACAGGATAGTGATATGGAATTTGTTTTTCATTTGAAACTTTTATGGAGTATTGAGCATTCTAGAATTTGTTTTGTATGCAAGATCCTTTTACCTTATTTCCAATAGAGTCAGATTGTATTCTTTCATTCAAAATATATTAATTGAATATTCACGATAGAGATTTAGCACCTTGGTGCCTATATGAAACTGAAAATAAAGCGATAGTAGAAGTAGAGAAAGAGCTGAGTCCTTGTAATCTCAGTGGTGTGGCAGTGTGTTTTTAATATGCGGGTGACATATGCCTAGTTTGGGAAAATAAAGTATAAAAGATAAATGTTAGTTCACAGGAAGTTGAGCAGATCTGAATAAAAAGAAATATGGGGAATTACCACTGTGGCTCAGTGGAAATGAACCCCACTAGTATCCATGAAAATGTGGGTTCACTCCCTGGCCTTATGCAGTGGGTTAAGGATCCATCATTGCCATGAGCTGTGGTGTAGGTCGCGGACAAGCCTTGGATCCTGCATTGCTGTGGCTGTGGCTTAGGTCTGCATCTTCAGCTCCAGTTGGACCTCTAGCCTGGGAACTTCCATGTGCCACAGTGTAACACTAAGAAGCAAATAATAATAATAATAATAATAATAACAATAATAATAATAAATGTGTTCCATTTTCAACAAAAAAAGTATTTATACCTTTTACTTATTTAATATCTTGAGATAACTTATACCTACAGAGGTCCCATAGTTCTTTTAAGATGTCTATGAGGTAGAGCTCATTTATCTTAAACTCTGTTTGATTGAAAGAGAATCCAAACTTCAGAGAAGTAACGTATTTAGAACAAACTCATATGCATATAGTAAGAGAGAGAGAGCAGAGAAGAGAGAGTGAGAAAGAGAAGAGAAGGAGAGAGAGAGTGAGAGTGTGTGTGTGTGTGTTAGGTGGGTGGCAGAGACAGAGGAAAGTTGAAGAACTCCTGATATGTTTTCTGTCTCTCAGGGACTCCTACCTATTTCTATTTTTCATTAATTATTTTTCTAGTTCCAGATTAACTTATTGTTCATTATGTGGCTAAGTTAAGAGGTTATTATCTAATTGCATTAAGTTAATGCAATTAGATAATAACCTCTTAACTTAAAATCATATTTTGTTAAAAATATTTTGTCAGATATCCTAATTAGATGAAAACAATACAGTGCCAATAAACCTCCGATTGGACCAATGGACTACGTATTGAAAAAATATAGACATAATTTGCGTAAGTACTGGTATAAATACTTCACAGTGAAATTCCAAAGAATGCAAGATCATTTGTCCCTTCATCTGTTATTACTTCCAAAACAGGTATGTCCCACTGGTAGTCATATAACTTACAGTGTGATAAAGTAGTATTTTAATCAATGTGTGATCCATACTCACATAGCCAATAGCATAATCTTTTAAACAGTTTTCAATAGTCAAAAGGCTTTTGAGTATAATGGATAGTATTACTTCTTTCTAGAGATTCAGACAATACAACCTAACATATTCTGTAATGTATGTGATTCAACTTTAAAGAAGTTTGTTAATTTTATTTAATCTAGAATTGCACATAATAAATGTTTATATAGAACATTTCCTAACATTCTTCAAGATCTGCTTTGGAGATTTGGTGTTAAATATTAAATTGTATAACTAATGAAATAATGGGAGAACTGTAGCAAAAAAGTCAAGATATGGTCCCACTCAGTTACCAGCAGGCTATGTAATATTTTAATCCTCCTGGATGATTTTAGTAATCTACACAATGTCTGAAATAGTTTGGTTGACCTTGAAGACCACTGGCAATTATAAAAAAGCTTAAAGAAAACAATTAGAAGATTTCCAATGCTTATCATTAAGCTTGGTAAACCCAATAATATAATGAGTAAAGAAAAAGTGTCTGCTTACATGCAAGTTATAGCAATAATAATGAGTACCAACATGTACAAAGAACTTCGTAATTTACAGAGCTCTTTTACATTTGACTTTCATGAACACTTTGTAGATAAAATCATTTTATTACTCCCATTTTTAGAACAAAGAAACCACATATGTAACAATGATATTTTACAGTGAAATGTTGGTAACTGGTAAACCAAGGACTTAGATTCCAATGTCATTGTCATATACTCCTACAAGTACGAGCATCACTGTTATTGTCATGACTATAATGAAAGGTAACAAAACAACAATGTTTACTGTATTAATTACAATACCAAATAGTTGAGATTCTGATCTCATTTTACTCTCCCAATACTGTTCTGAAGCATGGAGAAGTTAAATATTATCATAATCTCCCATCATATTTCAAATACAGATTTATAGATCACTAACTTACAAATTAGTTTAAACTGATTTTCAATTCAGAATAGCTGAGCTGATGTCTTTGTAAGAAAAAACATCTACAGGTAATGTGATAATCTAGGAAAGACTACTTGGCTTATAGAAAATTAGCAATTAACATGCTTATTTTATTTAATTAATTATTTTTTCATTTTGTCTTTTTGCCTTATCTAGGGCTGCACCCGCAGCGTATGGAGGTTCTCAGGCTAGGGGTCTAACAGGAGCTGTAGCTGCTGGCCTTCGCCACAGCAATGCGGGATCCGAGCCACGTCTGCAACCTACACCACAGCTCACGGCAACACCAGATCCTTAACCCACTGAGCAAGGCCAGGGATAGAACCTGCAACCTCATGGTTCCTAGTTGGATTCGTTAACCACTGAGCCACGACGGGAACTCCAACATGCTGATTTTAAATAATGACTATGTTCATTGTATACATTTGATGAAGTCGTATATATTTGATGAAGCACTTACAGAATCATTTAATAGTTTTAATCATCTTTTTCTATGTTAGGAAGTGTATTTAGTTCAATGGTTTCTAATAAACTAATCCTAACTTTTGACCAGCTATTATTCAATAGTAGAAGTTGACATGATTGCAATATTTTTATTTTTATTTTTTAATTTAATTATATTTTTTTTAGTCGGATTCGTTAACCACTGAGCCACGATGGAAACTCCAGATTGCTATATTTTTAAAAAGTGCTTTTAAGTTATTTCTGTAAGACACTTGATTCTTTCTCTAAATTCTTACTAAAAACAAACATCTTAGCAAGGTGTTGGTGGTGTATTATGGACTTATAATAATGTTTTGAGGCGATTAAGAATCCTTTCTGATCTCTTTTGTTTAAAGTTGAAGATTAACTGGAAATGATTGACCCAGACTCACACAGCTACTTCTTACCAAAAATAAAGATAGGAAGTTGGGTCTCATGATTACTTGTCTACTTCTTTTCACACTAAAACAATTATCTTCCTTCAAAGATTTCTTAGTACCATGATTCCCTGATACCAGATGAAAATAAATCTACTCTGCTGAAGTATAACTGAGTCATAGGACAATTAACTATTGTGCTTTTCTTAGAATAACAGATTTTATGGTCTCATAAAATCCTATACAAATGCCATATTTTCAAAAAGGAGTTACACTATTCATTAGTAGTAAGAGGAGTAAGCATAAATCCATTGTAAGTATTACATAAAATCCCTATCAAAGATCACTCATACACACACACAAACTCTCACACTCAAATACACATTCAATAACTGCATTTGTTTATTTTTTAGGGCCATGCCTGTACCACATGGGAATTCCCAGGCTAGGGGTCGACTTGGAGCTGCAGCTGCTGGCCTACACCACAGCCACATCAATGCAAGATCTGACCCACACCATAGCTCACGGCAACGCCAGATCCTTAACCCACTGAGCAAGGCCAGGGATGGAACCCACATCCTCATGGATACTCATTAGGTTCATAACCTGCTGAGCCACAACAGGAACTCCATCAATCACTGCATTTTCTTTTAGAGAATTTGAGTCTATTTTTCTTTCCATATATGTCCTGGAACCCACAAGTGACTAACCACTCTGCTGAAATTCTAGTTGTATTATGGTAGGTTAGCATAAAAACAATATTTTTATATTCTAGAGTGGTGTAGGTTTTTATGAGGTGGGTGGTTATTTCTTGGTCTCAGAAAATGACGAGCATGACTACTAAGGATATGTGAGGAAATCCAGAGAGTAGACTCTGTGTTCTCTGACCTTGAGATAGAGGATGAGCATTCAACTAATTGCAGCCCAGAAAACCATCTCTCATCAAAATATAGAAGATAGGCACCTATGTAAAAAGACTTTTGTTCAATTAGAAGGAATTAGAGGTCCTAATTTCTTGAGATGCATAGAACTGTAACCAGTTGCCACATGACTAGTGATAGTTATGATACTACCATCAACAACTAGTCGTATTTATTAGATGTGTACTCTTTGCTCAGTTTTCAGCCAGTTTCTGTGAGAAATGTACTCAGAAGGTCCAGTGCCTGCTCTAAATATACTCTCTAAATATAGTTATGAAAAAAAAATTCATATGTATGATTGAATTAGGTGACTGTCTCATCCTACTGATGTCATTTAGGGCAGGAACATATCAACTGGGAGAATAATGCTTTTAGGGAGGTAGTTTCCAAAGTTAAAGTGTAGCCACAGAGCTCTTGCATTAGAATCACCAGAATACCTGCAATGCATGAAGATTCTAGGCTCCCATCCAAGACTCTTTATGTATAACCACTGGATATAATCCAGAAATATAGATTTTATAAATTTCTCATATTTTGACTATACACAAAAGGTTGAGAACTGCCGTTTTTCTCAGTGGTCATGATAAGTTCGTCGGCAAGGGCTCCTTACAGTCACTATGTTATGGCAACATGCTTTATGTAGAAAATATCTCATTTCCACCATATGGAATGCCCATAATGCCCATTTTCATGGTATTGATATCAGTGTAATTTTTTTTTCTGCATTTAACCTTGCAGTTAAATCTTTTAGCTGTTAGATATGAGGTATAGCTTTCAATGCAGTTTCATCAGAGGATAGAGCCCCAAAGAAAAAGAGATATATTTTACTTCTCTTCTGTGCCCCAAAGAGAGATAAGTAGATAGTTCTATGAACAGAAGTAGCCATATTACTTGTTCCTAATATGACTTTGCAAAGATGGACCAATTGATAGAAATCTTCATTTCCATTGTGGAACTTTAATATAACTATGATATCTTAGTGGCTTTGCCTATGGGCCTTCAATGCATTCTGTCTCAAGAAGAGCAATCTAGATTTATATAATATTGACACTTTGGCTACCTTGGTACAATGAAAAGTTAATGCTAATGTAATGTAAAATGAAATAACCCCAACCACCACTGTTTCTTCAAGTGCCAACTGAAAATATTCTACTAGGAATTGAGTACATCTATTATAATTCAAAATAATGAATTAAAAATAGCCTTTCTGATAACATACAAGGAAATGCTTATGGAAGTATTGATAAGTGGTTATTGCATTATATATAATACTTGGTTGAATTCACTAAAATATATAGAGATATAGATGCAGATATAGATATTTCTCCTCAAATGCTTTTCAGTATCATGTGTTCCTGATACTGGATGAAAACATTGGACTGTTTTTTTGGAATAAGTCTCAGTACCTTGGCTTACCCAACACGTTATATCAATAATAATAATAATAATAATAATAATAATAATAATAATATAATAATAATAATAATGGAAAACTTAAAATAATAATAAGGCTTGTGGTGAAATATTTATGATAATATTCTCAGGTTGGCATGATGAAATATAGCAGCATCTTTATTCATAATGCTCTTTCTGGGAGGTGATTTACAGGGTTCTCTCTCTAATGGGTGTGTTCTCATTTGAAGTATGGGATCAGGCATACTACCAATAATTTATGACCAATTATAGAAAATGTACTTTACTGCAGCTTGCAAACATCATCTCTTTGAAAGTACAGTAGATCGAAGTTTATCCTGTAGTTGCTCTATCTCAGTTTTAATTCCAATGCTTTTTTAAGTAGGAGATAAAGTAGTGGGGTACAAGTATACACCAGATTAATCAAACCCAGCACATATGAATGTATCCATATATGAAGGTAGAAACAGAATTGAAAATCAGTATTTTTAGTCATATAAGCATGGGGTAAGAGGTCACTGAGTAAACTATTCTAGAAAGAAATTTGATGTTATTTTTCAAATGGATTTCAAATCTTGTATAGCTTTAATTCAGAAATTCAACTTCTAGGAATTTATTTCAAATAAAAGCAGAGATATACACAGTAGCAATGGAACAAAAAGGCTCATTCCAGTGTTGGGGTTTTTTTTTTTTTTTTTGTCTTTTTGCCTTTTCTAGGGCCGCACCCGCGGCATATGGAGGTTCCCAGGCTAGGGGTCTAATCTGAGCTGTAGCTGCTGGCCTACGCCACAGCCACAGCAACGCGGTATCCGAGCCGCATCTGCGACCTACACCACAGCTCACGGCAATGCCAGATCCTTAACCCACTGAGCAAGGCCAGAGATCAAACCCGCCACCTCATGGTTCTTAGTCGGATTCCTTAACCACTGAGCCACGATGGGAACGCCATCATTCCAGTGTTGGTTTTAATAGAAATAGTGGGATTTAAGAGTCTAACATTTTGAATTCATTAAATAATTAAACTATAACATATCCCCAAGAAAGAATGTTTTAGGGACTTTTAAAACTGGTCGTTAAGAAAATATTATTGGGACTGGAAAATACTCAGGGCATAACATTAAATGAGGCAATAAAACTACATGCTGACTTTTTTTTTTCTTAATGGATTTAATTTCAATTATAGGTGTACATAAATCATCGCAAGTCAATTTTACAGGTTTTGTATCCCAAGCCCACAGTGCATCCCCCCACCCCCCAGATTGTCTTATTTGAGAAACCAAGGTTTTCCAAAGTCTGTGAGTCATTGTTCTGCAAAGAGGTTCATTGTGTCTTTTTAGTTTCCACATGTAAGCCGTAGCATTGAGTGTTGCTGTCTAATTGTCTGACTGGTTTCACTTCACATGATAATTTCTAAGTCCATCCATGTTACTATAAATGTTGGTAATTCGTTCCTTTTAATACCTGAGTAACATTCCATTGTGTGTATGTACCATATCTTCCCTATCCACTCCTCTGTCGATGGGCATTTAGGTTGTTTCCATGACCTGGCTATTGCATAGAGTGCTGCAATGAACACTGGAGTACATGTGTCTTTTTGAGTCATGGTTTCTGCTGGATAGATGCCCAGGAGTGGGATTGCTGGATCAAATGGTAATTCTAT
>PVHT021183666.1:22188572-22241140 GCA_004024745.2 Catagonus wagneri | reverse complement strand
GTGATCCTATGTTGGGTGCATAGATATTTAAAATGGTTATATCTTCTCCTTGGATTGATCCTTTGATCATTATGTAGTGCCCTTCCTTGTCTCTTAAAATGTTCTTCATCTTAAAGTCTATTTTGTCTGATAGGAGTATTGCTACTCCGGCTTTCTTTTGATGCCCGTTTGCATGGAATATTTTCTTCCATCCTCTCACCTTCAATTTCTATGTGTCTCTAGAAGTGAAGTGGGTCTCTCGACGACAACATATATATGTGTCTTGTTTTTGTATCCATTTGGCTAGTCTATGTCTTTTGGTTGGGGCATTCAGTCCATTAACATTTAAGGTAATTATTGATATATATGCCCTTATTGCCATTGTATTAACTGTTTGGGGTTTTTGTTGCTCTTTTTTTCTTCCCTTATTCTCTTGTTGTCTCTTCTCACGGGATGGCTATCTTTAATGTTGTATTTGAATTGATTTTTCTTATTTGTTTGTGTATCAATTGTAGATTTTTGGTTTGCGGTTACTCTGAAGTTGATATAGGAGTCTATATATAACTGAGATTCTATTCAGTTGTTGGTTTCTTAATTGCTCGTGCTTCTCCAGTGACCTTCATTTGTGCTCTCTTCTCATGATTTCTGATTTTGGTAGCATAACTGTGCATGGATGATTTAGTATCTTTACTGTATATATGCCTTTATTGGTGGGCCTTGTCATTTGTGGTGTTTTTGTTTCTGTTTGTGGCCTTTTCTTTTCTGCCTAGAGAAGTTCCTTTAGGGTTTGTTGTAAAGCTGGTTTAGTGTTGCAGAACTCTCTTAGCTTTTGCTTATCTGTAAAGATTTTGATCTCTACTTCAAATCTGAAAGAGAGCCTTGCTGGATAAAGTAATCTTGGTTGGAAGTTTTTCCCTTTCATCACATTAAGTTTATCATGCCACTCCCTCTGGCCTGCAGGGTTTCAGCTGAAAAATCTGCTGATAACCTCATTTGGGTTCCCTTGTATGCCATTTGTTTCTTTTCCCTAGCTGCTTTCAAAATTTTCTCTTTTGTCTTTAATTTTGGTCATTTTGATTAATATGTGTCTGGGGGTGTTCCTCCTTGGGTTTATTTTATATGGTACTCATTGTGCTTCCTGGATTTGACTGAGTGGTTCCTTTCCCATATTAGGGAAGTTTTCGGCTATAATCTCCTCGAATATTTTTTCTGTCCCCTTCTCTTTCTCTTCTCCCTCTGGCACCCCTATAATATGGATGTTGGTGCGTTTAACATTATCCCGGAGTTCTCTGAGACTCTGCTCATTTCCTTTCAATCTTTCATTTCTTTTCTCTTCTGCATTAGTGATTTCCACTAATCTGTCCTCCACCTCACTGATTCATTCTTCTGCCTCCTGTATTCTACTGTTGGCTGCTTCTAAGGAATTTTTTATTTCAGTTATTGTATGTTGCATCTGTTCTTGTTTAATTTTTACAGCTTGTATTTCTTTGCTCAGTGTTTCTTGTAAATGATCAGTCTTTGCCTCCAGTCTATTTCCAATGCCTTGCATCATCTTCAGCATCAACAGTCTAAAGTCTCTTTCTGGGTGGCTGATAATCTCCTCATCACTGAGCTGTTTTTCTGGGCTTTTCTCTTTCTCCCTTATCTGAGTTAGAGTTTTCTGTCTTTTCATTTTTGTAGGTTTTTGGTGTGGTGACCTTTGTGTGGACAATAGAGTTGTAGCCTCTCTTAGTTCAGGTGTTTGCCTCCGCTGAGGCTAAAGTTGGTATGGAGATGGCTTGCTGTAGGCTTCCTGATGGGAGGGAGTGATGCCTGCTTACTGGTAGGTGTGGTTGATTCCTCTCGCTCTGATGGATGGGGCTTTATCTCTGGATGAGATTAGAGGCTGGCTGTGTGCCTGAGGTGTCTTTAGGCAGCCTGTTTATTGATGGGTAAGGCTGAGATCCCACCTGAATTGTTGTTTGGCCTGGGGCTTCTCAGCGCTGATGGGAGGGACCAGATTTTCCCAGAAATGGCCACCTCCAGAGAAATCATGCTGACTTTTATACAATATAATTTAGGTGTTTATAGCAGATTTGTGCAAAACAAAAGTATAATAAAAACATACAGAAATTGTAAATATCTCTAAGTCCTAAGGAAAAAGATCCCAATAAAATTTAGCTTTTGTTTATTGTTATGTTTTCTAAATGTTTTGATTGATCATGTGTTACTTTTATGGTGAATTAAACTTATATTAAAGTTACGATGAGTTTTACCTTTTTGTACATTAAAGAGAAATGAGAAATAACCTACAGGAAAACAGACATAGAAGGAGCTAAATTGTTGACTAAATATAGGTCTCTTGGCATCTGCGAATTTTCAGGTCTCCACTTGTATCTCAGAGAATTTCCAGGACCTTCATCTCAGTCTTATCTTCAGGCTGAGGCCATAGCATAGAGTCCCAGATGAATGCGTTAGATACTCAGAAAATAATGGTTCAGGATGTTGAGAACATTAGTCTTTCAATCTATTTTTGTAGCAGTTTTTCTCCCCAGCACTTCAAACCCCTAACCCTATTTCAACAAAATTCCTTCATATATAGAAATAGCTGGTGCACACACATAGTCATTTATTATATCCAAGTAAAATTACAGCTGTCATGTTTATGTGCTTCATTATGTTTAATTTCTCAGAAAAAAATGTTTAAACCATTCAAGAAATGGATAATTCAGGGAAGACAATGACACGTAACAAACAGGCTCTGTCCACCTTTTAAATGTGGGGGTTAGCAGAAAGGAAAGATGATAAACAGTGATAGCTGTGGACATCAAAAAGTTATTGGCATCGAAAGGCTAACTATTGGAGAGAAGAGAAAGGCACATGTATAAAAATTATAACAACAGCAAAAGTATGAAAAGCAAGAGGAAGGTAATTATACAATGGATAGAATCTTTTTATGAATTAGGGTCTGTTTAAACACAAAGAGATTTGTTAGGAAGATACTTATAGTTCATCGAAATCATTGCATCAGCTTAAGAAATAGGCCCTTAGGCTGAAGTTTTCAGGAAAAATAAATCATAGGGCATGCTGATGTTCAGGCCTGAAAGGAGAGGCAAAGCTGCTGCCAGTTCTCTGCTTCTGCTGAGATTACCAAGCTTTCACCTCTGCAGATTACATCTGTTTTTCACCCAGAACTACACAGAAAATCACAGAGTAAATAGGAAAAGGACACAGTGCTACCCCTCCAGACCAAGTCTGTGTCCTAATTGGTTTCTGATTAAACCGCTACTGAATTCCTAACACTGAGGTGGGATGAAGTCTGTACAGGGCACACTGCCTGAGACTAGGCAGTGGGCAGATCCATTTAGAAAGGGCCACTCAGCTTGTTTTCCTCAAGGAGCTGGAAGCTATTTCAAAGATTCTTAGATTTGATTAAAAAATAATAAGGATCTTTGCTGGGAGGGTCTATGAAATCCCTCAAGTCACTATAAATTCCAAATGCGTACTGCTTAGTATAAATCTGCACACTGGAGAAACTCATCATTGGCTTCTGATCTACCAACTTCCTATGGCTATGTTCTCACTTGTCACTCTTGTGCATTTTCAAAACTCACTGTGTTCACAGTGGTATTTTTCATCTAAGTCAAGAGCATCGGAGAAACCTTTGCTTGTCCCTTGAGTCAACTGTGGTGAATCCTGTTATTGATAGTGGCAGTTTGCCTATTTTTCAGTGACCAATGAACTTTCCTTGTGCTTTCTGTGTTTGTGTCTCACTTTCATGTTCCCAGCTTTCAGTTTTCTTGTCCTTTGCTTGTTCTTGGTCTTTAATTTGAGTTCTCAAAAACTGAAAATATTTTTTCATGTTCTCTGAAAATTCTCTGCAGGAAGTTCTTGTTCCAGTTTATGAGTAGAAAATATAAACTACAATGCTAATCATAGATTTAACATGCTCATTTTCTACTTCTCATAAGTAAATCCAAAAGTTGATGGAATTTATTTTTGTAATTGTCTGAGCTCTACATTTTTACTGTGTACTGACTCATTGATAAAGGAGTGGAGGATTGTCCACTTAGAAATGGAATTTATCGGATAATCCAGTAACTGTAAGTTAAAATTGTTATTCTTAATAAGCAGCAATAGAGAAGTGTTTGCTTAGATGCTAAAATGAAGATAGAGTTCAGAGGTTGCTCTGATACTTCTTAGTTACGTGACTTGAAAATTAATTCAGAGAATCTCTGTGTGTTTCTATTTCCTTATATGTAGTAACGGTGCAAAAAAATCTCTATCTCACAGAGTAGTTAAGAATATTAAATGAAATGATACCAGAAAAAGATTTAGCATAGGGCCCATAACTAATAAGTATTGAGGACATCCTCTTAGTCTAAACACATTATATAGAGTAGGTTACACTATGTCTTTACACTGTAAAGATGTTCCGGAATATGATGACTGACCATGTTCTGGGGATTATAATCTATGTGAAGCTAATTGCACAATCTATGTAGTGTAAACTGAGGTTCTTAATTTAGGTACTGTTGTTCACAAGACTATAAGACTGTGAAGAGAATTAACATCACAGACTTCAAGAGCATTTGTTTTACTTAGTAAGTAATCTTATTAAATTTTAATATTAAAAAAGGCGGGTTTGGTAGGAAGTTAATAAATAGCTAGAGTAATTTTTATAATAAAATGTTAGACTTCAACAAGTATTCCTATTAGCCTAGAGATTTTTGTGGGCATCCACCTGTATGTAACAAGAGAACAACTTTCCTCTAGAAAGGTTTCTAGAGGAAAGTTTGTGAGGCACTGGAAAGAAAACAAAAAAGTACTGGTTGTATTAGAACCCTGGTTTCTGCTGGCAGTTTGGGTATTGATTTCCCATGATGCCAGTGGCTTCTCAGAGCTTTTGATGGGGTCAGTAATTTGTCTTGGATCCAGTGAGGCTATGTTAGTTTTAGCATTGATATCATTGCATTGATATGAAATAGAGTTCTCTTAGGACTTCATTGGTTTTCAGAAGCAGTTGAGAATTTTACTTTACTTAAAATAAGAGTGGGAGAGGAAAATGTGTACTTTTTTCTGTGCTAGAAGTTTTGTTCCCACTATAGATAAAAGTCGCAAAGAAAGTCTTTGCTATGTTCATCTTTAAGAGGTAATCTAGCTTTTGCAACAATGTCGATGGACATGGAGGGTATTATGCTTAGTGAAATAAGTCATGCAAAAAAAGGCAAATACTGTATGTTATCACTTATACGTGAAATCTGAAAAAAAAAATCAACAAACTAGGATCAGATTCACAAAACAACCAGTGTTAGCAGTGCGAGAGGAGAGGAGGGACACGACGGGGTAAGAGATTAAGAGGTACACGCTACCATATATAAAATAAGTAAGCTATAAGGATATGTTGTACAGCATAAGGAATATGGCCAATAACTCTAAATGGAGTATAATATTTAAAAAATTGTGAATCATTAAGTTGTACACCTAAAACTTCTATAATTTTGTTAATCAACTATACTAAAATAAATTACAAAAGAGGTGATCTAACTTTTAGAAATGAGATGTCATCTCTGAATGTTGAATAGTGCATTAAACAAGGGGGCAGAAATATTAGTGACAGTCATGCAATATCTGGATTAACTTGACTAATTGTACTTTAGATGGGAAAAACTAGATTGATAAGCTTTTCTTATGTGCTGATATGAGAGTGGGACCCAAGAAAGCAGGAGTACCTTGTCTAAGATCACACAAATAATTAGATACAGAAATCAATCTATAATTTTCTGTAGCCTGCATTGTCAAGCCCTCAAGTATCTTCTAACCCCCAGTGGTCATCATGAATAAGAGACGCAGTGTGGGCTTTGTCATGGGAAAGCTCTGATTATGACTCAGATACATAGTAGATTTTAGAACTTGTGCAAATTATTTATAATCCTCTGCCTCTTCTCGGTGGGACACTCACTTTGCAGAGTTGACTATGGGATTGAGAAAAATGTGTGAAAAGATACCTTGTGCAGGGAAGGTGCTTACAGTACATATTTAATAGATATGAGATGTTTCTTGTTTCCAGTGTTCTACATACTTATTAATTCCTTGTAGCTTCTCAACCCACAAATGTCTAGGCAATTCCTGTGATTTGCTATGAGAATGGGAGATCATGAATCTGAAATCCAAAAAGTATTCTACAAATATATATATATTGCAACTACATGACCTGTAAGCCAAACTCCCTTGCGAGTGATTTATCATTAATTCCAAAAAGACAAAGATCTGAGAGTATTGTTCTAAAACATCTTTGGTAATATAAAACTGTTAATACTGTCATTTGTTGGTTTATTTTCCGTTAACATTGGAGAAATTATCTTTTCCCTCTGTTCTGCAGATGTTTGCTTCAGAATTCTTATCTGATTAGACAGCAGATAAGCATAATTCAGTGTTTCATTTTTCTTCCTTTACACTGAATATTTGACTACAGCCAGTCAGATATCAGAATTCAGGCTCCATTTCTTTTCCAAGGCCACACTGGAGACATGTCTCAAAGCAAAAGTATTTAAAGATATGTTTGATTCTATAACAGAGCTCAGAGTGTGGGTTTTAGAAACTGCCTGACTTCTACATCCAAAATATTACGTATTTCATAATTTCAGATGAAATACCATTGAATTACCATAGGGAACTTGGTAATTTTCTTCATCTGTTTTTTTTCTTGGAATTCAAATGAAAATTTTTTCAACAATTTATCTGATGTCATATATGGATTATTTTTATTTTTAGGAAAGACTTTCTTTTTTTTACTTTTTTTAGGGCCACACGTGCAGCATATGGAGATTCCCAGGCTAGGGCTCAAATCGGAGCTGTAGCTCCTGGACTGCACCACAGCCACAGCAATGCAGGATCTGAGCCATGTCTGCAACCTACACCACAGCTCACGGCAATGCCAGACCCTTAACCCACTGAGCAAGGCCAGGGACCAAACCTGCGTCCTCATGGATGCTAGTCAAATTCGTTAACCTATGAGACATGATGGGAACTCCTAAAAAAGACTTTTTAAAAAGTAGATTTCTATTAGCTCTATAAAATACATATGCACTTTAAAATTTGAATTGAAAGTCACCATTTATTTCATCACAGAGAAACGATGAGGAGAATAGGTAGATTCTGTGGAAGCTCCAGTGTATGAATTGTTTACTTTCGTGTCAACAGTATAATGTGTGGCCTACTAAAATATAAGATATTGCACAAGAATAAGCATTAAATAAAAGGAGACTAAAAGTGTCTGCTCTTTGTGAATATTAGAAAAGATATTTGTTACATTAATATTTACTGAGTAATCATATATACAAAGCACCATATTTATACAATGTAACATATATACAGTGGACTTTGCTGCACATGTAGTAGTGTGTGTGTGTGTGTGTGTGTGTGTGTGTGTGTGTGTGTGTATTGCCTGGACTGGTATCAACCTTATCCTTCCTGATGTCATAGAAATTGCTGGTATCCCTTGCCTCATTCTTATCCATGAATGTCCATAAATAGTTAGTCATTTATCCCTTGGTCATAGGCTTTTGTTCTTGTCTCACCCTGAACATGATCAGTATTAGAATATTCAGTGATAAGTGGTCCAGAGAAGGAGAGGACAATTAAAAACAAAAGGAGAACCTGCATGGAAGATTTTTCAGTATAGTCATTTTGTGAATGCATTCATATCAGTTTAATTTTAGTCTTTAGTTTCCTGAAAGTTAATCTAAAGAGGAGACTCATCTAGGGTTTACAATCTATGACTTTTATGTCATAATATGTCTTTATTTGTGTTAATCTTCCCATACTGTTTCTTTTTAAGGTATACTCTCCCAGGTATGGAGTTGGCCACTGTTTTAATCCTCATCCACACTAGCCTACTTGTCCCCAACAGATATCACATTCTGTTCTGCATTCTCTTACCCCCATGCAATCTCACTCAGTCCCAACTGTTGGAGCAGCTGTGCCTTGTGCATGACTCCAGCCTCATTGTTGCTGAAGATGCTCATAGAACATGGGAGCCATGAAAATGATAGAGAATGAGCACCTCCTTCCACCTCCCAGGTCCAGTGAGGAAAGGAGTAGGGGAGTGTTCCTCCTTCTCCCAATGTAAGTGGCAGGTGTTAGAGAACAAGAAGGTATTTAGGATTATTTTAGAACCAAATTTGAACTTTATTATTGTACCTCCACCACAGGATGAATTAATTAAAGTTTGCTAAGCTGTCTTGAAAAACGAGCATTCTGTATTATACCATTTTTTAGCGAAAGGTCTTTCTTTGTTCTGTGTGGTATAATTTAGAATTTAACTTTCACAGCATACACAGGTGTTTGTAAGTTGGGACTGATTATTCAGGGAAATTGAGGTAACTGTTCATTATAGTACATGCCAAAGGAAAAAAATTCGATCAAGAATGTGGGTTCTTCACACCCTCTCACCATAACCAAAAATAAACTCAAAATGGCTTAAAGACTTAAACATAAGACATGATGCCATAAAACTTCAGGAAGAGTTGTTCATAGACAAAACATTCTCTGAGATAAACCATACAAATATTTTATTAGATCAGTCTCCCAAGGCAATGGAAATAAAAACAAAACTAAACAAATGTGACCTAAACAAACTTACAAGCTTTTGTATTACAAAGGGAACCATAAACAAAATGAAAAGAAAAACTACCAAATGGGAGAAAATATTTGCAAATGATGCTACCGACAAGGGCTTAATTTCAAAAATATACAAACAACTCATAGAACTGATAAAAAATGATCAATCCAATAAAAAATGGGCAGAAGATTAAATAGACGGGAATGGTCAATAGGCATATAAAAAAAAACGCTCAACATCAATAATTATTAGAGAAATGCAAGTCAAAACTACAGTGAGGGAGTTCCTGTCATGGTGCAATGGAAATGAATCCGACTAGGAACCATGAGGTTTCGGGTTTGATCCCTGGCCTCGCTCAGTGGGTTAAAGATCTGGAGTTGCCATGAGCTATTACGTAGGATGCAGACTCGGCCTGGATCTGGCATTGCCATGGCTGTGGCATAGGCTGGTGGCTATAACTGCAATTAAACCCCTAGCCAGTTAGACTCCATATGCCTCGGGTGCGACCCTAAAAAGCCCCCCCCCCCCAGAAAAGAATGGCCATCGTTTAAAAGTCTACAAATCACAAACACTGGAGAGAATGTGGAGAAAAGGGAACCCCCCTGCACTGTTGGTGGGAGTTTAAGTTGTTACAGCCGTTATGGAAAACAGTATGGAGGTTCCTCAGAAAAGTAAGGATAGAGTTACCATATGATCCAGCAATCCTATCCCTAGGCATATATCCAGCAAAACCATAATTCAAGAAGATACATACACCATTATGTTCATAGCAGCACTATTCATAATAGCCAGGACATGGAAACAACCCAAATATCCATTGATAGATGAGTGGATAAAGAGGATGTGGTACATATATGCAATGGAACATGACTCAGCCATAAAAAGAATGAAATAATGCCATTCATAGCAACATGGATGCAGCTTGCGATCAGCATACTAACTGAAGTAAGAAAGAGAGAGACAGACATAATATGGTATCTCTTAACATGTGGAATCTAAAATATGACATATATGAACCTATCTGTGAAATAGAAATAGCCTCAGGGTCAAGGAGAACACACTTGTAGTTGCCAAAGGAGAGGGAGTTGAGCAGAAATACAGTGGGATGTTGAGGTTAGCAGATGTAAGCTTTTATATACATGGAGTCCTACTCTATAGCCCAGAGAACTACATGAAACATCCTATGAAAACCATGAAGGACAAATATTTTTTTAAAAAAGTATATATATATAGACCCTCTTCAATAAAAAAAGAAATATGTGTTTTGAACTTATGGAAGAATAGATCAATAATGCCTGAAGAGAGTAGAAAAGGAAATGAATTTTAAAGGGGGTGTGTGGCTTTTTAAAAGAAAGGAGGAGGGTATTCCTGGGGGATAGAATAACATAGATAGATCACAGAATGTGGTATTATAAAACATTTCTTTGTGTGTATGCCTGTGTTTGCTAGTTTAATTTTTGCTGTTTCTGCATGCATACCTCTTTCTTCCAGAATGAATACTCTGGATTTCCCTTGGGAAATTAATTCCTTTCCTGCTCTTTGGTGATACGGCTTATTCCCCTAATTTAAGCTGTCCCCAAAGTCAGCCTTCCTTCCATATGTTTCATTTATTGGGCCAATGAATTCCTTATTGGTTATCATTCATTCGATTTGACTCTTCTATCACTTGCAACAGGAGAAATTTTTGAAGGTAGATGTGGTGATAATTTTATGGGTTTTGGGTAACGTAGTTACAAGAAATGACCTGCTTAACTAGAGTGGAAGATCTGTCTTATGGGGTAGGAGAAGGTAAATTAAGTATGAATAGAAGAGTCAGCCTCAAATGCTAAATTAATAGTATTAACCAATATGGTTGGTAGATACCTTGCAATTCATGGCAGACCTGTTTTAGTTTTCCTCTTTTTTTCTAGTCAAGACTTGATAACATTAGGCTGGGCCCATAGCCAGAAAATCATTCTTAACTCAAAGAAGTCTAACAAACTCTAGCCTTAACCTCTGCTCTCTAGCTTCCTGACTCTATATCCTTTTTCAGCTAAAATAGATGAAAACCAAGCCCCATATAGACGTTTAATGTGTCCCCAAGGCAACACTGAAATTTTTTCTTCCTCCCACTAAAGAAGAAATTTTATTTAATTTGTAGAGAGAGGAGGAAATGGCTAATCTTAGGCTGTTTACAGAAACTCCTCCAGCAGTCTGAAATTTGCCTAGCCTGATTCAGTTCTATTTCAGGGTGGAATCCATGTGGTACTTCATGTTCCTGTTTTTTGTTTCTTTCAGGCATGGGACCTAGGCATAAATTTATACTTGCATAACCACAGAGAGATGTCATTTGCTTAGGAACTGGGACAAAGGTTCTTTTACACTCTGAGAAGCTGTGGTTATAGAATTTGTTGATATTAATGACTTCCTATGTTTCTATATTTTCAGGGTACCATGGAGGCAAATATTAATGGGTTTTATCTTCCTTATGTGAGGAGCCCAATTTTTTATTTCCAGTGGGTGTTTTTAGGACTAAAAACATAAGGCAGGTCTTGGCAGTTGTATATAACAATTGCAGCAATGCACATTTCCCCTCTTTAGCCAAGTTTCTTTTAAGAAACCTTCGCTTGCCACATTCTAATCATGAACACCATATTCTCTGGGAGTTTGACTGATTCATGACCATAGAGTATCTTATTGATTTAGAAGGGAATCTAAACTTGTCCAATCAGAGTGAACCTTAAGACTTTTGTTAGGAATTTTGGGCCTACTTTCTGGGTTTGGGGAAAGGTATAAGACTACACTTGACTTGAAGCATTCATGAGGTGAGAACCCAGAGTTGTCTGGGACTAGCTGTGGAGCAAACAGAGGAGGAAGCAGAGCCAAGAGATGGATATTATTGTAACATTTAAGTTTGAATCGGGTTCAAGTTTTAGCTAGTATTAACCCAGGGTTCAGTTAAAGTCAGTCCATTATTTCTTAAAACTAATTTCTATCATGATTTATGTAGCTGTTCATAGTTTGGTACTATAGGAAATATTCTCCCTCTTTGCCTCTTTCCTCCGAAAACTCCTTTTCTTCAAAGTATCTCTCAAGTATCTCTTTTCCTGTGAAGCTGTTTTTGGACACTGCTTAGTGGTTGGTTAATCTGTCATAATATTTATCATATAACACAATAATATATTTACTTATTGGTATATTTTATATTGTAAGTTACTTAGCACCTATTCTGTACCACATTGTGCTCAGTTTGAGGGATTTAGCACAAACAGATTGTGCTCTGGGTGAACTATATTTTTTCTAATTGAAAAAAATATTAGCATATATTTGACTTACAAAGTTGTATTAGTTTCGGGTCTACAGCAAAGAAATCAGTTATGCATATGCATATATCCATTCCTTTTCAGATTGTTTCTTGATAATACAGCTGTCTGGGTAAACTCTTGAGCTGACAGGTTGTTAATTATTGAAGATATGGTATACTTTACCTAAAGGAAGAACTAGGGAAGCTATGGAAGATGGCTAATAAACAAGTTGTTATATATGTGATATATTTGGTGACTCACAAAAAAGAATAACTGCACAGTACTCAGTAAGTGTGATGATTCTTAGGGGAGGAAGGGCCTCTTGATCATGGTACTTTGTTTTAAATCAGCAGGAGCTATTTCAATTCTTGTATGTAACAGAAACTCAAAAAAAATTCTGGATTAGTGCGTGATTCAAAACACATTCATCTTTGAATCTTTCTTGACTAACACCATTCTGAAAAGACCTTAAATTTTTACTGAATGTACCCCTTTGACTTAATTTATTTATTAAGTTTTTGAGATTTAGTGCTTGGTATTCATAAGCCATGTGTCTCAGGTCTTCAAAGATTTCCCAAATCAAAACTGCTGGAAAATTTCCCTAAGCAGATAAGTTCTCCCTGAATCATAGTATAATCAAAAGTCACATATAACATCATGTGCCACAGCCCAGTTTTACCATCTTTTCAGTTTTCACTAACATTTTGTCATCTATGTTATAAAAATATTATATTGACTAGGTAACTCACTTGAGCAATTTAAAAAATAGTCTTCTTAATTTCCATAACACTGTATTGTAGGTTATGTTCAAGTGATAGATAAACACTGAATTTGACAGTTCTCTCAAGAGTATCTAAAATTATTATGCCCAGGCTAAGAACCAAGGATTTGCTATATCTTTTGGCTTTACTTTTTCTTCTAATTCAGCATCTTCAGTTAGACTTTCATTCTTCCTTATGCCAGGGCCAGTTTTTCAAAAGAAATATTTGCATTAAAACTTTCAAGAGTTATCATTTACTTAAATGATAAGTGGAGAAAAGATGATAAAAAAAAAGGTGAGCTAATGCTAGCTTTGATCAAAAGCTAAGTGAATCATATGCTATTCAAAGTTGAACGTCAATAAATCATAAGTAATTCATATGGATTTGCAGTGTGCTCAAACATAGTTGAAATCATGAATATCAGATTCATTAGTGTTTTGATTGTGGAGTATTAATATGTTTAATTCACTAAGACTGTAAGTTATATGAAGAGATAATGATTTGCATATTCAAACTACGTAAATAAACATTGCATAGCTCTGGGTCTGTTTCTCATGTATAAAATTAGTACATGAAGTTATATTTTTATTGTGTCTCTCTGAGCCTTCTAGATCTTACTTAATATATAACTTAACAAATGAAAGATTGACCACTAGTAAAACACTGTTGGAGTTGCACTAATGATTTTAGGCAGGACACTTCCATTTTTGCTTATAGTTTGTTGCTACCTTTATATTCATCTATAAAGAGGTCATGTAGAGTTTGGGATATAGCTGATGTTGGAAGGAAGCATCCTCAGAAGTAAGCAAACTGATCCCCTGGAGATTGTATCCAAGATATTAGCTTCCTTAGCATTAATCCTTAACCTATTCATGTAAGTGGTTGCATCTAGAAGAGTCAGCAGTGAAAATTTCTTAGCAGTATCTTATCCAGAACTTCTAAATGACTTCAAATAATCTAAGTTATATTTGTTTACAAAATTCCATTCACTAATTAGTTATTAAAAAAACGCTTTTTAGGCGTTCCCATTGTGGCTCAGCAGAAACAAATCTGACTGGCATCCATGGGGATGTGATTTCTTTCCCTGGCCTCGCTCATGAGTTGGAGATCCAGTGTTGCTGTGAGCTGTGGTGTAGGTCGCAGACATGGCTCAAATCCTGAGTTTCTGTGGCTGTGGCATAGGCTGGCAAGTGTAGCTCTGATTTGACCCCTAGCCTGGGAACCTCCATATGCCACGGGTGCAGCCCTAAAAAGCAAAAAAAAATTAAAAAAATAAAAAAAGCAAAAAAGCAAACAAAATCCACTTTTTAGAATCTTATATCATGGATCTTGATTAATGAAACAGTTTAGTGGGAAGACAGATAGTTAAACCTTCTATTAAATTGTAACATGATCAGTTCTATAGTAAATTCATGAATAGTGTGTTCTGGAAACACAGTGGTAGGAGTGATAAGTTCTAACAGAGAGAGATGGGAAGAAAAGTACAGAATAAGTACACAATGGAGGAAACACATGAGCAGACTCCTTATAAGTAGAATTTTTCCATAAAGTAAAAGTAGGAGGGTGGAAAGTAGTCAGGTAAAGGGATCATTGTGTTCAACCAAAGAAAAGCATGAGAAGGCAACCTCCAGTTGAAAAATCGAAATCAGTTTTTAAAAGTCACCCTGAAACAAACAGAGATATTTTCAGTCATTTCTCTGAGTTCCTGGAACAGTTTCCATATATTTGGTAGAACAGTTTTTTTAATGAGTCTCAGGCTATTCCCTTCATCATGCTCTGTTCTTCAAGGCAGGGACCATTTCTGACTTAGTTGGCAAAACATATGGTCCCTTGGCAGCAGTTCAACACATAGTTGTTAAATGGATTGTAATGTGGCTGGATTGTGGGTTGTGTGAGACAGAGATTGGAAGATAAGAACATTAACTTTGGCCAGTTTGTGATGGGATTTGAATGTCAAAACAAACAGTTTAACTTTTATTCTTTTAGAGAAGACAAGCCACCAAGGAAGGGTGTTTAAAGGCAGTTAGGGACAGAATCCAAGTTGTGCTGTTGATAGTTCCAAAAGAAGAAAAGCTATTTTCTTTGGTCTCCAATTGAAATCTAATTGTCTTAGTAAAAAGATTTTAGTATGGCCACACACAGCTCTTAGATTTATTAATAATTAGCATCTAAGTAGTGAGAGGTGGTTATAGACAATGTTTTCTCCATATAACTAGGGTTTATAATGAAATCAACACATACTGCCACATGGAAACATTCTCAATACACTAGTGTGTAAAAGAGTCATTCCAATTCTGTAATTGCAGTGAAGTATGGTTTAGATGCTCTAGTAGTGTCTTGAGTGGAGGCTTTATCTAAGACAACCCAGCAGTATTCTAAAAATAAGATTTACCTACTTGGAGTCAGGCACTTAAGACCTTTTTGAATTAAGAGCTATAAAACAGGACAGTTTTAGAATTTAAACCTAGGGAACCATTCTTAAGAAATCTGGGATACGGGTTCCCAGATTTGTATATCCTAACATGTAAAGGCAAGAATGCCTCGGTACTGTTTCTATATAAACTATGCTGTAAGCATCACTTTTTTCACCACTGAAAAATCATATCTAACATCTATTGGTTTAATTGATAAGCAATTGATGTTGACTGCAGATAATAATAGTGAAGAACTGATACTGATTCTGAAATGTGTTTTAATTCTAGCAACACCTACCCTCCTAAGGTGTAGAACAAAGAGACACCTACACAGACATCTCTCACACACACAGATGCACACAAACACACATGGTGCACACATGCATGCTCATGCATGCACAAGCTCATCACATCACATCCTCTTTGCAAAAGGCATATTAAAGTAAAATTTAGACATTAGAATATCATTGAATAATGTATATGTATTTTTTTTCTAGTTACTATGCTAATATTTCTATACATTAATCTGTCAAATCTCCCTTCTCTCCTCTTGAAGTATAACACAAGCCAGTTCTGCTACTTTTGCCAATGACATTCGGGTTTATAAGAATCAGATTTTCAGAAAGTAATACGTCCAGAAAATGATATGATTTAAAAGCATCAACCTTTCATACAATTCAAAGTTTCACTCACTTCTGCTATAGATTAAAGGTTTATTTCACCCAAAATTAATAATGAAATCCTAGCCCTCAATGTGATGATATTAGAAGGTAGAATCTTTAGGGGGAGATTAGGTTATCACGGCAGAGCCCCCATGGATGGAATTAGTGCCTTTATAAAGGAGGCCCCAGAGACTTTCCTCTTCCCTTCTTCCACATGAGGACATAGTGAGAAGACGGCCATTTACGAAGTAGGTCTTCACCAGACCCAAATATGCTGGCACCATGATCTTGAACTTCTCAGCATCCAGAACTGTGAGAATTGTATTGTTTATCAACAATCCAGTTTATGGCACTTAAAAAAAAAAAAACACAACCCAAATGTGCTAAGATACCCTCTTTCTGTGTCTGTGTCTGTGTCTGTCTTCTGTTTCTCTCATGGAATAGTTCTTGCAGATTTTCTGGAGATTCCCTCCACTCCCAGCATCCACACCTCCAGTGGAATTTCTGCTCCACACTCCTTGGGAGTTGGTTGCACTTTCCCACTCACATTTATAATGCCTCCTCAAGTTCCCACATATAGGACGTGCACCTCACACAGATCTTTTCCTAGAAAAGTTTCTTCACCTTGGCAGACATTCTTCTCAGGCAGTTCCCTTTCAAGGTGTGTGGCGCTCTTTTCCCTTCCAAACATTTTCTTATTAGCTCACAGTAAGTTAACACAGTAATATCACACCCAACACATTCCCAAAGAGCATATAGCTAAGCACCTACACTCCAATTTTCTGTCGTTGCTTTTTCAGCAGGGTCATCTCCAGCACCTATATCCTTCAGAATTTTCCAGGAAAAAAGTGAGACATTGATTTTTGTGCCATGTAAACTCTTAGTAACACAGGTCAGTTTTTCCTGAGAAGACATTTATTATCTTTCACTCTAGTCTCTTTTTATTGCTGTAGCCTATGTGTGTGCGTGAAAAGTAAGTCTTTCCCTGCAGTCACACTCACTCTCTGGACTAGTTTTCTTGAATCTGTCACCATTTTCTTTGAGGTGGAGATGGAGCACAGTGGAGAGGTATACAGGGTATAACAACAGGCTATGTTTTTCCTCTGTACAGTAGTCTTCACTCTTTCTTCCCTGTTAATCTCTATTTCATTTAGGTTGGAGCTAAAAGATGTGCTGAAGAAGCATCCATGTGCTTTTTAATCTGTAAATGTGCTTAGCATCTTTCTTTAGAGCAGTAGGTAATTTTTACCTATTATTTTCAGCTTTGAGGCCTCTTTCTAAACTGAAAAATTTAGGAAAAGCCTTGTTTTGCATCCTTTTAGACATTCTACAGCTCATTTAATACTCATATTGGCTCTAAGAGGCAGGTATTACTATCCTCATTTTATAGATGTGGAAATGGATGTGGAGCTCATTATCTCTCCACATGGCAGAACTCAGCTGAAAATCTGTTGTGTCTAGCTTTAGAACCCAAACACGACCCTGCTCAGTTCTGAAATGTTTGAACAAGGAGGCTGCTGACAGAATAGACACTGATTTGTGACTAAAAGGTCAATATGCGAACAACAGATATTTTCTCAAGGAGAGGCTCTGTATTCCAAAAGATTCATCTGAAAATGTGAGAATTTTAGGTAACTTGACTACCAAGTCATTTTGAATATATCAGTTTGTAAACCTAGAACTCAGTCATTCTTGTAGGCATTAAATTGTATGTCATATTTCTAAGTAAAGTTGAATCAAAGCTACCAATCCATGCCTAAAAAGCCACTAAGACCCAAACTAAAGCTTAAGTTTCATATGTGTCCTCTTCTATTAATTTTTATCCCTCCATGTGTTAAAGGAACATACAAAAACCTTTTAAGAAAAATAGAGGTACGTGCATATATGAAAAGAGCAGAAATAGAAAGAAATATTGATTGCCAATAATGTAGTGTAGTTTCCCAATTTCGTTCTTTCTTTCTTTTTTTTCAGGGGGGGCATATGGAGGTTCCCAGGCTAGGAGTCCAATCAGAGCTGTGGCCCCCAGCCTTCACCACAGCCACAGCAACTTGGGATCTGAGCGGCATCTGTGACCTGCATCACAGCTCATGGCAACGCCGGATCCTTAACCCACTGAGTAAGGCCAGGGAGAAAACCACATCCTCATGAATGCTAGTCCTGTTCGCTAATTGCTCAGCCACGATGAGTTTCCCAATTTCAATTCAGCTTTTTTTCTTTTATTTATTTTTTATTTGTTTTTTATTTTTACAGCTGCACCTGTGGCATATGGAAGTTCTTGAATCAGAGGTCGAATCTGAGCTGCAGCTTTGGCCTATACCACAGCCACAGCAACACCAGATCTGAGCAACATCTGCAACCTATGCTGCACTTTGCAGCAACACTGGAGCCTTAACCTGCTTAGCCAGGCCAGGGATCAAACCCACATCCTCACAGAGACGATGTAGGGTCTTTAAGCCTCTGAGCCACAGCAGGAACTCCACAACTCAACTTGTATGGTTAGAAAATTAAACTATTTCTGATTGAGCTAAAGGTGTTATCAAACACAGTTTTATTATGCATTTGGAAATTTGGCTTAATAATTTGGATCTTTTTGAACATATGTTTATATGAATATATTCTCTTTTAATTGTTTCCAATTTATATTACTTGAATCTTGTGAACAATTCAGCCAGTAGTCAAAATGTCCTCTCTCCTTGATTTCCTCACATGATGTATGATTCAATCCATCTATCGCCAAGTGCATATATTATATTATTATAAGTACTACATAGCTAGAACTCTTCTTTAAAAAATAGTTAGGGAGCTCCCTTCATGGCTCAGTGGTAAGGAACCTGACCATTATTCATGAGACCGCAGGTTGGATCCCTGGCCTTGCTCAGCGGGTTAAGCTCTGGCATGGCCTTGAGCTGTGGTGTAGGTTGCAAACGTGGCTTAAGCTCTGGCATGGCCTTGAGCTGTGGTGTAGGTTGCAAACGTGTGGTATAGGGCAGCAGCTGTATCTCTGATTTGACCCCTAGCCTGGGACCCGCCATATGCCGTGGGTGTGGCCCTAAAAAAGGCGGAAAAAAAAAGTCAGAAATTTGGTATTTGTTAACTAATTTGGTCGTCATTTCTAAGTAAACTTTTATCTTTATTTCCATTTTCCCTTCTTCCATAGACATATCAACACTATTTCCTTCCTGAGAAGTATCAGAAAAATTTAGTTTATCAACACATACCAATCTCCCTAAGGAAGAGAAAAGGTGCTGTATAGAGGACATCAGCATGATTATTATTTGATGAATGAAAATGATTTTATGTTCTTTGTGCAGAGCAGTTTCAGAGACTGAAAAGAAAAATGTGTACAAGGACAAATTAATCAAAATATTTTTAATTAGAACTATCTAGCTCAAGGTTAGTGAGTTATTTACTTTCATTTAGGGAATGGTTGTACTGTGGTTTTGACAGGCTGAGTATTGTGTGCTTTCAAACATTAAGTCAGGCATTGAGCAATGAATGAACATACAGGAAAGAAGCATCTTAGTGTGACTATTTTACTTTGCTAATTTAAAAATTAATTCTACTCTTCGACTTAATCATGGTTCATTTTTAAAATAAAATCAAATTAATAGGAAATATAGTACCCAGAGAAATCATGGTATAAGGGTTAAGGGTTTAAAAAACTAAAGCTTATTTTTAAGGTATAAGTGCCTTGTAATAAATCAGATTCTTAAATGCGGATTAATAGGTGATTTTTTTCTACTAAAACATTTAAAATTTTGAAAGAAAAACCTCAGCAGTACCTTTCTTTTATACATACTGCTTAGTTGCTTCATGAAATGTTGGTGTGGATTTAAATTCACATACCTCTCCCTAACAGTCATGTTGCGTGAACAAGTACTTTCAACTTCTCTGCTCCTCCAGAGTTTCTTTATCTTTAATAATAATAATGACAAGGATGATAATAATGATGGCCTTAATAAGTTGTTTAGTACTTAGTGCCAGGTATTATTTTACATGCTTTTTATAAAATAATTTATTTAATCCTCATAATTAGTCAGTGAAGATGTTGGTATGATTATGGAGAAGAACAACTGATGCGCAGACATGTTAAAGAGGTTGCCTCTGATCACATGCTTTGTAAGTGGCAGAGGATGGGGGCTAGGAATACAAAAATGGTTAATTTTTTTTATTAATACCTATACTAGGTTACAACAGGGTCAATAAAATGTGGAACTAGTAAAGCTGACCTCTGGGTGTTTTACTTTTATTAATGTAATCCATTATAGGTCTACACTGAAATCCCTATGAACTAGTGATGTCAAAATTCCTTTAAGTGGTGTGTATGATTTGAGGTATATAATAATACCAAAGCTTTTATGCTTTATTTGCCAAGTTTTGAGTGTTGGAGGCTCCCCACAGAGAGCCAAAAATCTGCAGATCACTTAACTGCAGGATGATTTATAAAATATGATAATAAACTCAAAACTAAAAATGTTTCCATATATTGTGAAAATGCTGTTAGCCTTCACGGAAGGAAAAAAATGTCCTAAAGAAAAAAAAAAATTCTAAGGCATTCAAAGCATCTTTTTAAAGACTATTTTGATTAATTTTAAATTTTACATAAATATTTATTGTTTTGTACACATAAGTATATTTTTTAAAAATCAAAGCATTTAGCTTGTCCTTTTCTTGGATCTGAATGAAGCAGCAGCCTCAGGTAGAGCCATTGTGAGACACAATAGCCAGAATAAAGGGGCACTGAGGTGGTTTTACTGTTGTCATATACTTTCAGTTTTCTCGTTCATTAAATTTGTTTCATTTATGGCATTTAAAATATATTTGAAACCTATAATCTGTATTCTCTTTATTTCAAAGTATCTCCTTCTCTAATTTCCTTGTTTCTTCTGACTGTTGAGGGACAACTTGGCTGTTGTTGCCATTGTGGAGGAGAGGAAATGGGAGGAGGTAGTGTGCTGGGTATACTTGGTGTGACTCTAGCTTGTTATTCATCCTCAATTGGAATTTTCCCCAGAGATGGGAGTTTTGTAAGAGATTAAGGTATGGAGAAACTCATATTATAGCAGAAAATATTCTGAAATTTTAATTGAGAGACCTAGGTTTCAGGACTGACTTTGTCACTTGGTAACTTTGTAACTCCAGACAAGGTTAGTAACACTTGGAGCCAGTATAGCTTTAACTGCATAACGGGAATAGCTTTGATCCCAGAAGGTTGATACAAGCATTAAGTGAATTAACTGATATCAAAATGCTAGGTAAACTATGTAAAACTATGCATATACAACTTTAGTAGTAAACTAATAAGTAATAAATAATTGGTATGATATTAATTCTATAATATTAATAATAGTAATAACAGTTAACCTAACATTCGAACCAGGTGCACCTTACTTTGTATAAAGAACTTTGGTATTGCTTTATCACAACTGGAGAGCAAATTCAATTTCAGTGGCATCAGTGGATTCTTTTAATGATTTATAGTACAGTTATTATATTCTTGACAAGGTCAAGAGTTGACTTTAAAGTTCTAGTGGAAATATCCATGTTATAAATAAGTCAGGATTTCAGTGAGTCTTGGGATGAGTGAATTGGGTTATGATATTTTTTAGAAGTCTGTGGGAAAAAGCCTTTATCAACTGGACTAGCCAGATCAGGAGTTTCTCATACCAAGGACACATAATATCCAACTGTTTTATCTCATTAATGATTTTAAGACATTTTCACATTTGTCAAGAAAGACCAACAATTGCCTGAGATTAAAATATTGTTTAAATGAATCTCTTGCTCTCATACCCCCCAACCACTGAACCCTTTATGAAAGTAGCACACCATTCTAACAGGACTTGAACTTCGTGGCCCCAGTGCCATCAATAAAGCTCTCTGTTAGAGCAACGAAAGCAGAAATATGGCCCCACTAACCCTGCAGTCAGAAATTATCCAGAAACAAACACTAAAAGGAGCAGGTGGGTCAGACTATTGATATGAGGAAAAACTGATTCTGCCTACCCTGAGGAGACTGCATTGAATTTTGGAAAGTTAGACATTTCTTCTTAATTACAACTTGAGCCCTCTTGTCTAAGATCTAATGTATGAAGAATCTTGTAAAATTAAGATTATAATATAATCACCTTTAAGAAAGTGCATCATAGCTAGTAAATTGCCCTTAGTAATAATGTGATTTCTTTTAGGGAAAGTGTATTTATTTTCTACTCACTTTTTGCGACGGAGAACTGATGATCCTGTTTGCCTAACAACTCTCTAATTACTCCTTAATTTGATATGGTTTGCTCAAGTCCTACAAACATTTCAGTGTGACTAATATTAACTGATACTATGTGAATTTGATGATAGCTAATAAATAGATAAATTTAATAAATTAAATAATAAACTGTTGCCTCAATCAGTAAGTGATAGCTTCCTCCTAACTATAAAAAGCGAATTTGTTGGTGTTGGTTTTGTACATTCCTCATTTCTATTAAATATAAACAATCTTCTCCCTGTGTACAAACATGCTGGTCAGATGCACTCCTTGTCTCCCATCACTCCTTACTGATAGTCTCTCTTGAAAACAATCTCTGCTTAATAAGTAGGTGCTTAGGAATTCCCGTTGTGGCTCAGTGTTGTCTCCCTGAGCATACAGGTTCCATCTCTGGATTTTCCCAGTGGGTGAGGATCTGACCTTGCCACAAGGTGCAGTGTAGGTCCTAGATGTGGCTTGGATCCAGCATTGTTGTGTTGTAGCAGAGACCTGCAGCTATAGCTCTGAATCGCCCCCTAGCCTGGGAACTTCCATATGCTACAGGTGTGGCCATAAAAAAAAAAAAGGGGGAAAGGAAAGAAAGAAAAAGGTGCTTATAAGTTTATAAGTCTTGGATCAGTTTAAAAAAAAAAAGTGAATTAAAGGCTGCTTCCTTGAGCTTAAAACTCAGGAAGAAAGTTTTTTTCTAGGAGTAACAGTAACTAAAAATTTGCATATTGTATTATATTCTGTATCAAAGTTACTGGTGAGAATTGTAAATAGCATTTACGTAAATGTTACCACTTCTTCACTTATTTTCTTGGTCTTTTTATGCATCTTCCATATGCGTTTGTTTACCCAAACACACATGCATGCATACATACACATATATACTACTTCTGTGATACTATATGCACTAGAAAAAATGTTCCACCATAATGCAAATTGAAGCCTTCAAATATATGTAGCTATAAATAATTTCCCAAGCCAGTATTTGATGTCATTCTTTCTAGACTTACATCCACCTCTATTTTCCAATATTTCTGAGAACACTAGAAATACACAGAAAGTACCTTTATGTTAATCAGCATTAATTGAATGGTTGTTATATGAAATATACAATGCTGCCCTTCTATTTTTTCTTTTCTTTTACATATTTTTTATTACTCAGTTACATTTGCAGTTGTACAACGATCATCACAATTAATGCTGCCTTTTCTTGTTATCGGGTTTTTAATCTTGTGAGTATTAACTCAGATTTTTAATGACTTCAATTAGATAGTTCTCAGGAACATTCTTTGCACAAATTCTTTGCTCTCATAGCAAATTTTACACTTTTATTCAACATCTGATGAAAGCAACAATTTTTTTTCCTCAGTAATTTATCCCTTTATTTAAAGTATCTTCTGAGCATCTCTGTATGAAGCACCATAAATTACATTAATTCATAATCCAGAGGAAAAGTTCACTTCTTTGTTTCTATGGTTTGAAGAAATTTGGGGTAGAAAGTTTAAAAAGTTGCATTTTGCAGAAAAGATAAAGTTTATAAAAGTGGAAAAAGGGGAAGAAGGGCAAATGAGTCACTGGGAAAATGTGGGGACAGATATCTGTCCTGTCTAGACCCAATCAAGACTATTCCCATACAAGAAGTTTTCCTATAGAATAAGAAGTGAATTCTTGCAGTAACTAAAGTAATAGGTTATTGATTCTGATAAAGTTACTTTCTTTCCTTTTTGCTTTTTAGATCCACACCCAAGGCATATGGAAGTTCCCAGGGTAGGGGTCGAATTGTAGCTACAGCTGCCAGCCACAACCACACCAATGCCAGATCCGAGCTACATCTGTGACCTGCACCACAGCTCACAGCAACACCAGATCCTTAACCCACTGAGCAAGGCCAGGGATTGAACCACATCCTCGTGGATACTAGTCAGCTTCGTTGCTGCTGAGCCACATTGGGAACTCCCTAATAAGGTAACTGTCTAGTACTATCCCAGTGAATCTCCTTTGGGTCTGTTCAGTTAGAATACACAGTTCACTTGTTGGTAATTATCCTATATCAAATGAGCATGTGGATAAAACGGGCTAATTAGAATCTTGCCTAGGATTTTGTGAGAATTGTAAGGAAAAAGACTCTAATTCTGAGATTACAGGCACTAAGGTAATATCAGTCTAGAAATATCAGTTGCCACTGTGTGGAAAATAGTCTTAGTCTTAAGAATACTCTTCCTTTATAGTGATAAAGCTAACCTCAAGGTAAACTTAGGAAAAATTTAGATTTTCTACTTTTTTTGTAAAATAATGATAATTATTTTAAACCATATAGTTTGGTGTACAAATTGATAAAGATGAGATTAAAATATTTGTATATCTGACATGCTTAAAAAATTCTATTTCGTGGAATCAGTCTTTATTCATATACATTTTCATCTATCTCTTCAAAGTATATCACATTGAAATATGTCTTGATTTCTGTTTGGACTATTGCAAATTTAGTTAGATTTCTGAATCCAGAATGCAATTTGATTTCTCCATATATGGCTTTTAAAAGCAAAATAATTTCAGGTATTTGTACTGAGCAGTGAAAATTTGTTTTAATTTTGCCAAGCTTCTGGTAATAGAGGAGAGTTTTGAAAGGTAAATTTCATGTGTATGACCTTTTGTGTTATTTACACCAGCATACTGATTTTCAAACAAGTATACGTCTCTTGAAATAAAAATTTCAATACAATATGCTATGCCATTCTCCTAAATTGGAAAAACAAAAAATATCACCTTTCCCTAAACCATATGTTTGTGTACTTATGAATATAAATAAGTAACAACATTGATTTTTTTTTTCTGTTTTAGAGATTAAGGGTGGGCAGTAGTGTAAGTGTAAGGCAGGCTGGCACCTTCCAGTTTCAATGAGTTTAAAACCGTCAGGCTTCATATTCTTTTCTTTCCCTTTTTTTTTTTTTTCCTGTCTTTTTGCCTTATCCAGGGCTGCATCCCCGGCATATGGAGTTTCCCAGGCTAGGGGTCTAACAGGAGCTGTAGCTGCCGGCCTTCACCACAGCCACAGCAACGTGGGATCCGAGCCGCGTCTGCAACCTACACCACAGCTCACGGCAACGCCGGATCCTTAGCCCATTGAGCGGTGCCAGGGATCGAACCTGCAACCTCATGGTTCTTAGTAGGATTCGTTAACCACTGAGCCACAACGGGAACTCCAGGCTTCATTTTCTTCTTTCCAATGGAGAACTGTTGATTCAAGAGTTAGGATTGGATTCTGATAAGTATTCTATATTATACCAGTAATCACAGAATAGATGCAATCATTGTTAATTAGCAGTATTTTGGGTATTTGCAGTTAAATCCAGAACCACAATCTCAGGAATATTTCAGTTCTTTTTCATACTCCATCCTCTACTCAATTTCTTTTCCTTCTTTTCCTCAATATAATATTTTAAAATACTTTTTTAGAACAGTATTAGGTTTACAGAAAAATCCAGAAAATAATACTAGTAGTTCCCATATACATCATACCTGGTTTTCCCTGTTACTAACATCTTGCATTAATATGATACATTTGTACAATTAATAAACCAATATTGGTACTTTATTAACTAAATCCAATACTTCATTTAAATCCTCTTAGTTTTTGTTGTTTCAGAATCTCATCCAGTATACCAAATAGTTGTGTTTGTCGTTTCCTTAGGCTCCTCTTAGCTGTGACAGTTTGACACTTCCTTTTTGATAATCTTTACAGTTTTGAGAACTTGTCAGTTATTTTGTAGAAAGTTACTCAGTATGTATCTGTCTCATACTTACTTCATGTTTAGACTGGGATTGTGTGTTTGGGGGGAGGTAAAATGCCATTTTCATCACCTTGTGTCAAGGTTATACTATCAACATTCCTCATCACTGTTGGAATTAACTGACATCACTGGATGAAATAGTGTTTGTCAGGTTTCCCCATTAGAAAGATCCATTTTTTTTCTCTTTATTATTCTGCATTCTTTAGAGAGAACTTGCTAAGTACAGCCTATATTTAAGGCTTGAGTTATTTAGTATTTAGATAAATAATTTGGAGTTCTTCTGCATGGGAGCTTTTATTTTCCATCTTTTTTTTAGATTTCCATTTATTTTTATCAGTGTTGGAGATTTAGGTCCTTATTTTATATTTTGGGTTTTAATGCTATATTACTTAATTTTGTTTCTCAGATTGTTCCAGCTTTGGCCATTTGGAACTATTCCAGTTCTCCTGTGTTACTTTGATGTATCACTACCAATATGAATTTTTTTTTTCTTTTTCCTAATGAAACATTCTGTACTTTTGGACAATAGAAGATATTCCAGATTCAACCTTGTATATTTTCTTCCCTTGTCCTCCAGTAAGCCATTCCCCCCCCCCCAAAAAAAAAAAACTCTGGTTCCTTTTACTGAAGAATGGTATTAGAAACCAAGATATGGGGATTAAGTATGTTTATTAGTATTTATAAACCATTGCTTTTAGGCTCTCTCCGCTGAAGGAGCAACAAAATGTCTGTGTGCAGAATGACCTGTATATACACATGTAGCTATAAATAGTTCAGTACGTAACTATATTTCCCTACATTAGGCTTGTATATCTGACTCTGATCCATTACCACATCAATCATTTACCTTTCTCCCTTGTGTATCTACAACACCCAACTCTCAACAGTGAGAAACTTGGCTTCTACCGTCTACCACCCATTCATTGATTTGTTTTTCAACTCCAGTATACATGTACAGCGTTATCAGGATTGTTAAACTACACCCCCTTTAGAAAGAAGTTTATCAACTAGAGTACTATACCTAGTTTAGCCTCTTGTCTTTAGTCTTACAGATTTCTCTTACTTTCACACTTACTTAAGACAGAAATGTTTTCCTCTACTCCCTTCATTTAGCATGTTTCATATATTTGCAATACATATAGAAGCCTCTTTCCTTCTTTCCTGGGTCGTGTTTTTAGTGTGGTATCATGTAAGTATTCTCCTATATTATCTACTAGAAAGTTTATATTTACATTTTACATTTAGTCCTATAATCTAGTTTGAGTTAATTTTTGTGACAGAGCATGCCTGTGTCTAGGTTACAGTCAGGGATGGAAACTTTGAAGATGTGCTTGGTTATAGGAGAGAGGATTTAAAATACTTCTCTCTGTCTTCGTCTCAGCTTCTGTTCCTGTCTCTGTCTCTCTCTCTCTGGGTCTGAATTTCAAGGAGTGTGAATATCTATGTGTCTTGACAATAGATTGAGGTAATGATGGCCTCTGCCACACCATGTACTTTCAGATGGGAGTTAGGTGGACTGCAAATTAGAGATTGGGGATCACGTGAGAGATCATAGATTCTGGATTCAGACATCCTAATAGAATCCTAAGTCTTTTTTTCCAGCTAGTTGACCTTGTTCAAATTTTAGATAACCTCTTGTGTCTTGGTTCTCCCATCTGTATGAGCATAATATCAGTCTATATTCATAGAGATGATTTAAGGTCAAATTAATATTTATTAAGTGCTTGGGACAAAACCTGGGGCATAATACCTGGTATAAAAGCATTTGAAAAGTATTAGAGATTTAAATACAAATTTAAACTCAAATTATCTCTAGATATTTGTTAGTTTTTTTTTTGTTTTTTTTTGTTTTTTTTGGTAACGTTTTACCTTAAACAAATTCTGAGTTATTAAGGACTTTTGGTATGTATGTATGTTTGTGTGTATGTGTTCCTCTCTGAATGGTTGGAATTGAGGGTTGCGGTTGGTGTCTGTGTTCATGCATGGACCAAAATGTTAAATGGAGTATGTTATTTGCATTGTGGCCAGTGTAATAACTAAGGACACTGAACTGCAGGCAGAATTCGAGCCCACTCATGACTGTATGCTTCAGCTTTTCTGTGCTATAAGAAACCCCCTCTTCAACAACTTTAACATTTCTGAAATTAATTTTCTGTTTATTTTCAATAGGTGAGACAGCGTTGTTTATAGTGCACATTAGCAGAAATATAGAATTTCTTTCTTGAGGAAGAGTGGTCCCAGTTTTACCTCATATCAAACCCATCAGGCCATGGCTACTTGGTTGCAGCCAGTTCTGAATGTCAACCGTGGAAAGAATGACCAAAAGAAAGACACTGTAGCTGTGCCTAGTGGTGTTAGCAATGAGATGGCCTTTTCATGGAGCCATCTGGAATCCTTGGCTGATTGTTTTTTTCTCTACTCTCTGTTTTAAATGTACAATTTCTTGAATTTTTCTTTTTTTTTTTTGTCTTTTGTCTTTTTAGGGCTACACCTGTACCATATGAAGGTTACCAGGCTAGAGGTCGAATATGAGCTGTAACTGCGAGCCTATGCCACAACCACAGCAACACATGATCTGAGCCACATCTGTTACCTACACCACAGCTCATGGCAACGCCAGATCCTTAACCCACTGAGTGAGGCCAGGGATCGAACCTGCGTCCTCAGGGTACTAGTTGGATTCATTAATTACTGAGCCACGATGGCAACTTCTGAATTATTCTCTTCTCTATTTTCCCATAGTAGTTTCACTTTTGTTTGACCAACATTTTAATTTAATTTGTTATATTCATCCTTCCAACTCTTTTCCCTGTGCCCTCACTTATTCTCTAGGTTTATCTATGTTCACACCCACTGACCTTTTATATCCACAGTGGCTGCTTCATACCATTGTTCAGCTTTTTGCAAATTAGCATTTGCCAAACTCCCTCAAAGGATGATATTAACTATCAGAAATTTTTGTATGAGGTAAATCAGTGTACAAAGGGTTATATTTCTCTTTACAGAAATAGCAGTAAGTAGAGCTCCAGACTATTAAAGAAGACAGTTAAAAAAAAAATAAATGCAAACCCATAGCCCCAGAGCATGACACACGTATTTCTTTATGTGAAAATAAAACTGAAATAGGAGTTCCAGTTGTGGTTCAGTGGTAACAAACCTGACTAGTATCCATGAGGATGAGGATTCAATCTCTGGCCCTGCTCAGTGGGTTAAGGATCTGGCATTGCTGTGAGCTGTGCTGTAGGTTGCATACACAGCTCGGATCCTGCATTGCTATGACTGTAGTATAGGCCTGCAGCCACAGCCCCAATTCGACCACCCCTAGCCTGTGAATTTCCATATGCTCAGGGTGAGCCCCCCACCCCCAAAAGAAAGAAAGAAAGAAAGAAAAAAAAAGCAAGGGAGAGGTGGTTTCCTGCCAATTGATTGTTTCAATCGTCATTTAAAAACTTGAATCTAATTTGTCATGTTAAATATCAACTCTTAGGTGTTTGCCGTCTCCTAGATCAGGGTTTCTCAATCTTAGCATTATTTTTTTGCCATAAAAGTCTTTGTCTCAAGTGGCCATCCTGCTCTTTGTAGAATATTTAGCAGCATCCCTTGTCTCAGCAACACTAAATGCTAGCAGAACCCCCGCCCCCCAACCAGTTGTAAAAAACAAAAATGTCTCTAGGCATTGCCAAAAGTCCCATGGGAGCAGAATTGCCCCCAGTTTAGAACTGCAGCACAAAACATTTAAAAAATTACTTTCTAGGAGAAGTTTAACTCCATGGGAAAAAGATATGGGGAGATAGAGAACTTGAAAGTAAATATGAGTTGGAAACTTAGGCAGAACTTCAAAGAATTATATTAAAGTTGCAATGTTATGTGAGCCTGCTTAATCATTCAAATTTGTACTTGGTGTTTGTTTTATTTGAGTAGAACTCTTTAATAACTAGCAGTGTAAAGGGAAATGATATTTTATTTTTATTATGGTAAAATAAACTCTTTTCCTTGGGATCTCTTAGTTTTTTTCATGAACACTGCCTTTGAGTCATGATAATGTTAAATATTATACCAATTTGTGTGGCTAAAAAACGTGAAAGACACAAAAGACACTTAACAAGATACACAGAATCCAAGAAGCAACCTGAAGTCTGAAATCCATATTCTCTTACTTATAGCTTAAAGCTACTTACTGCTGTTTGGGGTTTTGGTTTTTTGCTGTAAATTTTTAAAAAGACGTGTTCTGTTTATAGTAAAATTTAAAAATACTCATTTATTAAACTCTCACAACTAAGGTCATGTTAAGAAAAGATTCTCAACTTTTAAAAAGCCTTCTTAATTCTGCCTAAAATTTTGCATGTCATAGGTACTGAACTAGAATAAATCAGCTTTATTCTAGAACAAGTAGGTTGCAGAAAAAGCTAGAGACCATAAAAGTCTCAGAAAAAATTCAAACGAGAAATTATTTCTGGTTGAGAATAAGGAATGATCCAGGATTTGTGAAGCCTGAAGCTTAGTAATTAGTAGGGCCCCTTTCAAGAAATAATAATGCAAAATTTTATGTACAATAGTTGTAGGAAGAGGAACATTTATTTAGAGTTAAGAAAAGTAAATGACTACAGTTACACTTTTTTAAAATGCTGACAAGTTGCACAAAAGCACAAACTGCAAAACAAATGTCATGTTATTTTTATTAATTAACTGCCAGACACCCTCTACTATGTCTCTTCCCTGTAATTTTTGGATTCTTAGTCTGATAGCCTCTTTATATGACATTGATTTTATAATAACTTTTTCTATAGCAAGAATTTTTTCAACTGATTTATAATTTTCTCTCTAATGCTTAGTTGAAATAGCTCATTTTCATTAACAAAGTTATTTTCAGCTACGCAGTAATTTTTGGTAATACCATGTAAATTTTTAGGATTAATGTCAAATTTGGAAATACCTCTCAAGTTTCTCATTTATAATATACAGGCTTTGATATAATTTCTCAGACTTTTCAGGTTTGGTACATTCCAAACGTTGTTTCCCCTCTAGTCACAAATTTCTAGAGTGACACAACATAGGACACATCGATTTCACAATCACAATTACTATCCTGATACCTTTATGCCGTATCAGTGAGTGAGTTCACATAGCAGATAGTAGGAATATTCCTAGAAGTCATCTTTAAACAAGAACTGATAACAATAACTTAATTCTACATAGGTAAAGGTGTTAAGAATATAATCATATCTCACTAAACCCCAATTAAATACATTCTCACTCAACTTCTCCTATCAGTCACAGCAGTACTCATGACCACTCCATGGGCCCACCTGATAAAAGATGAGGTATGACAGAGGGAACACAGAGTAGACAGCGACAACAGTCTTAGTACATTATGACTTTTTGCAAACTTCATAAAAATGTATGATTGTTCATGGGAATATATTAATTGTGAAGCACTTTGTACTGTGGGCTTCATTAATTCCATTACATGTTTTCACATGGGGGGTATCTTCAGTGGAAAAGAAACACCATTTTATTCTATCACGACATGCAAGCCATGTCATTGCTTGCACTACTTCTTTGCATTTTTTAAATTGTTTATACGATGTGGCACAAGCATGAACATGTCATGACTGTGTAAGAGATGACTTAGGGCTTGTGTCTGTTCCTGTTTTTTTTTTTTTTCTTTCTTTCCTGGTAAAGCAGTCAACTATAAGGATTAGAGATATTTGCTGTGGGTTTGGCAGGCTTTAAATCCTGGGAACATTTACTACCTGCCTGACTTTGGAAATGTTCCGTCATTTCTGTATACTCCATTCTCTCACCCTCCACTTGCAGAAGATAATGCTTTCCTGGGTTACTCGGTCTTTCCCACGAAACTTTAAATTTTCTAAGGGTACGGGCTGCAGCGTAATGACAAAGGGGCCCCTGTTACTTCACAAATTGCATGCAGTGGGTACTTTGAAATGTTTGTTGAATGATAGTAATGAACGAAAAGCTGTTTGCTAAGGCCTGTAGTCTAATGAAGTGATCAGAGAAGTAAACAATGAGAATTTGATGTGATTAAGAATTCTAGTGGGACATACCTGAAACAGACAGAAGTATAGTAGAGGGACAATGAATAACAACCTCTGGAATGTTAGGAAAAGCTTTTAAAAAGGGTGAGGTATCAGTGGGGGCTTCAGAAGCAAAGTAGGGATGAGCCTACAGAGAAGAGAGTTAGGCATTCCCAGTGGAAGGTACACACTCTATGGTAAATAAGGAGAGAGACACAGAAGAAAGAAAGCAATGTTTTCCACCTGGAGCCTAGGGTGCACATGGGACCATAGCAGACAGTGAAGTGGAGAGGTGGGCAGGAACCAGATCTGCAAGGACCTGGAATTTATTATGCCAAGTTCCTTAGAAATTAATGGAAGTCATTGGATGGATGCGAGCAGAGGAGGGACAAATCCAACTTCTTACCTGCTGTAACTACTTCTGACCTCTTGGGTCAAGTGCCCTGAGGAGAAGTTTTTTTCTTGGGTCATCCCCTAGTATTTACACCCCACAGCCTCTTGTTAACCCCTTATATCCATATTTAGTCTTTTACTAAAATGATACAAAATGGTTACCTTGCTACACTTACCTTCTTAGATATTTAGTGCTTCTGGACCACATGAAGTTTTTGTCAAGTCATATTGGCAAAGCCGGCAGATTATAATTCACTAAACAGCAAGATATATGGTCTGGCATATCTTATTTTAGTTAAATGAATTTTATGATACTTAACTTAAATATATTATCCTTAAATCTTGGGTTATAAAAATTCACACTAAACTCTGAAAAAAAAACCGTGAAAATTTATGTTACTACAAATTTTCACTCTTGCCTCATGCATATGCTGTATTTCATTTTATGATTTCAGTGATTTCCATTGACACCTGCCTCCCTTTAGAAACATTCCTTTGAGCTTTATAATGTGAAAAACAGGGCAGGATCATCTGTGTACTCCTGCCATCTGCTGGTCATAGCTGAGAACAAAAATTTGCATCTTATTACTCTTCTGGAAATGATTAAGGTGTGGATAAATATTGTGAAATTAAATCCATTTGTAGAAAACAGAGATAAAGTAATCAGTGATTCATCTCTAGTCAGTATTGAGAAGTTCCTTATTCTGTTTCTTATAAGAAGCTCTCCATTTCATTTGTTCATCCTGAGCTCTGTGGTGAAGAAAGATCCTTCATTTGCATGATTCTACTTGAAGTTTACATGTGTTTCTGGCAAACATTTCTCTTCAGTCATGCCATTCTCTTCCTGTGGTACCTATACTCCTTCTCAGAATAGCAACTCAAACAGCTTACACTGTGTGACCAGTGGGTCGAGAATATTTTGCTGTTAGTGTATACAGTAAGGGACTTTTTAAAGAGTTATGATTTCTTTTTCTTTTTTTTTTCTTTTTGTCTTTTTAGGCTGCCCAGGCGGCATATGCAGGTTCCCAGGCTAGGGGTCAAATTTGAGCTGTAGTGGATGTCCTACGCCACAGCTACATCAATGCCAGTCCCGATCCTCCTCTGTGACCTACACCACAGCTCATGGCAACGCTGAATCCTGAACCCACTGAGAGAGGCCAGGGATGGAACCTGCATCCTCATGGATACTAGGAGGATTTGTTTCTGCTGAGCCACCACAGAAACTGAAAGTTTTGATTTCTTAATGTATTGCTTATACAAGTGAAGTTATGGTCACTATGTTGGTAAGTCGGCCCTAAGAAAAAGGACAACTGGCAAAGGAGTTTAAAAATGTAAGCTTGACTCTAAATCTCATTATTTACCTCACTTAAGCGCGGGAAGAACTTCCCTGAGCTACACACACGTTGTAATTTCAATAACTCAGGCATAATATATCATAACTGAATGAACTCTCAGGTGTTTAGACTGTAAGATCGCGGTTTGTATCTTAGCTTGGCAGAGAGGGCATGATTATCTTTAAACTAATGCTTTAGTAAAATTCTGAACTAATTTATTGTGATGAGAGATGATCGAATGAAATAATCAGTCCTTATAGTTTCTGTGTCCCACATACTTTTCAAATATCTGATCTGTTCACACCAGCTGGTGCATCCCATTCTACCAGTACTCATCCCAATTTTCCTGTTTTAACACTGGACTGCCCGTTGGTACCAGGCTGTGCTCCTCCCAGCATAATCCTAATGTATGCAGCAAATAGTTTAGTACTAAAACCCAGTATTATTTTCCCCTTTCATCATTTCACTTATGGCGTTGGTTGTCATAAGTTAGGGCTTGTAGTAGGCAATCCCAGAGACTGACAAAGGTTCAGGATATTTATTAAGTATTTATTAAATAATGTCTTTGGGATCAATATCTGTGGAAGGGAAGGGAAGGAAACTGGATTGAGCAGTTTAACTCTCAACTGGATTGAGAGTTAAACTGCTGTTATGAAGGCTTGATGACAGAGTTAACACCATAGAAACATAATGGCCTGTGAACACTACTTTTCCCATGTTGAACCAAAATAGTTGGACCTCTGCATCATAACTCCATCAGTTATTGAGTGTGGCCCACCTGGAGAATGGCATGCTCGCAGATGGAATAGTAGTTCTTTATAGCTAGGGCAATCCCAGAAAGACAAAAGCAGAAGGGGGAAATGATGGTGGATCTTTAGCCAAAGCAATGTGTATATTTTCAATTTTTCTTGACTCTGTTCAGAAATAGAATGAGTAACTATAAATTTTACCCAAATAAGAATACTTAATCAACAGTATCTTCTTGTTACCTCAACTGACTCTTCTATGCGGAAGTCAACTGGTCCCACCCACAAAATATTTGTATTGTGCTGTACTCCACAGCTGTGTTTTTTCATGTGCTTAAATCTTAGGTATTGAGCACTCTTTTTATGCATTGATACAAGCTCCACCATTTCGACTTCAGGTAGGAATTTCTCTGAATCTCCTAACCTGTCATTCCAGTTGGCATTAACTTCCTTTAAGCTTCAAATTCTCTGTGTTGGTGAGATTCAATAAATAGTATCTTTAAATGTTTGCAAAACATAAGGTACAACACAATTATCCAATATAATGATAAATACTGCCAAAAGCATGTAAAGCTTTGAGTAATAAGTACAGTGTAATGCCTAAATCTGCAAGTTACTTATCCTATGACCTTGAGCCAAACCATTTGACTTATTTCAGCACAGTCTATTTTGTTAACTAAGCATATCATTATCTATCTCGTTCCTTTGTGAATATAAAAGAGGAAAATGACATAAAGGAACTTTGCCAATGGCAAAGCATGACATAAATGCTACGAATAGCTTCTTAGTTCTGGGAATGCAGCCCCCTCTCAAATCTTAATGTATACACCCTAATTTGCTTTTCTTTTTCTTAGAATACAGTTTTATTTTTATTTATATATATATTTAGGGGTGCACCAGTGGCATGTGGAAGTTCCCAGGCTAGGGTTTGAATAAGAGCTGCAGCTACCAGCTTACACCACAACCACAACAACACCAGATCCAAGCCACATCTGCAACCTATGCCACAGATCGCAGCAACACCGGATCCTTAACCCACTGAGTGGGGCCAGGGATTGAACCCACATCCGCATGGATACTAGTCAGGTTTGTTGCTGTTGAGCCATAATGGGAACTCCTTGTTTCTTTTTAATGCTAACCTAGCTCCTCCTTTTTTTTTTCTCTCTTGCTTTTCCTATCCTAAAAAAAATCTCCATTACCTACCTCTTAATGATGAATGAGTCTCCTCTCTTTTCACTACTGATATAGAGCCTTCCATCTTCACTAGTCTGCACTAGGTGCTAATCTAGGACCCCTGGCTTCTTCATGGGCAGCGTTTCCTGGGTCAGTACCATATGTTTTTATTGTTATTTAAGTTTGAAACCCTTTACATACATAAGAGTTTAAAAAATAGTTTAATTAAAAAAATTACATATACACACAACTACTCATATTTCAAGTTTTTATATTAATAATGCATGTACCTGAAATATTAATATACAAATAAGATCAGAATTAGAATGTATATGAAAGAATAATTGTTAGAGACTTCCTCCTCTTTTTTGCCTACTTACCTTCATATCATAAAATCATTGCTACTTTCTGATTCTTTATTCTTAGCCTCATTCTATTTCAGGGTCAGAGCGTCTTTGCTTCTTCTGGGATTGGTGCCATGCAAAGAAAGGTTGGCCACCCAGAGTTGAAAATAGACTGGTATAGACTATTGGGTAGTTGGATAAAGACTTTAGCCTCCTGAAAGTGTGATTCTTTGTAAACCCATTCATTTTAAATTAGTGAAATAATGGAAGTAGATAGCTGAACAAAATCGGTTAATTTTGTCTTTGATCAGAAAGACAGTGTGGGGAAAATGATACAAATAAGAAAGTTTTCATAGTAAGAAGGGACAGTGTTATAAGCAGGAAGAGTATGGAGGACTAGGGGGAGGAGGGCCCTCAGTGGAGAGCACTTGTCAGTGAGGACGAGTCAGTATGTCTGTGAAAGAGTACGTAAAATATTTGACTAGTAGAAGGAATAAGAAAGAAGCAGAGAAATGTAAAGACAATTCTTAGCCCTCATCTAGACTGAGATTCTTTTGATTTGTTAATTCATGAGTTTAGTTTTAAAATAAGATGATTATTTATTGACATTCTTTTTTATTTATGTTTTAAATTGAAGTACAGTTGAAGTACAGTATTATGTTAGTTTCATGTGCACAACATAAAGAGTCAACATTTAAATACATTATGAAATGACTTTCAGTATAAATCTAAGAACCGTCTGTCCCCATACAAAATTATCACAATAACATTGACTGTATTTCTTGGTCTGTATTTTACATCCTTATGACTTATTTATTTAAAACTAGAAGTGTGTGCCTTTTTATCTAATTCACCTGTTTCACCCAGTCCCCTACCTACCTCCCCTCTGGCAACCACTCATTTGGTCTTTGCCTATATGAGTCTGTTTTCATCATGTTTTGCTTGTTCATTTGTTTTACTATTCCACATATGAGTGAGATCACATGGTGTTTCCAACTTATTTCACCTAACATGATACCTTCTAGACCTAACCATGTGGACCCAAGTGGCATGATTTCATTTTTAATGGCTGAGTAATACTCCATTGTGTTCACATCTTTATTCATTCATCCATTGATGGAAACTGAGGTTGCTTCCATATCTTGTCTCTTCTAAATAATGCTGCAGTAGACATAGGGGTGTACTTTTATTTTTTCAATGGTGAATACCCAAAAATAAATTTGTGTTCTTCAGGTAAATGCTCAAAAGTAAATTTTCTGGGTCATATTGTAGTTCTATTTTAAATTTTTTGAAGGGCCTCCATACTTTTTGCCATAGTGCCTGTACCAATTTACAACCCCACCCAAAGTGGATGTTATTCTTAAAGATTTGTCTTTTCACAAAAATTTTTCTAGTTCTTCTCAAGTGTTTCCTTTTTATGTTCCTCAGAATAGATGATTCAGTGCACCTCCTGAAGGTAGCCAGTTTCAGTTGTGTGTGGTTTATCTTTCCTGTTCATCTTTTTTTTCCCTTTTCTGGCGCCCTGCAGCATATGGAGTTCCTGAGCCAGAGGTCAGATCTGAGCCACAGTTGCCACCTATGCTGAGGCGGGGCCAGGTCCTTAATCCACTGTGCCAGGCTGGGGATTGAACCTGAGTCCCAGCACTCCCAAGGCACTGCTGATCCCTTTGTGCCACAGCGGGAACTATTTCTGTGTATCTTTTTGTTCAGGGAGCAAGTGCATGAATATATTTTTGTTTACCCCCTATTTGTTAAAAACATGTACAAGCTGTGGGTTATCTTTCACATAACAGTGTATTTGTTTGTAGACTCTCCTGTTTTTATAGCTGCACGGCATTCAATCCTAAAGATGCATCATGGTGTGTTAAAAAATCTTTCCATATATATAACGTTAAGGATGCCTTAAATAGTTTTTATTTATAAAAATGATTAAGTAAATAAACTTGTATATATTGATTTTTATGTTGTTATATAATTTCCTAGAAGTGAAATTGTTAGATCAAAACACAAACAAATATCTAGTTTTATTGGTTATTGCCAAATTCCCTTCAAAAAGGATTGTACCAGTTTACATTCTCATCAATAGTGTATTATATTTCAAGCAGTATTTTGAAAGCTTTTGTTTGTTTGCTTTGCCTCAAAAGAATTTGAAACAAAAAACTTTTTTAAGGAGAAATAGGTGTGTATTTCTCATACCTGTGAGATTTGATGGTGTGAAATACTAGCTCAAGTGTCTTCAAAATTCCCAATCATCAAATAAATATTAGGTTCATTTACTCTGTGATCCTTATTGATGATTTTTTAATTTAGGGAAAACGTATTTTCAGTAATAGATGATTTTTTAATGTAGGGAAAATATGTATTTTCACTTAAAATTCAGTTATTCATAAATTTGAGTTACCAAGGATTGTCTCGCTTGTACTCTCTTGATTCTCCTCCCTCATAATTCTGAGTATAGTAAAGTGAAATAACTCATGTTTTGGGGAGTTCCCATTGTGGCTCAATGGGTTAGGAACCTGAATAGTATCCATGAGAGTGTGGGTTCAGTCCCTTGCCTCACTCAGTTGGTTAAGGATCTGGCGTTGCTGGGAGCTGTGGTGTAGGTTGCAGATGCAGCTTGGATCCTACATTGCTGTGGCTGTTGTGTAGGCTGGCAGCTGCGGCTCCAATTTTCCAATTTGATTCACAGCCTGGGAACTTCCATATGCCATAGGTTCGGCCATAAGAAGCAAAAAAAAAAAAAGAAAAAAAGGGAAAAAAAGAAAAGAAAAAACACTAAAAACATATTTTGAAGTCTGGCAAAACTGGTTTTTGAATTTCACAATTTTCAGTCATGTGATATTGAACAGTTTGCTAAAGTATTTGTTTTTTAATCTGTAGCATTGGCTCTAATTATATTTCCTATTCTATGTATTGCTAGGGTTAAATAAGATAAACTATGAACTTTACATAAGGCATCAGAAATAAGGTAAATTTAAATTATATTTCTCCTTATTTTGGGTGATTGAGGTTTGATTAATCTTTTTTTAAGTTTGCTATTTTTCTTTTTATCAATGAGTATCATACTTTTAATTATACTTATGTCTTCCATTTGTCAAAATATTTTTCTTTTACAAACACATTTTACATAAGTTTTGTAAGTAAAACAAAGCTGGGCGTTCCCATTGTTACTCAGAGGGGTTAAGGACCCAGTGTTGTGTCTGTGAGGATGTGGGTTCAATCCCTGGCCTCACTCAGTGGGTTAAGGATCTGGTGTTGCTGTAAACTGCCCTGTAGTTCACAGATGCAGCTTGGATCTGGGGTTGCCATGGCTGTGGTGTAGCCCTCAGCTAAAATTCTGATTTGATCCCTAGTTTGGAAACTTCCATATACCACAGGTATGACTGTAAGAAAAATAAATAAATACATAGGGAAAAAAAACTGGCAGAGATTCTAATAAATCTTGAGATTACTAATTTTTAAAATGATTCTTAAAATGTCTGAATATTTTTTTTTCTTTCTGAAAAAATAAAAAGCCACAGGATTACTACAAAAATTTGTTTGTCTCTGGTCTTTTAGTGGGAGCTTTATTTGTTACGCCCTTCAGTGTAGGTAAATGCTTCTCTATAATAGACATTTATTCTCTTTGTAAAATGAAAATAATCAGTAATGGGAAAACTACGCCTGTCCAAAATGCATGTATCAAAGTCTAGGTGCCTTTCCCTAATTTTAACAAGTATTCTGTAGTTTATAACTTAGTATATTGCATGTCAGTCTTTAATCTTAAACATTTTCCTATGCTTAAATGGAAATGTTTATGAGTGTCATAAGTTAGCATGAAATTTAAGAGTTGCACTGATTTTAAAGACTCCTTCTCTTGTGTGTGAGTACGGAAGACAAAACTGGACTGTTTGGTTTACATGGGCTGTTAGATAAATTGTATAGTAATTTTATAAACCAAAGTTTCCCAAGTTTAAACAGTTTAAAGAATCTCTTCATGAAAGTATCTGCTTCCTTTCCTGCGACCATCATTTGTGTATTGTACATAGAATGGTTATGCATGTTTGTGCATATAACAGAATTAAAGTATTCATATCATATGAAACTCATTTACACTAGTTTAGGAGTTTAGCCTGTCAAGATCATGAAAAGAAAGCTTGCTCATTTATTTATTTTGTTAGCACAATTTCTATGGAAATAATTTCTGTGGGAATCTCTCTTAAACATAAAACTAAAGAATGATTAGCATTACTTAAAATACATGCTATTTTTTTCAATGTCTTCAAAATTTGTTATTAACTTTGGTAGTCTTAATTTTCAATCATAGGTTAAAGGTAAAAAGAGATTAGGAAGTAATCTGGTTTAACATTCATTTTCTCTAAAATTTATACCCTTAAGATGTTTAAAATGTCAGCCATTATAAACAATTCCAGGGCGTTCCCTTGTGGTGCAGCAAGTTGAGGATCTGATGTTGCCACTGCACCAGCTCCGGTTGCTGCTGTGGTCCGAGTTCAAACCCTGGCCCGGGGAAAACAAACAAAATGCTGCAGGCACAGTGAAAACAAAGAAAAAATTATATATCTATCTGTTTCTTTCTTTATTCATCCAGTATATATTGTGTCAGGAAATGTTTTAGGCTACACATAATTGAACAAAATAAGCAATGCTGTCTGATTTTTGCACCAACATTGATTATATTCTTGAGTAGAATTCCATGAAATGCTAAAGGAAGTTATCTCTAGTTAGAGGAATCTTGAATTTAGATTTTTCAAATTTGGGATAATGATTTGAAATAACTGTCCAAAAACAGATTAATTAAATATGTTATGGCACCTGACTATAATGATTTTATAGATGACAAATTTGCAACAGTTTGAAATGACTTAGGGACTTCCAACCCTCTTTCCTCTGGTTTACATTATATTTTATATACAACACCTACCGCCTTCTAAAATACTTTATAATGTGCACATTTATTATTATCTAACCCCTCTGTGCTGCTTCATCTGTAAAATCAAGATAAAAATAGTGCCCACCTCATACAGTTACTGTGAAGAATAAATGACTTTATTCCTCTGCATCTTTATGATAGTGCATGGAATATAATAAACATTTAACAATATTGGCTATCATCATCATCATCATAATCATTATCATTCAGTGGCTATAATTCTCTTTCTCGAGATGGACCCTGTGCATATGATAAAAATAGCACAGAGGTAATCCTCACACATCCAGTAAAGTTGTACATAAACATATAGCTTGGAGCAATATTCACATCTTTAATCATACCAGAGCTTCGCTTGATAGTATAGCTGTCTTCGAAGACCCAGTTTTGTTCAGTACTGTTAGAGAAACAAAACATTGGGCTGTTTCAATGATGCTGAGTATGTGAGTGCTGGAAACTGTATTTGCTGGAAATTATATCAAGCGCAAGCTTTCCACTTTGTCCCCATGTCCCTCGTCTTGTGGGAATTTTTCATTGAAATTGGTCTCCAGAGGCATGAAATATCAGAATCACTCTTTGCTAAAATGCGTTCTTTAAATGTACTTTCTTTTCCTTATTTCTAGTTTCATCAGAAAAATATTTTGACTGCCTGAGTAAATAGTATGAGTCAAATTTAATCTAGGAGTTCCCATAGTGGCTCAGAGGTTAACAAACCCAACTAGTATCCATGAGGTTGTGGGTTTGATCCCTGGCCTCACTCAGTGGTGTAGGTCGCAAAAGTGGCTCAGATCCTGTGTTGCAGTGGTTCTGGTGTACGCCTGCGGCTGCAGCTCTGATTTGACCCCTAGCCTGGGAACCTCCATATGCAGTGCGTGAGGCCCTAGAAGGACAAACCAAAAAACAAATTTAATCTAAACTTAATATGTGATAGCAGGTTAATAATTCCCTTGACACAGACACTTACCCAGACTTAAAGTTCTGTCACATTATGAAAAAAAGATAATTTATTACACGTGAGTATCCTGTGTAAAATTATTCAGGCTTCAAATATGACCAAGTCTTAAATGTGAAGATTTAACACCAACGTGAAAATTTGGAGACCCAGAAAAAAACACCGTAAAAGGTTACAGTGTTTCCCCAGAACTGAGATAGCCCAATGCCTCATGTGGGCAACAGAGATCTTGGCAATTAATACTTAAAACTGTTAAATTTCACAATATGTATAAATAAAATTGTTTACATCAGACAGCTTGTGTTAAAATTTCTACTTCATTCCAGAATGGGCATTTCTGAAATGCAAGTTAACCGTTCAGATTTAGACAGAAAGTAATCCAGGTGGCATAGTCCCTAAAAAGACCCCTTGCCCCCCCAAATATTCCCTAATTTAGTCTGGGAGTCTTAAGCTTTACCATGGAATTCTCATTTTCTTACTCTAATACTCCTAACACAACTAGGAGTATGTTGAGTACCAACTTGGTACAAATGAATCTTTTAAGACTTTTTCCCATTTATACTCGGATACATTTTTGCCTTTAAATAAATTACTCTTTAGTAAGAAAGATGTAGACCAGTAAGCTTAGTACAAACAATAAGTTCCAGTGTAGTGACAATTAATAGCTAGTATTTACAGAATGTCTACTACTTTACAGAAACTAACATAATTTATAAAGCTTACTTAAGTTAATAATACCTATAATCATGTCAGGTAGTGCTACTAATCTCCGTTTTACAGATAAGACAGCCAAGGCACACAGGGTTTGAAACATTTAACTAAAGCTATTGAGAAAGCAAGTGGTAGAACTAGGAATCTAACCCAGGCAGTATCTGGTTCCAGGACCCAAACTTTGAATTATTCTGCTAAGATCAAGTTTGAATATAGTTCTAAGAGGGCAAAGATAAGTAAGATTTAATTAAGCTTTTAGAAGAGATGAGGAATAGACAACTTTCAAGGAAAATGAGAGGATATAATATTTAAAATGAGTTTTGAAAGATGCATAGCTTTCCAGTCAGATGATCAAAGAAAAGATGCTTCAGGTAAAAAGAATAGCCTGAACAAAGCAAAGAAAGAGGGATTGATAATAACTGAAATGATTATAAACATTTCTTTGGCCCTTGAATAGTGTTCAAATAATTAAACTAGTATTTAGGGCCCAGTATGACCTTCTTTTGCTATTGTCTTCTGCTGTCTACTTTCCATGTTGTGATGTGTGCTTTGTTCTGCCCTCTGCATGCTTTCTTCCCTCTGTCCTCTATCTCTTCATTCACAGTTTTCCACCCATATGAAATGTACTCTGTGGATCTCTGCATGTGCTTCTTTTACTTAATCTTAATGGCCTAGTTTGTATTTATTTATTTATTTTTGCTTTTTAGGGCCGCACCTGTGACATACGGAAGTTCCCAGGCTACGGGTCAGTCAGAGCTACAGCGGCCAGCTTACACCACAGTCACAACAATGTTGGATCCTTAACCCACTGAGTGAGGCCAGGGATTGAACCCTTCTCCTCATGGGTACTAGTTGGATTTGTAACCCACTAAGCCACAACAGGAACTCCCAATTCATGGCCTAGTTGAGAAATGTCTTCCTTTTCAAGAGACTTTTCCCTCCAGCACAGAATTTTCCATTTCTCCTCCCCTCTGTTTCGTAGCACTTATGTTCTTGTACTTCCTCATGATACTCATTACTTCCCCAACAAAGTTTATCTATATATACATTTATGCATCATTCTAGTCATCTATAAATAACTGTTTGTCCCTAACATCCCTATCTCTGTCTATCTGTCTATATATCTATCTATCCATCCATCTACCCATCCATCCATCCATCCTTCCATAAATAGATCAGAAAGCTTTAATGAATGAAAAGTTGCCTAATAGAAGTTAAGATCTTAGGCTTTGTAGACTAACACAACTGGAAGGGAATACTAGTTCTGAGTTTACTAGCTTACAGAATAGCTAACGAGTTAGTTACACACTCTGAAGTTCCCTCACCTCAGAAGTGGGCATAAAAGTATGTCCCTCAGGACATTATTGTGAAGATTAAATTGAATAGCAAATGTAAATTGCATACCTCAATCTGAGCACTAATGAAATGATAGCTATGACTATTCCTGTTGTTAAGACAAGCAGAAAGTTCCCAGGAGCAGAAAATTAAGCATCACCAATGAAAAATAGAGCAGCATTTTTCAGTTTTTAGTGCTTATCCTTATCATATATAATCATCACCCCAGGATCTTATTAAAATGCCTTTGCTCCCATGCCTTTGCTTTCCGTACTGTGGAAAGCAAAGGCATGGGAGCAAAGGCATTTCAGTTTTTAGTGCTTATCCTTATCATATATAATCATCACCCCAGGATCTCATTAAAATGTCTTTGCTCCCAGATACTCTGATTTCCTAAGTCTTGTTTGGAGCAAGAATTTCCATTTTTAAGAAACAACCCAAGTGACCCTACTGCTGATAGTCCAGGGATGGTATTTTGAAGACTCAGAGAAGAAATGGCAAAGCAGAGAAATGGCCAGTGAAAATTCTCAGTTTGAAAAACAATGTTTATTCAACCAAATGGACCAGCCAGATGCAGTCAATCTCTTACCAGTTCCTTTCCTATTTATCTCTCTCTCATTTTAGAAGGAAAAATTAGCCTTTTCTTTATCCATGATCTTCCAGATAATATATTCTTTCAAGAATAGAGGTTTTGATGCTTACATTTAAGAACTTAGCATATTCCTTTGATTTTCAAAGAACAAAGGATAGCTATAATAAAGGAAAAAAAGCAAAAAAAAAGGTGACTGTATATAGAGGTCAGTTATATTTCCTTAGAGTATTGTATTTTTCAGTTTCTTGCTTGTAGATCTCTGATTCACCTGAGTTTCTTTTTATGTATTGTGTGAGGTATGGATCCAGTGCTGTCTTTTTTCCTAATGATAATCCGGTTGTCCATCTACATGTTTTATATTTAATCTTTCCCTGAGTGATATGAATGGCACTTTTTATCACATACTAAAATCTTATATATACATGGTTCTATTTCTAAATATTTTCTTTGATTTCGTTCAACTATCTCCCAAAGGGAAATAACACTTCATCAGTTACTCAGTGATCATTAGAATTGTAAGCACTTTTTTTTGTTGTTAGTCTTTTGTTAGTTGTTGAAATCAAGAGACAGGCCATTGGGAGTTAAAATAAATGGTTTTTGCAGAAACAATTGTTTCAGCTCAGCTTAGTGCTGGCCCCTTTTTCAATTACCATCTCTCTCTCTGTTGTCTGTTTTGAAGAGATGGGAGTATTCTAGAAAGATCCAGGTGTTTTATTTAGTAGGGAATTCCAGTCAACTTTTAAGAGGAAGGATTTAAAGTTTATACCTTCCAAGCGATCTCTTTCAAGTTAGCTTTCTTTCCCAAATGAGATGGTTATTGTATGTGACCATGATATTGCCTTTGATTTTTGTTTACTTGAATTAACGTCAGCAAATACAGAGAAACCGAATAAAAACTATGGCAAATGGTATTTACTACAACAAAAGACAAAGACTTTCTTTCAAGGAATCTTTTCAATTATCACCTCTTGAAGTCAATTAATGGAGCTAAACTAGATTATGTATGCAGATATTGTTCATCCAGATGCCATCATTCTGTTAAAATGACTTGTTGAAGTTCTGTCTTTTATTTCTTTGTGATATTCTTTATGGAATATACTTTTTAAAATTGCCTATGGTTTTTGTATTTCTTTTATATCAGAACTGTAACTTAAAGGATAAAATATTGACCATGACTTAACATTAACACAGCTCTTCAAAATATTATGTAATGGAGACATTACCTAGCTTCACCACTGCTTAACCACTGCACATTTGAGTAGGACTTATTTAATCCAGATATCCCTTCAGTCACACTGTATACGTGCAGTGCTTTGTTTATGTAAGACTCTACGGGGATAACAAAGGGTTTCTTATAAAAAAATGAATTTATTCTATGGAGTGACAATTGAACACGTTCCACCATGGAGTTAACGTAGGAGTTAATGTATTTATTGACTGAAAAAAAAGGCACAATTTAAAATTTGAGAGTTATGTTTTATTCAGTGGATAAAACTGAAAACTTCAGCCTAGGATACAGCATCTCAGATAACTCTGAGAGACACTCCAAAGAGGCAAGGGAGGAGCCAGGATATATACAAGTTTGGGCAACAAAGATCAGGTAATTGGAACATCTAAAGATTACTGGTAATTAAAGAAAACCAGATATCTCAAATTAAGGAATTTAGTGCTTTTCTGTTTATGGGAAGATGCAGAGGTATAGACTCACTGAAATTATTCCTTTGATACTCACCTCAGCTATTTGGGGACAGTGTCTTGCACTTCTCATCCTGAGTCTCCTCAGAGGGCACCATAAGGGGTGGCTGCAGTGGCTGACTGTTGGTGGGAAGCATCCTGCCTCCACTGTAAGCTCCCCCAGGACTCTCCACCAGAGAAATAGCTGTAATGTGATAGCTTGATGGCTGTAATATCCTTGTTTCCTGGTATGGCAGGCAACATTTTTCATTCACGTATGTTTCATTCACGTATGTAACACATTGACAAGGATAGAGTGATGTTCTTATACTAATTATTGATTGCTACACAAAGGAACAGATGAGAGGCCTTAGCCAGATTTGGTTAAGGGAATCAATTATATGGTGTTCTGGTTTCTGTTAGTTTTTGAATTATGTGATTCTCTGCCTCTTCTGGTGACCCATGGTGACTGTGTTCAACCAATTTATTATTTAAAAAAATGGACTGATCAGAAAGGAAATATAAATATTTTGATCATTGCTATGCCCTTAAATATATATTTTCATAGTATTTTATAACAGAATATAAGCTATTTCTGTTTATGATTTTGTACAAATTTTATATTAAGTAATCTTTATTAAATTGATTGTTCTAAAAATAATTTTCCTCTTAAATAGACTAACCTCTGCTATAGGGCAAATCCAAAAATGTTAGTCACAACATAGATGTTATCCTTCTCCCCCTGCAGTCTTCTGAAGTTCTCTTCCAAGCCGTGTCTCAAGGACCTAGATTTATGACTCTGAGAGCTTTGTTCTCTTGATGTATGATATCCACTCTCACTGTGACAGAAGGAAAAATGAACATGAAGAACAAATATCTGTTGTTTTCTCTGACTAAAAGTCCCTTCCCCCCACATCACTTTTAGTTATCTTATAGGACACTAGCCAGAATCATTCACTTGCCCCCACTCAACTATAATCTAAACACAAAGGCTGGAGTTCCCTTCGTGGCTCAGCGGTAAGGAACCTGACTAGTGTCCATGGGGACGTGGATTTGATCCCTGGCCTTGCTCAGTGGGTTACGGATCCAGTGTTGCCATGAGCTGTATCAAAGGTCACAGATGCAACTCAGATCTGGTGTTGCTGTGGCTGTGGCATAGACCTGCAGCTACAGCTCAGATTAAGCCCCCAGCCTGCGGCCCTAAAAACACTAAAAAAATTAAAAAATAAAAAATAAAAATAATAAAAATAAAATAAACATGAAGGAGTCTGGGAAATGTAGGCTAACATATGGGCTATTTGGTGAGCAGTAACTTCACTTTGCCACTTTGTAAAAGTCTGGCTTGTAAGCTGTGTAAACGAGGAAAGTTCCTTTTCTCTTTACATGTACTTGAAATTTTCTTTCTCCTGCAGCCCTGAGCACTTTATGTTTTCTGGTTGCTTCCTTCTTTGTGCTACTCATCTGTGTTGGTGAATATAGGAAAATATGAGAAAGAATAGGCTTTGCTCTCTTTGGAGGGCCAAGTAGTCATTTGCTTGCATTCAGAGCCCTAGAAACCTGGGCTGGGGAAACTTCTAGATGCCACAACACTCCCTGAGTAACATGTTTAATCACCTCCAGGTCAAAACAATTCTTGTATTCTTGTTTAATCTTTTTATTTCCAATACACAGATTACAGTGAAATAAACTTCCAGGAACAATTTTTTTCTGCTGTTTATATATGCTATCAGTGAGCTGATCTTATGCAAAAATTTCTGTTGGATTCGTCACTGCATCCTTCAGTGTAGAAACAGTTTGCCACCTGAAAGATAGCTTTACGATGCTGAATTGATAAGCAGGAGAACTAAATTACCTTTTTAGGTCTGTCACTAATAGTTGTTTTCTTCTTCAGCTATTTCACTTAACTTCTCCAGGCATTAGTTTCTTAATCTTTTAAATGAAGTCTGTTTCCAAATTTTATACTGTACACACACACACACGCAAAAAAACCTGTTTTTTTTTTTTTAATGAAATCTTAGTTTCCCTAAGTATGAACAAGGAGATGGAAAATTTTTTCTACCTGAAAAGGGGGTTCAGGAAAGGAACAGGTAGCTTATCCTTTTACTCTGGGTCAAAATCTGAGGCACAGCTGTCTGATTCTAGATCTCTAAGGAACAGCCCTTGACATCTACTGCCAGATGTTTTCAGGCATTTTCCACCTCCTAATGGCTACAATTTTTATAATTCAAAGATAAGAATGGATTTGGTTTTGTTTTTTCTCTATAGATCAAAGCTAATAATTCATTGCCAATGCTAAGCAAATGTATGGATTATGTACCCCTTCAAATAGATAATACTTCCCTACATTTGTCTAACATCTGAAATAAAAGTCAACAAAGAGTCATATTTTAAGTTGGTGAGGTGGCATCATGTATATTCAATGTATAAAATGTTTTCAGGTATTCCTGTGTTTTTTTTCCCCTAGACAAAAGGATGTGTCCTAATTTTTATATCAAAAAATGTAAATGCCACAATTAGGAGAATTATTCTCTCATGCAACTACAAAGAGTGTTGTTTGCATAAAACTAAATTCAATTTAGCCTTGACTCTAAAAGAAACTCAGAAAATTACATGATTTATTTCAAATTTTTAAAATGACATGCTCTTTTAGTTACTGAATCAGTCTTATTCTGGAGTATAAAATCTACAAAAACATCATGAAAAAATTTATGCTGAAGACAGTGACATCCTAGCAAAGCCTTCGGTTTTTGGAATCCCCAAATCTCTTATTTTCTATATAGTTTTCCTCTGGTTTCTGAACTAAAAATTCGAAGTCTCTTTTACAGTGAGGCCAATGGGGGTGCCGAAGATAGACATGCGAATTGGCCTTGGTTTTCTCATATTTAAATTGAGTAATTTTTTGGAGTTCCTGTTGTGACTCAGTGGTAATGAACCCAACTAGAATCCATGAGGATGCAGGTTTGATCCCTGGCCTTGCTTGGTGGGTTAAGGGTCTGGCATTGCCGTGAGCTGTGGTGTAGTTCGCAGGTGCAGCTCAGGTCTGGTGTTGCTGTGGCTGTGGTGTAGGCCAGCAGTTACAGCTCTGATTTGACCCCTTGTCTGGGAACTTCCATATGCCATGGGTGTGGCCCTCAAAAAAAGAGCAAAAAAAATGAGTAGTTTTTTTTTTAACTCTTCTTAGAATAATACTTTTATCACCTTCCTAAGAAAAGTGAGTCGCTTTAGTGAATGGCATTGACCACTTGATATTCCTAATTATTCAGTCTATATTCTTTCTCATTAATTTTATCTAAGATCTTTCACACACTGATTCATGCAGTAATTTCAACACCTCCCACATGTAAAACCCTACATGTGCATATTAGGCAGACATATGTATGCATTTATGCACACTTCATGCCTGTTTTCCTTTCTTCAATACTCAGTGAACTGCATTTCATTAGCTATTAAACTCCTTTTGATCTTTTCATGCTATTTCTAAGGTCTAAACTAAATTCATATTTAAGGTAGAATGTTAGTGTACTAGTACCCTGGTAAACCATTTAAGTAATCCACCTGAAGGACTCTTAAATGTCACTGATCCTGGAAAAAAACACTTGGATAGTGAAACTTAGGGCTTCCCTGGTTAGATTTTAGTTAATTGAAAGTCAAATTCTACACAGTGAGGTCTCAGCCATCCTGTCTGGCATGAAGATGCAGTAAGCAGAGGACTTCTTTAACACTTTGATAACGATAGCCACATCCATGTAAGGCATACCCTTTCACATTGCATTATCTTCAGTGGAAGCCATTGGTGTGGCCTGTGGCACCTCTTGGCACACACTGACAATGGTCAGACTGTGGCACCAATGCTTAATAGCTCTACAAAAGTATACTATAATATATAAAGATGAGAGAAAACTTACTGGACACATTTTTTGACAATTTGCAATAAAAATTCTTTGGAAATAACTTTGAGAAATCAGTGAGTCAAATGTTTTTTTCTTTTTAGATGAAGAACTTGAAATTATGAGAAAATGACACACTTATCTAAGGCCCAACAGCTAATCAAGGGGAAAGATGAGAAATGAGGCCAGTTGATCTGAATGCTGACCTGTTGTGCCACTCTATCTTGTGTTTGCTAACTTTGTGTTACACCCTGACTTATCTGAGTTTCATGGACAAGGACTCTGACAAATAGCTCATTTCCTTGTCACATATGTTCTATTGGATGTTGAGTAAATTATTAGAGGCTAGGATGGTAGTTTGGAATAATAAGAAAGCCTGTTCAACGTTAACACACAAGGCTAACCAAGTCCTCTGCATGCTGCAGTCTCATTCTAGAAGGAATTGCCAGCACCTGGATTGTGTTTTCTGTTGTGGATTCCATTATCTGGAAATAGATTTAATATGCAGGGCTTTCAACCTTCACAAGGATGGAATGTTTCTTTTCAAGGCTGATGACTTAGGATTGTTTGTAGCTTTTCCTGGAAAGGTTTTATTGGGTTATATTGAGCACTAAAATTAAGGTTGTAACTGCCCCAATTCAGTCAATGTCTTTGGGTCAGAGAGTCTAAATATTTTAAGATGTAGTATATTGCTGAACTTTGTCTCACTAGAATGACCTTGAATGGAGAAAAGATAAATGAACATACAAAAGGAAAAAGCAGGGCTAGATAAGTAAACTATCTGGGCCAGATAAGCAATCTTTAAAATGTCCACATTCAAAAAATGAAACAACAATCTCTATCTAAATTCCTCAAAATTATTATCAACATCGCTATTACTTCAGGAGGATATTACTTAGCACATTTGGAGAAAAAAAATGCATTTTGTAAACATTTGGTTATTTCTGAAGCTTGGAATTAGTTTTATTGGTAGCTGGCAATACTCAAAATTCTGTGTACCATTATGCGTTTTGTTAGGCTATTTTAAATGTCTCTCATCCTTTAAATAACAACTGAAGGCCACGTATTTAATATAGAATGAATCTTTATAAGGTATACTTACCAAGAAAATATTAGTAAGTTTTAATTAAAAATCGTCAATATAAATAGCAGGATTTCTGTATCCAAGTGAATAGTGTGGGGTTAAAAATGATGCGAAGCTCAGCAGGTATTAGTAAATATTTCAAAAGAAAATGTTATGTTTCAGGCATTGCACAGCACTCTCAAAATGTTTTATATCCTTTAGTTCTCAGTGCAACCATTTGAGGTCAGATTCAATATTCCAGTTTTGTAGATGAAGAAACAAGTTCATCAAGGATAAAGAAGTTGCCCAAATTGAGCGATAGATCCAAAATTCAAATTTGGGAGATTCAGAGACAAGATGGCTGAGTAGAATGACTCAAGTTCACCTCCTCTCACAAAAACACCAAATTTACAACTAACTCCTGAACAGCTGTCAACAAAATGGAGTGGAAACTACCAAAAAAGATATCCTACACCCTAAGACAAAGAAGAATCCACATGGAGACAATGATATTTATGTGAGAAAATTTCACCGAATTTCCCAAAAATACACTAACTGCTTAAACACCTATGAATGAGCTGAATTTTTTCATTAACCTAAGTTGACCTAAGTTTTGTCAATCATAAAATAAAAAGGCCACAGTATTAAAACATCAATATCACTTAGAATTGCACACTGAAAAAAAAACTGAAAACAGAATTCAAATTCAGGCCCACAAGAGAGCCCACACTGTGCTCAATCCTTCAAGTTCTTTCTTTGTAATTATGTGTCCAGCCATGTTGTTTATTACACTCCATTAGGAAATGATCTGACAGCTGGGTTAGAGTTTGGGCATCTCTTCCCATGTATCTTAAAGAGATTAATTAGAAAAGCTATTGAGGTATTTGTGGGAAAATTAAACATATTTCAATGTTATCCTCAAGCAACAAAGGTATTTTGATTTTCTGATTTTATTTTGTATTCCTCTTGCATTATTCCCTGGTTAACACTATTATAGAAACAGTGTGGTATTTATAGGGGTGGGAAGTATAGGCTGTGGATTTAGATAGCACTACCATTTCTAGCAGTGATATTTAACAAGCTGCTCCAACTCAAAGGTACTTTTTGTATTGTCATGAGGATTAAATATGTATTGTCTATGGAATTTTGCTGGTACGTGTTGATCATGGCTCATTCATTGTTGTAAATTAGACCTCTTAGTGTTCTACTTTAGGTTTTCAATACATTTTCAGACGGTACCATCTTTAGTTTATTTTGAATTTTATTAGCAGGACTCAGAACTGCAGAAAAAGAGTGTTCCTGTTGTGGCTTAGCAGTAACTAACCCTACCAGCATCCATGAGGTTGTGGGTTTGATTCCTGGCCTCTATCAGTGGGTTAAGAATCTGGTGTTGCTGTGGCTATGGTGTAGGCCGACAGCTGCAGCTCCTATTTGACTGCTAGCCTGGGAACTTCCATATGCCACATATGTGGCCCTAAAAAAGCAAAAAACAAAACAAAGTTGGAGAAACACAGCTTAGAGGAAGTTGAAGGTACTGTGAGATATAAAAGATAAGAGGGGTTTGGGTCTTATACACATCAATCATTAGTAAATGATGACAGAAATGTCTCCTGTGAAAAATCAGTCTATAACCCTGATATTTAACCCTAATGTCCTTCAGTA
>PVHT021183666.1:22152728-22187572 GCA_004024745.2 Catagonus wagneri | reverse complement strand
AGCAACACGGGATCCGGGCCGCATCTGCAACCTCAACCACAGCTCACAGCAACGCTGGATCCTTAACCCACTGAGAGAGGCCAGGGATTGAACCCGCAACCTCAAGGTTCCTAGTCGGATTCATTAACCACTGAACCATGACGGGAACTACAATAAATATATTTATATGATATCTTTCTTTTTGAGATTTAAAGAATTAAGTGTCATTTTAAATACCGTCTTACTATCATTAATCATTAATATGATGATAAATTGTGTTATAAATGGTATAAATTCTCTCTAATTTCATGGATCAGATCAGCTATGTTTTCTGATATAATAGTAATCCCCAAAGAGACTCCTAGGAAGTGAGCAGGAAGCAAGATCTCCTAAATGCCACCAGCTGAGATTCCTTCCACTTAGCTTTGTTTGTGGACCAGTTGTGATCCTTAGGAGTCTAAAATCTAAAATCCTTAGGAGTCTAAAATCTAAAATGGTGGTGAACCTCAAAATATCACCATGTAACGAGGTATGCTGGACTTGCTAGGAGTAAAGACTACCACCTTGATGGAAGGATGAGTCAAAAGTAGGATATTTATAGTGCTTTGAGGTCCAGGTAAAGCTGTTTAAGGTGGGTTTTTTTAAAGTAGGGTACAGTTTGAGAGTAACAAATTTTCATGGACGACTGAGGACTGGTGGAGACAGAAAAGTGAGGGTCATGAAGTAAGCTGTGATCAATGAAATGGTATTGATAAGGGAGCTGGTTGCCCAGGAGAGCAAATTAGTGAGTCAGATAAATTGATAAATGCATCCTAAAGGTAACAGTGAATGCATTTAAGAGTTTACAGTTTTATCTTTCCCAGACAGAGTTTTTCTGGAACAGGTAACTAAGTCATGATAACACAGGTGTTCCTTAGTTGTATTTAAGGTGTAATGGCAAAAATGCTCTCAATTCTCAGCAGAGTCACACCGGATTCTAGAGAGGAATCCAGCATTCCTAGATTCTTATTCAAATTCCAGAGACTTGACTGGAGAAGGCAAGTCACAGATTCTATGTAGACCTCAGTAATATGAAGCTAGGCCTCTGGAATGGTCTTCATTTTTATGGATGGCAAAATATAAAGAAGAGAATTGGAGACAGTGAGGGGAGAGGAGACTGAGGTCTGGAGACTATCAGGAAGGAGGGTAAACATAAGCCTGGAGATAAGTGTTTGGATACCATTCCCTGCTCTGTTTAAGTTAGTAAGGTAGAACAAAAAAAAAGACTAACCCTTTGAATCCAAAGTATTAGATGATTTTTAGCAAATATCTTAGCTCTTCAAAGTCACACTGTGTGAAACTATGTCATGTATGAGGCTTAGTCTCAGAAATTAAGGTAGATTTTATACTAAACCTGGAAGTTCCTACTCTTAGTGGTTGGGTGGTTCAGTAAAACACCACTATATACAAGAGATCCATCTCAGTTCCTTGAGAATTGCCTTTCTCTGGCTTGTAGAATTCTTCTAAAATCATAAATTATAAAAATTAAAATTATGAAAATGTTAGAAACATTACCTCTTTGCTTACAGCTATGATCTTATTTTTCTTCTAGACATATAAAAGAATGCTAGACAAAAAGTTCAAATTTTGGGTTGTTTATAAATGCACTATTTGATTTCACCTTGTACTAACTGTACAAGTTTGATCAGGTTATTTTAATCCTGTAAGCCTGCTTCCTTATGTATAAACAGTATGCTATTACTCCTGTCAGTTTCTTACTCTATAAAAGGACACTAGTAAGAACAGTTTACCTATTTGTGAAGTGAGTCACAGGAGATAGTGTATGTGAAAGCAGCTGACACCACCGTTCCTGTCACAAAGTGGACACTCAGGTATTCTCCCTTTCTCAGCTACCAGTTTTTTTTACAAGCTGCAGCTAAAATGTGTCTTCTGCTTTTATCCTGTGCTAGCTAAATAAGTAGTCTCAACTGGAGAGATTTTTTTTTCCCCTTTAGGGGACACTTGACAGTGTCTACTGTTATTTTTGGTTGTTACAAGAGGAGAGATGGATGCTACTGGTATCTAGTGTAGAGGCCAGAGATCTGTTAAATAGCCTACAGTGCACAGGACAACTTCCTGCAACAAAGAATTATCCAGCTCAAAATGTCAGCACAGATCAAATAGATTAGATGATTATTTTATTTAAAAGAGATTTGGAATTGATAGAATCATCAAAATCAAGATCATTATTATTAATAATGTTTATTGGCAACTTAACGCTAAATATATATGTACTAGAGTATATGTGTGTATACATAAGTACATATAGTATATGTGCATATACATAAGTGTACATATGTATATACATGTGTATGTATTTACATAATATACTTGTTTTACTGTCATCATCTCATTTTGTTTTATATCATTCAGCAGAATTGGTTATTTTGTACTCACTTGTATAGGAGGCTTGGCGATGTAATATAACCTGACCCCAAGTACATGCAACCAGTAAGTAGATGGAACAAAATTTTAACCCATGTCTCTGACTTCAAAACCTATGCTTTAAATTGATAAGCAGTGTTGTCTCCCAATAGTTAAATCCTGGCCCGCCCACTTAATAGTTATCTTCCCGAGTTATAGTTTCTATTCTGAAAAAAAAAAAAAGAGCAAGTTTACATCTATGCTGTGGAACCAGTGTGAGCACCAAAGTTATGGAATCAATGAAAATACTTTAAAAATTTAAAGCACTGTAAAATGTAAGCTGCTATGCCTCCTGTTGACAGCTCCATCTCATCACTGAGTATACATGGGGAATTCTATCTTTCTGTTGCTGACACAATATTCTCTTAATAGCTCCATGTAGAAAGAGAAATAAGTGAAAATAAAAATTCTGTCCCATCATGACCTGACTCCTGTTTGGATAAGTGAAAATTTGGACGAATCATTAAGCGCAGAGGGACAATCAATATAGCTAAAATTCCTTTTTCCTTTAAAAGTCCAACCTGTTGTATTTAGTGGTGGAATTAGAGATGATTGAGCTGAAATAGTTGATACTAGAGAAGTCGAGAAGCCTGTTCACATAACTTTAGCTACATAACTTTTATGTTTTTTTGAAAAAATAAATCCAAGAACCATTAATAAATGCCAGGACGGATTCTAAGCTCAGAGACAAATGTGACAGATGTGACTGTTTTCAATACATGAATACCCATTTCCGTGAAGGTTTAAACCTAAGTTAATATCACAATATATTCAAATAAAATTCCTTATTAAAGTTACATTTTACAGAGTAAAAATTGATGTATTTTGGTTCTTATAAAAGTGAGCATATAATATGTTAACTTTGTATAAAGTTTTGTTCTTTTTTTTTTTTTTGTCTTTCTGTCTTTTTAGGGTCAAAAGCAGCATGTGGAGGTTCCCAGGCTAAGGGTCAAATTGGAGCTACAGCTGCTGGTCTATACCACAGGCACAGCTAATGCTGGATCTGAGCTGTGTCTGTGACCTACACACAGCTCATGGCAACACCGGATCCTTAACCCACTGAGCGAGGCCAGTGATTGAACCTTCAACCTCATGGTTCCTAGTCGGATTCGTTTCCGCTGAGCCATGACAGGAACTCCCTATAAAGTTTTGTTCTTGATTAATGTCTCCATGGTGTAATATTCATAGATTTCCTTGCCTAGATTAAGGCAATTAACTTTCAAAAAGATGTTTCACTTAATATTCTTATTAATAAAAAATGTAATATAATAGCATTCGCTATACATTTACTAGGCAGGCACATCAGTTGGCCATTCAGCACATATTTATGAAATATCTACTCTGCTCATTTCTGTGCAACTATGTGTAAAGATACTTGGAAATAAAAAAAAGGTCACTTTCTGAAAATGAAATTGAAATAATTGATTTAATAACCTTTTCTTCCAAGAAGCTCAGAGTCAAACTTGAAGCTGGATTACAGCTACTCTGTAGGTCTTTAAGGTCCTCATATTTGAGTTATATGCTGAGTTGTAACTGTTCCCTTTATCTTTGTCTTTTTGCCTTTTCTAGGGCTGCACCCGTGGCATATAGAGATTCCCAGGCCAGGGGTCTAATCGGAGCTGTAGCTGCCAGCCTCCAACACAGCAACAGCAAATGGGGGATCCAAGCGTGACCTACACCACAGCTCACGGCAATGCTGCGTCCTTAAACCACTGAGCAAGGCCAGGGATTGAACCCACAACCTCATTGTTCCTAGTGAGATTCATTAACCACCGAGCCATGATGGGAATTGTTCCCTTTCTCTTTAACCCATATTTTCATATTATCTCTGATAAATCATTTTGTTTCACTCATAATTTCACTCATAATTCTTGGGGACATTTATGACCTGTTAGGAGCCCATTCCAGTCAGTTCTGAGTTTTTTGTTTTTGTTTTTTTAATGTCCACACCAGCAGCATATGGAAGTTTTCTGGGTCAGGGTTTGAATCCAAGCTGCATCAATGCCAGATCCTTTAACCCACTGCACTGGGCTGGGGATCGAACCTGCACCTCAGCAGCAACCTGAGCCTCTGCAGAGGTTCTTAACCCACTGTGCCATAGCAGGAAGTCCTCAATTCAGTCTTAACAATCATACTAAGATATATGTTTAAATGCTAGCTTCATAGTAAACTGATACAGCTCAGCCGATAAGCAATACATATGTATAAGATCGGTACCCAAAGAAAAATCAAAAACTTCAGAATTCCCCTTGTATAAATATTCAACTTCTGTATGGAATGGGAAATGGTGTCAATAAATTCAATCTAAATATATAGAGACATTCTTCGAGTGAATACCTACTATGTTTCCTCATAACTCGCTTGACAACATCCATGTCTTTGCACCTCCACAGTGACACCTTTATGGGGTTTGTGTTGCACTCACTTCACAGTGAACCCTGATTGACCCAAATTGGACTTTGATTGTCTACTCCTGACATAATAAAAGATTCAGGTAACCCAGGCCTAAGGTTAATATATGATATCCTTCTGTCCACAGGACTTGGTTCTATAATAATATAGTCAGTGCAAAGCCCAGGAATTTTATATGGCCCTTGATAGATAAATTTATTCTTTTCTGTTCTAATTAAACACAGAAATTAGAATGACTTAGTTTTATGTGTTTGCATGTGTCTCTTATATGTACATGAATGTCTATATATAAACAAATATACACAGAAAGGGAGATGGATGGGGCAGATGAGATAAGTACTCAAAATATTTATCCATTAATAAAAAGGGTACCACCAGCATGGTGATATTTTATATTAGACTTCTGCCACATACAGACCACTTTTACATAAATACTATCTAATTATCAGAGCCCTCCTATAAGGTATAATTATTATTCTAGCCCTCAAATGTGAACCCTGAAACCTCAGAGAGATTTTGTGATGTATCTCATGCCACAAATAGATCACTTGAGTACTGGCTCCCACAAGGTGATATATGAGAACAGGTAAACAGAAACTCCAGAAACAGTGCCACATACATTAGTTCTGGTGGGAGTCTGAGATTGTCAGAGAAGCAGACTGGCAGGTTAGATGGGGAAGAATAAAACAACCAGAAATTAGAGAGAGATCCTGGAGCTAAACCAAGATCTCTCTGGTTCCAGAGTCCCTTCCTTGAGCGACTCAGGCACTGCTTTAGTTAACCCCAAGATAAATATCCTCAGTACCAAGGAAGTACAGATCAGATGCCACCCAGAATTAATCCGCATGACCACCGTGGGCTATTTTTGTTTCATGGCTTCAGGGCACTTTAATGCACATAATGCACACATTTTCTATGGTGATTTTCACTTTTGTTAAATTTGCAGGCCTTTGGGAGAGCCTCTCCTTGGTGAGTGGATTTATGATGCTAGGAAGGCTCTTTGAAGTGGCTCAGGAGGAAACTACTAAGGCATAGAAACCCATGAAGTGTATGTGCCTTTCCAGAAAATTAGTTTTGAATAGAATAATATGTCAACATAGCAGCTAATTCTACACAGCACATCATATATCAACAACCCATTTAAGATTCTTTGTGCCAAGAGAATCTTCCAGGGAAGAAACATGAACAAAATGGAAGAATTTACTTTTCTGTTCTGTTCTGAGTGACCTGAAATACCTTTGAAAGATCATGTCAAACTAGAACTGTTTATTTCATATCTAAAAAGTCACTTTGGAATGTTTTTTTACTATTTTTCTTGCTCTTCCTTGAAAGTAAAACATTTTTATATGATCTCCGTCATTACTAATCTACATACATATCTGTTGTACAGGTATTTATAGAATAACATTTATTCTTTCCCCTTTCTCCTTCCCTCCATCCAGATTTCCTGACCACAGTAAGAAGCATAGTTGGAGAGACTTCAAAATATTTTGACTCAGTCTCAAAACCATTACCTTATTACTCTATCTTCCTTGCCTGTGTTTGTCCCTCTCATTTGTGTATATTCCCTCATTCCTATATGTCCCACCTCTCACTACCCACAAGTGGCAGTGGCCTCTTCTGATTACCTGACTTATTGCTGACCATGCTGACCCCAAGCAACTTACTTTCTTCTATAACAGACACCTGCTAGGGAACCACAAAGACAGAATGTCTTATTTTAGATAGGCCTTAGGGTTTACTTCTTTAGAAATTCAAAAGAAACTATGACATTTTGAAGGAGAGATAGTAGATTTGTTTATAGAAAATTAGGAGTAATGCTTTAACTTCAAAAAAGGAATTAAGAACATTTTAATCAAATCAATTTTGCATATAATTATATTCTGATACTTTTAGGATAGGATTCAGCCCCAGAGACCCTTCCTGACGTGGCCTGCTGTGACCTGTGTAACATTGTCCAAAACTACAATAACAGTTTTCTTTATTAATTCCAAATTTCTTAACAATTGTGTATTTGTAAATGCTGTATTTATAATTTGTAAATGCTGTATTTTCTCACACTTCTGTTTTTATGCATGTACTCCTCTCTGTGATTGAAGTAATTTTCCACTCTTTCAACACCCTTCTTCAACCAGCTAAATGTCGTTAAGACAAAATCAAGCAGCACATTCAGCTTCTGTCTAGTTGCTGTTCCTCTGAGGCCCAGTAATCCACTGTGCTTATCTTTATCAGCTTTTAGTATCATGCATTAAAATTGATGTTGTATATTCAGCTTTTTCTGTTAGCCTGTAAGCACTCTGGGACCACTGGGGTTGATATTTTATTATATTTGCTTTTCTTGAGTGACATGATACTTGAAATATAATAGGCGCTCACTGAATATTTACCAGATAAATAAGTGACTGATCGAATGAGGCTTGTGAACTCTTTGCCCTTTCCATCTGCAATGTGGTTTTTCCTCTCTCTCTCTTTCTCTCTTTTTTTGACTGCACCCATGGCATGTGGAAGTTTCAGGGCCAGGGATCCAACTTGCATCACAGCACAGCAGTTACAACACTGAATCCTTAGCCCGCTGAGCCACCAGGGAATTCCAGTTTTCTTCTCTCTTGTTGCCCATCTTCTTCATTCTGACACCAAGCTTTCTGGCAGCCAGTCCGTCCTAACTCCCTGCTTCCTCTATTTTTACCTCTTTGTCTTCTGCCCCTGCATTTACTTTATTCTCCAATATGTGAACTGTAAGTTTATATCATGTAAAAATTACTGGAGATCTAATTTTTAAAAATGCTGTTCAATTTTGTGGTTATGTCCAGATCCAAACTCCATCCTACCCAGCATCACATTAAACAATCTCTCCTTCAGGCTTCTGTGGGCACTGGCTTGAACACCAGAGAGAAGGGAAGAAGCCAGGGAATTTATGCCTTTCTTTTTCCACATGAGCTGCACTCTTTCCTCAGTTCCATTTTGAGCCTGTCAAACACATTATGCTTGCACATTATATCTGGATATCCCATGTCCTGATTTCCAGTAAGGCTGCCTCTTCCTCTTGTCACGCCATTCCAGGAGAACTCGTTCCTTCCTAGTGTTACTCATTTCTAGGTGGTTTCTTAATCCCTAGTTTAGCTCCTCTGCTTTTCCAGAGCCTGACTATTTAGTTTACTGACTTAAATTTTCTTTATTTGGAACTCTTAGAATAATTTTTTTGTTTGTTTGTTTACCCACTTGGATCTTCACTAAGAAAGTAGATTTAGAGATATGGGCAGAAAGCAGCCATATTTTACATAGTATATTTTTGAATTACAATGAAAAATTCCATGTTTTTTGAATAACTACAGGGACATAATTAATCCAAATCATATTGACTGCAGTGAATACTGGACAGTCTGTGGAAATTAAAATAATAGCAAATGCAAATGAAAGTAGTAAATGAATGCATAATTATCATTTGATACTTTAATAACTAATGTTGCTTCTTACTTGGTCATGTACCTAAATGTAGCCAGTATTATTTCATGATTCCAGAATCTCAGGATTATTTTACCAAAATCAAACCAGTTACATTTAGTTATATATAGAATTATTCACCTTCATTAAAAATATTGAAATTAAATACACTTGGTTCTGTATGAAATGTTCGACAATATATTTTCTTCAGCTACACAGGGTGTGTTGGAGGGGTCATGTGGGCTGAAGTGAGAAAAACAGATTTCCTGGAAGATAATGTAAGAAGTTACTCAAAGGAAAAAAATACAGTCCAATAGATTATATAATATTTCTAGGAAATAAAACTAGAACATTTAGCTCTCACTTCAGGAACCCAATTCATTTAGTAGTTTAAATGAATCAAATGATTATGAATCTTTATCAAGTATCCATGCATGAAAAGCAACCAATAATACTCTCGTAGTCTTTGGAGGAAGGTTGCCGTATAATCTTTGAAGGAAGTCTAGGAAAACACACAAATATTGTATTGTAGACGACAGCACCTGAACTCAGGGGAAGTTAATGTGCCAACTGAGCTGGTTGTGTTTTTATAATACAAAATGAAAGCAGGACCTTTATTTTGATACTTAAGTGAAAATCTTGTTTCTTTTTATCAGTAGAGGAGGGACACTTGTAATATTGTTCATTGTATGAGTCTGCTAGGGCTACCATAACTGAGTAGCACTGACTGGGTGGCTTAAACAACAGAAATGTATTTATTCACAGTTCTGGAGGCTACACTTCTGAGAATAATTTGTTGACAGGGTTTGTTTCTTCTGAGCATCTTTCTCTTTGGGTTGCAGATGGTTGTCTTCTCCCTCTGTTTTCACATGGTCTCCACTCTTTATGTGACTGCGTCCTTGTTTCCTCTTCTCAAAAGGAGAATAGTCTTACTGGATTCTAGCTCGCCCAATTACCTCATGTCAACATAATGACCTCTTTAAAGGACCTTTCTCCAGACATAGTCACATTCTGAGGTACTAGGGAATAAAGACTTTAACATAAGGATTTTGGAGGATGTAATTCAGTGTATAACACATACAATAAGTGAATTTCTCTCTTGAAGATATAATAAATACTGGACTTGGTGCTGGTACTAAGGATGAGATGGGGGGGAATACAAGACAATCAAGTAAAAGAAGAAGACAAAAAGCAAGAGAATTGCTTCTATATATTTTCTGTCAATAATAATTACTTTCTCATTTCTTACATGGTTAATTCCTAGACATTCTTTAAGAGTTGACGTTAGCATCATCCCCCATAAGAAACCCTTGATCTCTTCCACTTTTATTGACCTGAATTCAGTGGTTTTCCTCTGTGCCGCTTTAGCACATGGATGTTTATCAGCACTGGTGGGGTTATAATCTTGTACAGTTATCATATACATTGATTTCCTCCATTAAACTGAGAGCTCTTTGAGGACTAGGACTAGGACTTCATTCCTATGTCGTTGAACCCTGGCTTAGCACCTAGTAGGTTCTACATAAATACAATTCCTTGATTCAGTAGGTATTGTTCAGCGGTGTCTCTGTGGCAGACAGAGATAAGGCAGTGATAAGAAAAAAACAGACACAGTCCTGCTCTGCTAAAACTATCTAATGAAAGAATCTCAGTAGCAACGTGTCCTGGACACACTCCCCATCATTAACAACACCATTGTCCATAATAATGAAAGGAATCCTTTATGCCTTCTTCTCTAGATAAATAGAGTTTTATGAGGAGAGGAGCATTATATTCTTTGGGCAGGGATTTATTTCCATTCATAGTAATCCTTTCTAGGACAAGTGTTATTGGCTCAAGATTTGAATTTTGTAGTGAATCAAATACTGTGAAATATAGGGCCATTTCTCAAAGCTCAGGTGTGAAGCAGAAACTCACATGGGACAACATTTATCCTGAGTAGGATGCATGACAAATTATAAATATAGAAACCTAGAGGTAAAATGATTACAATTCAAAGGATGACAATGATGAATGTAGTAAATGTTAGGTAAGCCTGAAATTCCCTCTGAGCAGCCTAGTCCACAAGCTATACAGTGGAAGGGGAAATCCTGGCAGTGTCAGCCTATCCTTACTAGAATCCTTCTGGGGATTAAGGAAGGCATTTGAAAGACATTCTCTGTCTCTCATCTCTGGGATGAAATTCATGATCCAGTGCAATTTTATAACTAGATGTTTACACTGGGATTCATCAAATCCCTCTATGAATTTTCTAGGAGATTTTTTTAGGCTACCTCTACCACGTTTCTCAACTTTAGAAATGAAGTACTTCCAACCTCCTCATACACTTCCCCCAGGTCCTCTGAAATCTGTTTCCTTTTTCATTCATCACTTCCCCTTTTCCTATGGTTCACAGGCTCAGAGTCTTGGCAGGATATTCCCTCAGCTCTCAAACACTCTGTAATTAGGTAGTTTAGACACTGGCCAAACACCTTATTTGATCTATAAGCGCAACCGCGGGTAATTACAAAGGCTGCCTGGCAGGCCTAACAAAGGAGAACTTCCCTCTGTGCACGAGGATTTGGTGCACAGAGAGTGCACTGCAGTCACGAAGAGAGTGCCAGTCAAGGACTTGGCTCTCCATACCCTCCAAGCTGGCCATCCTCTGACCTATAATCTGTATTCCCAGAACTGGCACCTCATCGGATGCCTCTTTAACAGGGGCCTTTGGCAGAAGCCTTTCTCAGGCCCCTATAATGAGGTCTCCTTATTGAAGATGGGAGAAGGGGGCTGTTAACACATTTTCTCCACTCTGGCTCAGTACTCAGAGGTTACCCACACCTAGCCCTTTCCTCTCCCCCTGCTCCCCTACCCCTTGGGGCTCTTTCAGCAGGAAGGTAACCCCGACACCTGTGCTGATCCAGCTGACCCTAGATCAGTCCTCTTCTGTGAGTAAAAATGGAACGGGGAAGCCAGTGCTTTCTCCACATCAGCTTAAACTGGTTTTGCTCTTACTGCTGCAGGTCTTAGAGGTTGCTTTCATTTTGGCTTATAGTCTTAATTGGTCATTCCAACACCTGGTAGCTTCGCTCTCTCCAGCTTCTGATTGTCCTTCTCCAGTTCCATTCATTGTGGAAGTATGAGGTATTGTCCAGGGCAGTCACAAAATCTGGAGTCAGATGACTGGATTCAAATTCATGTTCTGCTACTTTTTAGTTTTTGACAGCTGTTATGGGCTGAATTCTCTCCCCAATCTGTATGTTGAAGTTCTGACCTCCATTGTTTCAGAGTGTGACCGTATTAGGCTGTAAGGTCTTTAAATAGGTACTGAAACAAAAATAACATCCTTAGGAAGAGTCCTAATCTCATATGTCTGATGTCCTTGTAAGAAGCGATTAAGCCACACACCCAGAGAAGACCACATAAAGATACAAGGAGATGACAGCATCTATAAGCCAAGAAGAGAGGCCTCAGAAGAAACCAACCTTATTAACATATGACCTGGACCTGTAGAATCCAGAACTATGAGAAAATAAGTTTCTGTTATTTAAGTCATATAGTCCAAGCACTATATGAAGAAAAGTAATACAACGCTGATCATGTTACTTTTCTTGGCCATAATTTTCTCCTATGTATACTGGGAATAAACTAGTAATTGTTGCAGCAGCATTTAAAAAATGGTAAGACCATTCAAGCAGAGAAATATTGGAAATACCCAAGAAATATGAGCTTTTATTTTCCTTTGTTTTTTGGCTTTGAAATGATTAGCCTCCTTGTTCTAGGACCTATGACCTAATCATCTGCATATCCTGGAAGATGAATCTTTGATCAGATCACTTACATTCGTCAAATAATTGAACAACTCCTAACTTTCCTGAGGATATACTTTAAACTTCTTGATCTACATCTAAAACTAATCTGCTAAAAGGACCCCATTTTTTTTCTAACACTATCATCTACTCTTACCCAGCCCAAACTTTCCAGTTCAGTTACCGTGTATACTGTCTTCTCTCAGAAGCCATGCCTTTTAGTATTTTGCCTTTGCACATACAGTCATTCCATGATTGAAATCTTCTTTTTCTGTTCTCAAGATTCACATTCTTTAATACTTAAATTGGGGAAGTGTTTTCTTAACATTCTCACTCCTAGCAATCTCAAAGTAGGTGAAGAACTGTAGTTAGGAAATGATGCCATTTAAAAATAGATAAACTCATAAAGTAATTACTGGAATTCCTTATTTGCTAAGACTTCAGATAATTTGAGTATAAGAAGTGAGAAAAATATAGACCTGTCCTCCAAGGTTTCATAATCTGAAGTGAGAAGCAACCATGTTACAAGCTGCTAAATACCCCACTTGATATACGAAAGGAAACTTTGTACACATAGAGAGGTATATGCCAATAAAATAAGAAAGAGCCAACTTTAGGGGAGAGCGTTTGAACTGAATCATGAAAAATCTGGAAGCATAAAACCAGAAAAAAAAAGAAAAAAATTCAGAAAAAGAAAGATGTTCAGTACCACTGGAGTACAGGAAGAAGAGGTCAGTAGGAGGTGGCAGGGAGGAAAATCGTAGACGTGTGAGAGATATGTTTGAATAAGCAGAATTCGCATAAGGCAGCCTGAGCCTAACATGTGGCTTTTTTCCCTAATTCCTGTCTAGTCTGAGGCAGAAACATTTTACGGGTGGTGTATCTGTACCTGCTAGCAAATGGTTGGCATTTACAGACAGTCTTGATATAGGGTATATTGCTTATTTTTACATCTAAAAATCCTCTACGGGAAGAAAATCACAACCAAAGAATATTTGTAAAGGTTTAAGAATTTCAGTTACATGAGGAGAAAATATTATTTATTGCCCTATAATATTATATAATTATTTATTGTCCTATTACATTGTCCTATATTATACTATTGTCCAGGACAAGTAACTTGAGTATTCTCTTTCCTTTTTTTATCCCTAGGCTCGTTCTTCTGATTTTTCATCACTATTTATTGTGTTGTCATCCTTTCTTTGACTTCTTGTATAATTAATAATTTAGAGGTATAATGTCACCACTTGAATAAGTAAATTTAGCAGACCTTTATAAGCATTATAAACTTAAAATTTTACTCTGAAATACCATTTAGAGACTCTGCTGAGCAATGTTATGTTGTTTTCCTTCTAAAATTATTTAAGGTAAATATTCTTTTATTGTAGGACAGAAGTGTATAATTTTTACAACTTCTGGGCAATATTTAAATGTGAGCATGCTTTCAAAGCTCTGGGAATATAATGAAAAGCAAATAGTAATGTTAAATACTAAGCATGTACTCTGTTCTGAGTGTTTATAACTTTATCACATTTAAGCCTCATAAAACTCTGAAAAGTAGTGATTATTAAGTACATTATGGATGAAGACACTATCCACTACAGATATTAAGTAATTGACCTGTGCTCCATGGTTCGTGTTACAAAATTTGTGTTACCTCAGGCATTTCTATTGACAAATTCTTGCCATTTCCATTAAACTAAGAATAATTAAAAAGTGGGGAGGCAAAGGATGACAAACATTTTTTTTAATTAAAAATTTTTAATTTTGCTTTTTTTTCTCCTTTTATTTTCGTCTTATAGCTGGTTTACAGATTTCTGTCAATTTTCCAGCTGCACAGCATGGTGACCTGGTTACACATACATATATGGATTCATCACAAGTGATTAGACATAGTTCTCAGTGCTATACAGCCGGATCTCCTTGCTTTTCCATCCCAGAGGCAACAGTCTACAACCGTTAACCCCAGTCTTCCATACCATCTCGCTCCCTCCCCCATCCCCCAGCAACCACAAGTCTGTTCTCCAAGTTCATGATTTTTTTTCTGTAGAAAGATTCATTTGTGCAGTGTATTAGATTCTAGATATGATATCATGTGGTATCTGTCTTTCCTCTTCTGACTCACTTCTCTCAGTATGAGGGTCTCCAATTCCATCCATGTTGCTGCAAACGACATTATTTTATCCTTTTTTATGGCTGAATGGTATTCCATCGTGTATATATAGCACATCTTCCTAATCCAATCATCTCTCGATGGACACTTGGGTTGTTTCCATGTCTTGGCTGTTGTGAATAGTGCTGCAATGAACACGCATGTGCAAGTGTCTTTTTCAAGGAGATTTTTGTCCAGGTATATGCCCAATAGTTGGATTGCTGGGTCATATGGTAGTTCTATGTATAGTTTTCTAAGGTACCACCATACCGTTTTCCATAGTGGTTATACCAGCTTATATTTCCACCAACAGTGCAGGAGGGTTCCCTTTTCTCCACACCCCCTACAGCATTTGTTGTTTGTGGACTTGTTAATGATGGCCATTCTGACTGGTGTGAGGTGATATCTCATGGTAGTTTTGATTTGCATTTCTCTAATGATCAGTGATGTTGAGCATTTTTTCATGTCCTTGTTGGCTATCTGCATATCCTCTTTGGAGAAATGTCTATTCAGGTCCTTTGCCCATTTTTCAATGGGGTTCTTCCTGTGTGGCTCACAATAAAATTTTTGTTTTAACGTTTTTCTTTTTTTTGTTTTATTTTGCTTTTTCTTTTTGAGATGCTTTTGGACTAAATTCAGAAGGGTACAGAATAATTTTCTCTCTTTCTCTCACTCTCTTTCTCGCCCCTCATCTGAACTGAGCTGCACTGGTTCCATTTTGTCAACACCATTGTGGGCCCACAGTCTTACCCCTCCTCTTTCCAGGAGACTGAGCTTTAGTTCACTTACAAGGAGTGTGCCCAAGCCAGTTAAGTTCCCTATCAGCTTTTGCCTTTGGCTTCCTCTGTTATGAAACCTGGAAGAGTGCCTTTCACTGATGCTCACAGTGACTGGTCATGAGATCCCTGGGGGGAGGACCTGCACCCCTGTTCCCAGCAGGGCTGACACGCTTCTCCCTAGTGTCAGATCCTGCTTTTAGCTCTGACCCCTTTAAAAGTCCCCCGAGCCCCTTTTGGCTGTGCAGAGTGCAGAAACCAATGTCTCTGGATCATTGTCCACCCACTGTTGCCTGGATGTAATTTATCCACAAAAAATTTCATAATTGCATTTTATGGAGATGCCTACTTCATTTTTCATTCTAAAGTTCCTTCTCAGTTCAGGGAATATTACTCAATATCTCCACCTCTCAACACTGTCTATCATTTTTTTGGCACTCATAATAATCTCTCTTTATCATTAAAATGCAGCCACTTAATCAGTGTCTGTCTCAAGATTGATAATTTCATATGTTTCCTTTGACACCATTGCCCTTTCAAACTACATATTTTAGGTTATTGTTCCATTCATCCCCCCCCTTCAAAAAATGTCCTTCTCAAAAATCTTTGAATATTTTTATTTTATACTTTTTCTAGTTTCTATCAAGAATATCACTCTAGGAAGTTGAAACGCTATCTTATCCTTTTGTGTCCATTTTATTTGTTCATTGTCTGTCTTTACTGCATTTTTCTCCTTTTAATGTGTCCTCTTTGTTGTTTAATTATATATTTACTTGCAGTTCTTGGTCACCATTGAATTTATAGCACACAGTAAATGCCTGCTACATTTAATGGGGTTTCTATAAGTATTTTCATGACAATATTAAATAAAGAAAAAAAAAGCATTTTTTTTTTGTTTCTCTGTTCTCTTCTATTAACTTTAGTGATTGGTGAAAGTAAACTCATTTTCATTGATTTTATGTGTTTAATTTTTCAGCCAAGCAGAATATGCAGCACTCTTTTTCACCAAGTAAAACATTTATTGATGATACAGTTTATCCATTTTTCTGTAAGCCATAATATACCGTGGCTAAAACTGTAGGCTTTGTTGATGGATAGAACTGGTTTCAGGTCACAGTTCTGTTGGGTAATAACTCGGAGCGCATGGTAAGGAGATCATGTTGTTCTTTCCTCGCCATCATTCTGCCACGTTACTGTGGTGTCTTTCACAGAGTCCTTCACAAATATTTTTAGAATATTTGTTTAATGAATAAATTTAAAAAATTGGAGATGTAGTTTTTCAGTTCCTCAGAAATATTGTAATTAAAAAATTTAAAAATAGAAGTTCCTGTCGTGGCTCAGTGGTTAACGAATCCGACTAGGAACCATGAGGTTGCGGGTTCGATCCCTGGCCTCACTCAGTGGGTTAAGGATCCGGCGTTGCCGTGAGCTGTGGTGTAGGTTGCAGACGCAGCTCGGATCCCGCCTTGCTGTGGCTGTGGCGTAGGCCGGCAGCTACAGCTCCTGTTAGACCCCTGGCCTGGGAACCTCCATATGCTGCGAGTTCGGCCGTAGAAAAGGCAAAAAGACAAAAAATAAATAAATAAATAAAAATAAAATTTAAAAATAAAATACCATAAAACCTATCAAGATAATAAACAAGAGTGAGGGTTTAAATAATATTTAAATCCAAGTATAACTGGGCATTGATTTCCAAAAAATATTACCTGCTGTCTGGTTATGTTTGTTTGGTGACATAAAAAAATAATCTTGTGATTTCTTTCAAGTGGCTGAATATCATGTACATATGTGTTAGAGCTCAAAATGGACATTGAGAAAAGAAGATAGCCAAGAATTGACCCAAACTCAGCTAACAATATCTAATCAGCCAAAAAGCTTACAAGGAATTAATTCTTTATGTAATATGGGTCTGCAAGGTGCAAAAAAAAAAGTAAATTATTAAAATAGTATCAGAGGAAAGCAGAGCATCCTTCCTAAACTCCTTTAAAAAAAAAAAAAGAGGTCAAAATTAAAGAGGGCTTCAAATTCCAGCTTGTTGGCACAGTAATGGATATTTTACATCATCTTCTATCAGTATTTTGGTGAAAGGAGAGGATATTTAATCAGTCAAGAATGACTTGTGTTATTTTGTAAAAGAAAAAAAATGTGAGGAAAATGCAGGCAGATAAAGAGATTTCTCTGATTTTTTTATATCTAAAAAGTTCTGTTTATTTAATTTGTATTTATTAAACCTAGACCAAAAGAAATTATGCATATGAGTTTATGTTGAAGTGTGTTCAGCCAAGCATTGTTTGTATTATTGAAAAATTAGACAACATAAATGTTCACAAATAAATTATGATGCATTAATATGATGAAGTAATATGTCATAAAGCAAGTGTTAGATATAGCAGATACTATTAGTCTTAAAAATAACTACTGTAATTTATATATCATTAAAAATATTTCCTTACCCTTCTTTCACACTCCAGACCCACAGATGTCAAGCTTGACCAAAGAACTTAAAGAGGGCAGTGGAAAGTGAGCAGAAGAGATTACTGCCACTTTTCAACAAAAACATACATTCTCCAAGTTTTTTCTTCCCTGTGCTATGATCCATGCAGGTCCCAGGTAACATCTTTTCTAGCACTCTGGTCTCTAGTGGGGAGAGCAGATGGAGTCATGGAACAGAACACATACCACTCCTGTTGATGACGTGATGAGGTTAAATCTTTGTTGTTGGAATACACCAGGGTTTTAGAGTCATTTGTTATTGCCACAGCATAACTTTGTCTGTGGTGGAGAGAGAGTAGATCCATCATCTTGACATAGCTGATATGGTGAACATCCTACATCCTCAAATTCTGCACATAAATCAATTAATCATAAATCTATAGTGGCTACATACAAATGATACGTAATGCCATCTGCTGGTGACTTTGTCATATATACTTTCATTTCAAGTCGGGGAATCATTTTGCCCTTCGAAAATGTGTAAATTCAAATACGGCATATAGAAGCACTTCAGTAATGTACTACTTTTCATTTTTAAGAAAGAACTGCTTATCTATCTACTTACCCTTCTAATTGTCTATACTTCAACTACCGATTTACCTATATGGCTAGATTTTTAAAGTACACACAATAAACCACGAGAAATGAGGGGGGCAAAAGGAGGAGGAAACATAATTTTTATACAAATATGTATTAATTTATTGTTTATAAAAATAATAGCAGATTGTGGTGATGGTTAAACAAATGAATGTTTATCTCCGTACTTTTCAAGTTGTATACATTAATTATTATAGCTTTTGTTATGTCTAAAAAAAAAAAACAAAATAACTAAGGGAAAAATGCCAAATATATATACTTCATAATTTAAAAATCAAAATGGCTAACTGAAAATGCTATAATTTATCTTTACCCCTGTGAATATCGTCATGAGCTTTAAAAGTTTTTTTTAAGTCATTAGATTTTTAAGGAATAATTTTTGGGTATTTGTTTCTTTATTCACATATTTGTGAAGTTAACTTAATTATATATACTGCGTATTACCATATACATATTATATATATATGCATGCATATATATTACAATCTGGATTTTATCTCTTGGCTGACGTATTTAAATGAATGCTACTGAAATGAAATATGGCTTACCAAAAAGTGTTTTCTTTATTTAATGGGAATGGCCAAACCTACTAAAAAGAAGAGAGAATAAGCCACATTTCATTTTTATGCTATTGTATTTCATGACTACACTGTGACTAGAGTGAAATGTGTTTCTTTTAGAGGATTCTAAAAAAATTTGCAGTAATTTTTCTGGGATTTTTATTCATTTTATTTTTGGTAGAAATGAAATGGCTGACCTTCTTTTGACTTTAAATGTTGAGGCATAGTTTATAAAATTCTGCAAACATGTCTAAACCAAAAAGAAAAAAATCCATTAAAACAAATTTTAAATGGATTTCCTTCTAGGGGATAGCATTAAAAGTCATCTTTATCTCTTCTTCTAGAACAGAGACGGGGTTAATGTTTGTCTCCAAGGTCATATATTAGATCAGAGATTTTTACATTTTCCTCATGTAACTCTAGAGATCTCTGGAAATTGAATGTTCTAGAATGGCATTTCAATTTTATATAGGGGGGCTTTTTGACATCTAGTCCACTGAGGACTAGGAAATAAAGAGGAAATTAATATATGAAGCCTAATAAACCTTTAAATACTTCTCTCCTTAGCTAAAGAACTTTAGAGAACTTTAAAGAACTTTAAAAAACAGATCTTGCTTTTAATTCTGATTTGGTTACTTTCTAAATGCAGGACCTTGGGTGAGTCAGTTAATTGCTCTGAAGCTGTATTCTCTCTGATTTGTAAAAGGGAATAACAATATATTCTTCACTGGTTTGGAGGAGATTAAAATGTAATAATGTACATATAATGCTTAGCAGAGTATGTTACCAGACACAAATGCCCCACACAAGAGAGGCTTTGCCTGCTTTGTGAAAATGTGTACTTGTGTATGAGCAAACAGATGAACCACAGCTGCATTTAAGAACTTAACCTAACAGAAGTGCTTAACACAGGTATCTTGACGGTATACTGAGTTATGCCACACTTCTATGTCCCCAAATATTGCAAAGGAAATGTATCACCGAATGCTCTTGGCATCTGTGCAGATACCTAGATCCTATCCTCAGAAATTCTGAGGATGATCTGGAAGGGAACTTGGTCATCAAAATTTTAGCAACTGTCTCCATGTCCTAGGAAAGTATCCTGAAGCAGGTGGTCCCCTTCAAGAAAATCTGGCTTCATTTTTACAGGTGAATTTATATAATTACAACTTTTAGCTCTTTCCACAAAAACAGGCAAGACTGAGATGAGGCTGTCTGCATACAGAGTATTCTAGGATCATCATGCTTTATTCAAACAGGGGTCAGTTTCCCAAGGAGTAAATTTTTATAAGAAGGACCCTCACTGGTCCTGTTTTAGGAATAGATTAGCCATTGTTTTTAGGTAGAAAAGCTTTCTACTCTGTTCTGTTTCTATTGGGATTACACTGGGTTACGAAACGTTTTTGGTGGCCAATTTAATGTGTATGAAAAATGCCCCCACCTCACTTATGTAAAGATAAAATTAGTTAACCCCACAGCCGCCTCCTTCCTCCTTCTGCAGGTCATCTCCATCGAAATGATACTCTTCACCTTTCTGCCTTTCATTACTTTTGGACTTTGATGGGTATAATTGGTCAGGTTGGCTTCAAAGTGACTCAAATGGTATTTCATCTCTGCCACTTGATGGACTGACCTCTCCTTTTACAGTAATGGGCTTTTGCTAACCTCTGCAGAGGTCACCTTTGTTGCTGAACCGTGCTGTGAATTGCAGTAGCTGGTTGCTAACTGGTCACAGCACGCAGTAAGCTTTCCCTCTAGTGGCCGCCATTCAAATTGCACTGTAAGGCTTTGGTTATGCCTTCACTCATGGGGGCCAAGGCTTAAGCATTTTAGGTCAGAAATAAATTAATCACACGAAGAACAGACAACTCTCTGTTTCACTAAACAATACTGTTATTTTCTCATAGCATTATTTCGGATGAGCTTACATGAATAGCATTTCAATTAAAATAAGCAGTTATTAAGAAATGCCTTGAGAATGTGAGTGTGTTAATAAGATTATTTCCCATCATATAATGGAGTAGGAACCAACTTACAAGGTAGAGATAGAATTGTTAATACTATATATAAACTTTTTAAGGAGTAAGTTTGTTTCTCAGGATATCTGAATACTCCTTACTTTGTTAAAAAGCCTTTGACTCATTGGATGCTTATTTCCAATACCTTAAAATAGAAACTCCTTAGAACATAAGTAAGACTTTCACAATTTTGATCAAAACAATTTTTTACATATCTTTTGCTACTCATTCATGTTGAGTTCTAAGATTCTAGCCAAATTAAATTACATGTGTCTAGACAAGATATATTCATTCATCTCTGTATACTTTTCCACATGCCTTTCTTTTCTTCTTCCTTTACTTCTTCAAAAACTTGTCCAAACACAGAATGCCTTTTTCTTGTCCTAAATTATTATCTTATCTGTAAAACTTTCCTGAGTCTTCCCTTTTCCCAGTGGTACCTTAAAAAATTCTACTATGTCATCACTTAGTATAGTAGACTGGGTTTTTGAGGATATTCCTAAAGCCTGGTAGTATGCCTGGGATCTAAAACATACTCAGGTAAAGCGTTTATATAGATAAAAGATTGGTATAACATATGAATAAGTTCCATTGTATTCCCAAGTATAAAGGTATGGTAGATATTCTCTGAATTTAATTCCTTCTAAGACATTGATGGTGGTATCTGTCATTATTGCAGCCCGCTTCCATTACCCACCATTTTGATAATGACTTCCTGTCTCATTATTATAGTAATAACCCCCAAATTCTTTTTATGTACTTCAGTGCACTCCTATATGCTTCCAGGAATATTGACTCTATTCAATTCTGCTTCCATTAACGATCATTTAAGCTGAGACCTGCAAGATGGTATAGACCAGACACAAGAAAAATGAGGAAAGTGTGGCAGGGGGCGGGGATCAGTTTGTGCAGAGATACTGAGATGTAAAATGCAGTGACCTGTTTGGGGCAACTCAGAGAAAAGCATTGTGCTGACTCGAGTGGGTGGGTGGCAGTGTGATGAGAAGTGGGTGGCACAGGCATCTCCCTGATCACTACAGCCTTGTGGAGGCAGGAACAAGGAAGGCTGAGTGCAGGGAGGAGCAATTGAAGGGATGGATCTGAGGATGAAAGGACAGACTTTGCATTCAGTCCACCGTGTCCCCTGGGGCATGGAGAGACAATAGAGGGAGGTGGTGGTGGGGGGCCTGCTGGTAGGAGGCCCTTCAGGAGCCACCCAGGTAAGAGGTGATGGCAGCAGGCACCAGGTAAAGGTTACAGATGGAGACGTAAAATAAAGTGATTGCTGAAGAGTTGAATGTGAAGAAATGGTAGAAAGAGGATTAAGATTTGATTCCCTGATGCTGCACACTTTTACTGATGTGGAGAAAGATTGGGGCAGGAACAGATTTCATTTAAACCTTTTAAATGAGGCCTGTGAAATGTTTTATGAGAGAGCTTTAACTTTCCTCCCATTCTTCAATGCAAAAATGGAAGAGTATAAATCAGTTTTTTTCCTTGGGTTTATTGCCTTCAGAAATGCACATTTTGAATACTGATCTTCCTGTCTCCCACTTTTTGGCCTGTTTGGCCTAATTAGTCTGTAAAGGTGGAATTCAAGCCTGCAAATGTAAAATGATTGTTTCGGTAGTGGACTTTTACAATGTCCACTAGAGGGTGCTGCTAAAATGCTTTTTATTTTCTCTTCGTTGTATTCATAGCTTTTGGTCACTAGGGTGAAGTTGCATATCTTCTGGTCACGCATAGCCTTAATAAAGATAGCTTTGTTATTTTTTAGAAAATTATATGTATATTTTGCATAAGAGCCTGGAGTCTTGATCAAAAACTGTGTGATAGAAAATGTAGGAAATGAAGAAAAAAAGAAACGTTTCTTAAATTGTTAAGCTTATTAACAGTTTAAGCTGTTATGGAGGAAGAATCAGAAAATATTTTAGTAAGTAAGGCGTACAGGGTTATATAAAATTACATATAAACCAGTTTTTACCTTAAGGGTAAAATTATGTTACTCACTACGCTATTTTTTTTTAAATTTTAAGTGACAAATGAATATTTAAGAACAATTTAAAATTACCTTTGAGGAGTTCTCTTGTGGCAGAGAGGACTAAGGGCCTGCCATTGTCAGTGTAGTGGCTTGGGTTGCTGTTGTGGTGCAGTTTCAAACACTGGCCTGGGAACTTCCACATGCTGCAAAAACAAAAAAAAATACCTTTTTCATGATCCCCAAATCTATTTTTCTTCAAAAATCATACACTACTAAACAAAATTTTTCTACCCTAGGAAGCTGTCAGAGCACACATGTGGTATGAATGTCTCCAATTAAATAAATAACACAAAATAAGCATAAACGTAACAGTAACAATCGTAGTAACCAGTTGAGTGCCACTTGATGTGCTAATAATGTTACACATAGATTCTCATTTAATTACTTCCATTTTCTCAGAAATGTTGGTTTCAGATGCAGTGCAAGACAGACCAACCCTGGTTGGCCCTTCCTTTGTCATGTGCTGAGTCATGAAATGCTGCTTGGTGACAGTAGTAGCACTGTAGCAATGTCCCATTCAAGCATATGAGTAATAAAGGCATCATTCAAAACGGATCCCTCAGGAACCAAAGGATGAGTGCCCTTCCAAGGAAATGTGTGTTTCTAATTTGGGGTTGCCTTCCTCCAAGAGATCTAACACATGGTGTGTTATGAGTTCTGAAAGGCCCTCGGATTTCATTTGTTGCCTCCTGATATCAGATACAGTGGTAAATACCACCTCTTGAATTGGCACTGTTCCACCCTAACAGATGGCCATTAGCCCCAGCCTGCTGGGGATTCAACCTTTAGTTGTCTGTCTAAAAACAAGCAGGCCAGCTCTCCACAGACTGAAATTACAGTGAGAGAAGTAGCCCAGAGAGCTCTGAAAATAGCATGTGACAATAAAGTCTGGGGAAGAAAACTTTCTTAGCCACAAAAGATGAGCATTTGCTATATATCTTAATGTTTTTGTGTTTAGAACACATGAAATATAATTTAACCTAAAGATCCAGGATGTGTTGATATTTAGTTACCTCAGTGGTTCTGAAATCTGGCTACAAACTGAAATCATTTGGGAAAATGTTAATAATCACAGATGTTCAGGCCAGACTTCATACCATTTGAATCAGGATCGCTGGGATTAAAACCCAGGCATTAGTCATTTTTAAGTTTTTCAAGTGATACTGTGTGCAGCCAGTTTTGAAAATCATTACAGTAGTGTAGTGTTTCTCAAACCTTTATGTTCTAGGGATCACTCTGGGATCTTGTTAAAATACAGACTGTGATTTACTTGGCTTGGTGTGAACCCTGAAATTCCCAGAAGATGGCAATATTGCTGTTAGGCAATGTGCATGGGTCTTCTGCTCCCCGGTAAATGCAAAGCAAATGCAAAGCTCTGAAATGCCAAGACTCTTTCGGCTCTTTTGTTGGTATTTGTTGTTACTTGATGGTGCAGGGAACTCTCCGATTGTTGACACAAACCTCAGCCCATCTTCTGAGTCATAAGCTTTGCTCCAGAATCCATAAAGATTCTCTGCTTAGATTATTTTTTATCCCAGGAAACCTGGGCCAACTGATATTCACATCTTCACCAGAAAGGAGTTTATAAGCAACAACGTGTGTGTAAATTAATGGAAAGAGCATGAGTTTGCTTTTACATTACCCTTTAGTATATAGTATGTAAAATTAGGTCTGTAGATGTTTGGGATACTTTTCCACCAAATCCAAAATAAAAACACAGAGAAATTAAGAAACTTTAGGTAAAGCCACACAGTAAATAATTAATGAAATCAGGATTTGAACCCAGGCTGTAGAAGTTTCCAATCCTTTGCTCCTAGCCATTATTTTATACCACTTCAGTATAAAACTGAGAGGAACCAAGTAATAGATGAGAAAATAGGAATTCTGAAAATATGAATGACTTACTCAAATATCAGAAAGTGGTAGTGGCCAGGGATAAGTTGAAACTCAGATTTATTTTCTTACCATTGTAAAGTCCAGGTTGTTCTCTACATAACTACTGAAACCAAGAGGGAATTTTGTCAAATAATAGAAAGTACTAACTTTTGAAGAGTCATCAAGACCCTCTAGGGATTCAATTTTTCTTTCTTTTTCTTCTCTGTATATATTACGGGCTGTCCACACCGAGGAGTGGAATAATGATGTCATTAAATTAATTGGATAATTATGGAAGGCGAAGTGTCCTCCTTTCCTGCTGAGAATCTGAATATGACTGGGCAGGAGGAAAGGGAATGGACTCAGAAGATGCCTGAGAGAGGGGGGCTGGCAACACTCTACCCATGACAGGGCCATGAACTTTGAGAGGAAACCATAAGCCTGCCTTTTTCCTACCTTGCTTATAAGATTGAGAAGTGGAAGTTTACTTCGAAGGTATCTATTATTGCTGCTTTTTGAGAGTGGAGCTGTTCATATAGAAACAAGTGGACACCGTCAGTAGGCAGTAAAAGTGAGTTTTCGATTACTTTAAAAAAATGTTCTAAGAAAGTGCCTACTGGAGAAAACATAAATCTCTTGACTCTTAAATTGCCCCTTTCAGTGCATGGGTAGGAAAGGAATTCCAGGCTTTATTTTTTTTTTTTCTTAATAGGCTCGGAATAGCTTGTCATTCTAGCATCAATAATAATGAACTCAAATTAGAGTGGATCAGTGGGTAGACTTCTCCTGGCCTCTGCCCCCTTTCTGTTTTCAGACCAATTTCTTTGGCCTCTGTGTGCCTTGGAGCAATAAAGAAAGAAAACAACTAATACAGATTATTTCCCTCTTTAGGTCTATACCATGCCCCAGAAAGCAGCAAGGTAGGAGGAGAGAGGACTATTGCTTTGCCAGCTGAATACACTAAATTAGTCAACATGAGTATTTCTTTTTTTTTTTTGTCTTTTTGCCTTTTATGTAGAGCCACACCCACGGCATATGGAGGTTCCCAGGCTAGGGGTCTAACAGGAGCTGTAGCTGCCGGCCTTTGCCACAGCCACAGCAACGCAGGATCTGAGGCGCATTTGCAACATACACCACAGTTCACGGCAACGCCGGATCCTTAACCCACTGAGCAAGGCCAGGGATCGAACCCGCAACCTTATGGTTCTTAGTTGGATTCGTTAACCACTGAGCCACGAAGGGAACTCCCAACATAAGTATTTCTAAATTGAAGAAATTACATGGTGCCTTGTATCAAATATGCAGTATCTATTTGTCTACAAATGACCTCATAGGAAGTTACAGTAAGTTCAATACCCAGCCATCAGGGCTATTAGTACCTGGCACCATGTTTGGTTTTCTGATAGATTTCAGTCCAGTCAAAATTTAATAATGAAAAATCCTAGGTAATAGACTCTCAATTGGGGTATTACTTTACCCTATTTCATATTACTTTATTCAACAACCATAAAGTCTCTGTTATCTGCAAGGCAATGCTTCAAGCCTTATGAAAAAGTGGTGAACCACAGTTTAGGTCTCTTTTTTATAGGAGCTGTGTTTTAATACGGGAGAAATAAACAACAAATAAGTAACCAATTAAATAAGTTTAGATCCTGATAAGTGCTACAGGCTATAAACAATTAAACAGGTTAAAGGTATAGAGATATTAACTAGGAGGAAGCAGTTTCATCTAGAGTAGTCAGGGGAGACCGTCTAAGAGAGAACTGAGTCTTGGGAAAGAGTGACTTGGTGAGAAACTGGAGGAGACTATTGTAGGTATACTATTGTAGATAAAAGGCAATGACCCTGGGACAGGTATGAGCTTACTGAGTTCCAGGGACATTAAAAATGTCATATGGGTAGATCATAGTCACCAAGAGGGAGAGTGATAGGAGATGAGATCAGAGAGGTCTTGAGCATGTGTCTTTAATGTCAGTCTTTGTAATCCATCATAAGTGATTTTATTCTAATCGCATTGAGAAGTCAGTGGGGGGAGTTCCCGTTCTGGCTCAGTGGAAACAAATCTGCTAGCATCCATGAAGACTCAGGGTCAATCCCCTGCCTCACTCAGTGGATTAAGGATTCAGCGTTGTTCTGAGCTGCAGTGTAGGTTGCAGACACGGAGTGGATCTGGCGTTGCTGTGGCTGTGATATAGGTGGGCCACAACAGCTCAGATTTGACCCCTAACCTGGGAACCTCCATATGCTGTGGGTGCGGCTCTAAAAAGACAAAAAAAAAAAAAAAAAAAAGGAAAAGTCAATGGGGAATTTAAGCAATATTATCTAATTTAACTTTTAAAATTATTTTATAGCTTCTGTGCAGGGAATACATGGTAAAGTAAACCAGAAAGAGAAAAAGTCTTTCATATCGGTCTAGTGTAATAGGATATTGGGTAGGACTTCATTGCTCTTCTAGTCCTATTCAAAGAAAGATGGGCAGAATCAGGATGTATATTGGATGTAGATCTAACAGGACTCATTATTGGATTGGCTATGGAGACTGTTTCAGTGATCTTTTATTGCATAAAAACTACTCCTGGAATAAAGCCAGCAGGTTTTGTGGATCAGGTATTCAGGAAAGTCTTAGCTAGGAAATATGTGTCTGATTGATGTGGTCCCTGCTGGGATGGCTAGTGCTGGACTTTTCCACTTCTCTCTTTGTTTCCACGAGCTGTCTCATCCTTTAGAGCCTCTCTTCATGACTTGGGCTTCTTACAGCATGATGATTCTAGCGAATCACACTTTCACATGGCATTTGATTTCCATGAGTTAATATTCTAAGATAAAAGAAGTGTGTGTTTCTACCAATCTCTTCCTTCCTAGGCCAATAGGTTATTATATCTGTGCTTTCACTATCAAGTCAGTCACAGAACTCTCGCAGACACAAGAGAAAAAGATGTAGACCTATACTTCTTAACAGGAAGAAGGTCAAAGAACTTGTGAATGTTTTTAAGTGGCACAGCCCTGAACAGTAGAGAAAAATATTAGATTATTAGTGAGCAATTTAAGACATGGTTGTGTCATTAGCAGAGATTAGAAGGTAATTAAAATATGTTCTCATAGAAGAGATGAACTCATTATTTCAAAGAATAAATTCTACACAGATCAGGTTTCGGATGTAGCATAGCCTGAGGGTCAAGGTGTATCTATTTATCAGATAGTACCAATGGCTTTTCTCCAGTTCTGATAACTTTTTTATGTACATTGTGCTTTTGTAAGACTTTATTCCTATAATTCATCTTGATTTTTCTTGTATCATTGGTTATCTTCTTTAACTGGATATTGCTGATTAGCATACCGATAGTCTAAAATGAGGAAATTGATTCCATAATTTTTCTTGAAGCTATGTCTTCCTTCAGCTACTACTCTACTTTTGTTTTATAACTAAGAGCTCGAAGATATTTATAGGCACTTTTTCTACCCTAACACTCCTTCACTCCTTCTCTTGCCATTGCCTCTTGATTCCAGTCAATCAAGGTCCACCATCATTGCACCAACATTGATGAATTTTTCAAATTCTACGACTTAATCCATATTTCTCACCCCAGTGCTTAATTTTCAGTTTGTATCTTATTGCACTCAGCATAATATTTGACACAGATTATCAGCCTCTCCTTGAAACACCTTCGCTGGGCACCCAGGACATCATGTTCTCTCTTCATTGGCTAAATGTTCTTAGTTTCATTTGCTTGATTTCTCCTCTAATTTTTCTTCTAATGTCTAACTGATGGAAAGCCAATGCTGGGCTTTGCTAAGAACCATGATGTGTGACAGTGGTATTGCTCTGACAGGTAAGGGAATTTGAGCTGATGTGTTCTTGTGTTTTACAATTTTTTGTCTTAATTTTGAATATAGTACACATTAATAGATATTGTCCATATTAGAAAAGGCATTTTAAGTCTTCTGTAGTTTTTAGGAGTGTAAAAAATTCCTGAAAATAAAAACTGAAAACTACTGCCATATGTCATTTCCTTGAGTTTCATGGCTTTAAATATACTCTCTTTGATTCTGACCTCTCATTTATGTCCCAAATTTGTATATCCATTGTCTACTTAGTATCTTTACTTGGGGTTTTAAAATATTTATTGAATTATTATTCATAACTTTATAATACACCCATTTAAAGTATATAATTCAGTGGGGTTTAATATTCACAGAGTTGTACAGTCACAAAAGCAGTCAATTTTAGGAGATTTTCTTCACTCCAAAATACCCCATACCCATAACTCCCTATCCTTCCCCACCTCAACCCTAGAAAACCTCTAATCCACTTTCAGCCTCTATAGATTTTTCTATACTAGATATTTCATGTAAAGGGAATTCTATAGTATGTAGTCTTTTATGACTGGCTTTTTCACATGTCATAAAAATGTCAAGGTTTCCATGTTGTTTCATATATCAACGATTCATAAATCTTATTGCCAAATAATATTCTATTGTGTAGACAGATATATCACATTCTATCTAATCTTTGTTATTTCTTTTCTTCTGCTTATCCTATTTTGCTGTATATACTTACAAAAATTTCCAGAAATTTGAAGTGGTTGATTGTATATATAAAACCAACCATATATATATATATATATATATATATATATATATATATAATCATTTAAGGCTGTTTTACTGAGGAGAGGAAGAGGCTCCCTCTGGAATGCCTCACATTGCCACTTGAATTTTCATATCTATCTAGGCATCTGAAACATAACGGATATCAAAATGAATTTGTATTCCCCCCTTAATAGCTTGCTCTTCTTTTCTCCTTCTTTATAGATATTAATCCATTTGTCCAGGTGATTAGAGTAAAATCCTGGCAGTCATTTTCAGCTTCTCTTTTCTGTCATAGCCCCTATCTGCTCCGTAGGAAAATTCTGTCAGTTTGCAAAACTGCTTGGACTTCTATAATGTAGTATTAAAAATAGGCAGTTGTTAATGGGATACTAGGAGCCAGATCATCAACAAATTAAATTGCAATGGTATTTGGGCTTTCAGAGTGTATGTGGCACTTGAGCTAAGACCCATTCTCCTTCCATCTCTCTCTCTCAAAACAAGACAAAACAGCTCAGCATGATGGAAAGTTTACTCTAGAGCAGTGCAGCCAAGAGCACAGGGCTGCCTCTCCAAGTGCTCCTAGGCTAGAACTGCTGTATATTCCCCAGGAGGGAGAGTTGCCAGTAAACTCTATTCTAGGCAAGAGAAGCTGAGAGATTTAGAATTCCACCCATCCCAGCCCCCACTCAAAGGTCAGAGGTTCTATACCTTGTGTAGAAGGTCAAAAAAATAACTTGGTCCCAATTCTGTATGTGACAGACACATGAAATGGTCAGATATAAATTGAAAACACAACGTCACAATCACTGGCTGCATGCAGCATGGATTGAAAAGATTTTATCCTGAATGTAAGACTGACTACTTGGTGACTGTTTTAATAACCCAGAAGACACAGTAAGATTCTAAGCTAACACATGGAAGCTAAGCTATGTGTGAAAAGGATGAGCGAGTTAAATTATTATAAGTATCATCAGTTGAGGATGGGTGGTTGGTGATATGATTTTTTTTGGTGTGTATGGAAAAGTGTCAACTTTTATGATGAACATTCTATATAGACACTTTCTTAAACCATCTAAATTGGTTTATAAGATCTCTAATATCAGGACTAAATCTGCACTCAGGGTAATGCCTGAAGCAGAGTAGATGGATTACAGATATTGACGTAATTACTAGTTGGGTTTCCCTAATTTTGATCTAGTATAACCTACCAAAAAATGTGCTATGTTTATTTCAAATCAAGGTTAAGTTTTAGTGGTTTATTTGTCTAGATCTTGGTGCTTTCAGAAACAAAGTTATATATTTTCAAGAGACAAATTGATGGACTATCAATGCAGGTGGTTAAACACAAGCATTTGTTAAAGTCCTCGTTCCTCCACTGTGCCTGGGCATACTTTTGTACATGTTACATAACTTCTTAGAGCCTTAGTTTCTTTAGTTTCTTAGTTTAGTTGGAAAGGGAGAAAACAGATCCTCTCTCACACATTTTTTGTAGGGATCAGAAGTAATATGGCAAACACTCAGCATAGAGCAACCACCCAGTGAACAGCGGTTTGTTCATTTCATAAATATTTATTGTGTCTTTTATGTTCCATAGTTCTTGAAAATAGACAGATGAATGAAATACAATTCTTGCTCTCTAGGAATGCTGCAATGGCAAGACCCATACAGAGAGCGAGAGACAAAGGCAAGAGAAAACATAGGATACTGTTTATCACTATAGTTTTTATAGAGTTTGGCTCCTTTTTGTACCAGGTTTCTTTTTCTTTTTCTTTTTCTCTTTCTTTTTCTCTTTCTCTTTCTTTTCCTTTCCTTTCCTTTTCTTTTTTTTTCTTTTCTTTTCTTTTTATGGCCACACCTGTGGCATGTGGAAATTCCCCGGCTAGGGGTCGAATCAGAGCTGCAGCTTTGACCTGTGTCACAGCCACGGCAACACCAGATCCGAGCGTCTGACCTACACCACAGCTTGCAGCAATGCCAGATCCTTAACCCTCTGAGCGAGGCCAGGGATCCAGCCTACATCGTCACAGAGACAACATCAGATCCTTAACCCCCTGAGCCACAAGGGAAACTCTCAGGCTTCTTTCTTCTCTACGGGCTCACTTAAATAATTAGTTCACTTAATCCCGAAACCGTGTGCTAATGACCATGAATTAATGAGTCAGCTAGTGTGACTTACTGAATGGAAACATGATTAGAACATTATATATCAGATGTCTCACTGACATTGTTTTGACATTTGAAGGACACTCAACTAATATTCCTATCAAATCTCTCTTCTTCCCTGCATAGGGGATATTGTTTTGATTGAGGAGAAATGGATGTGATTTCTTACAATTATCAGAGTCCTCTTCTACTCTAGAGCTTGTTTTGAAAAAGGGATTTATTTCAATGGGATTTATATGTTAGAGAACAAATGTGAAGTATGCGTTTACTTGTGTATGAGTCCATCTACAGGAAACACTCGGTGAACAGAGAAAACCGCACCTACCCTAACCCAGCCGCACAGCTACACAAACACACACGCACACTCCTCAAACATATACGATCTCCTTTGGTCACCTCTGTGTTTTAGGATCCACAGCCATCCTCATCTGCATAACAGAATTCCCTTAGATTCAGACAACACTCCTGCTACTTCACAGTCTACAACACTTCCATAAGCAGACTCTAGGTCTCTGTAAAGGTAAAATGTCATGTTTACTGTAGAAGTTCTGTATATCTTAACCATTTAGTGTATATAAAACTATGCTTCCTTTTTTATTAGGTTTTGACTTTTACGTCACATATGAAGTTTCTGAGGCTTGAATCCCTAACCTTATTTTCCTATAAAGCCTCTAGTTTTATTTGTGCATTTTATATGATGTGATAACCTTTATCTATGTCCTGTTATAGCTAAATTATTTGTTTCAAATTACTTAAATACTTATTTCCATCTTCAAAAATTAATGTTCTTTTATAATTTCATTTATAACACTTAAAAAAAAGTGTCCATACTGATATCAAAGGATTAGATGTGCTTACTAGATAGATTCTACTCATATTCTTTTTTTTTTCTTAATGGATTTTATTTCAATTATAGGTGCACATAAATCATCGCAAGTCAGTTTTACAGATTTTGTATCCCAAACCCACAGTGCATCCCCCCACCCCCCAGATTGTCTTATTTGAAAAACCAAGGTTTTCCAAAGTCTGTGAGTCATTGTTCTGCAAAGAGGTTCATTGTGTCTTTTTAGTTTCCACATGTAAGCGGTAGCATTGGGTGTTGCTGTCTAATTGTCAGACTGGTTTCACTTTGCATGATAATTTCTAAATCCATCCATGTTGCTATATATGTTGGTAATTCGTTCCTTTTAATGGCTGAGTAACATTCCATTGTGCGTATGTACCATATCTTCCCTATCCACTCCTTGTCGATGGGCATTTAGGTTGTTTCCATGACCTGGCTATTGCATAGAGTGCTGCAATGAACACTGGAGTACATGTGTCTTTTCGAGTCATGGTTTCTGCTGGATAGATGCCCAGGAGTGGGATTGCTCGATCAAATGGTAATTCTATTTTGAGTTTTCTGAGGACTCTCCATAATGTTTTCCACAGTGGCTGCACCAACTTGCGTTCCCACCAACAGTGTATTAGGGTTCCTTTTTCTCGACACCCTCTCCAGCACTTATTGTTTGTAGATTTTTTGATGATGGCCATTCTGGCTGGTGTAAGGTGGTACCTCATAGTGGTTTTGACTTGCATTTCTCTAACGAGGAGCGATGTTGAACATCTGTTCATGTGTTTATTTGCCATCTGCATGTCTTCTTTGGAGAACTGGGCCCATTTTTTGATGGGGTTGTTTGTTTCTTTGGTATTGAGCTGTAGGAGCTGTCTGTAAATTTTGGAGGTTAATCCCTTGTCAGTTGAATCATTTGCAGATATTTTGTCCCATTCTGTGGGTTGTCTTTTCGTTTTGTTTAGGTTTTCCTTAGCTGTGCAAAAACTTTGAAGTTTAATTAAGTCCCATTTGTTTATTTCTCTTTTTATTGTCCTGACTCTGACACATGGATCTGAGAAGATGTTGCTGTCATTTATGTCAGAGAGTCTTTGGCCTATGTTTTCCTCTAAGAGTTTTATAGTATCTGAGTAACATTCCATTGTGTGTATGTACCATATCTTCCCTATCTGCTCCTCTGTCGATGGGCATTTAGGTTGTTTCCATGACCTGGCTATTGCATAGAGTGCTTCAGTGAACACTGGAGTCTAGATCTTTAATCCGTTTTGAGTTTATTTTTGTGCATGGTGTTAGGAAGTGTTCTAGTTTCGTTTTTTTACATGTAGCTGTCCAGTTTTCCCAGCACCATTTATTGAAGAGGCTGTCTTTTGTCCAATGTATATTCTTGGCTCCTTTGTCATAGATTAGTTGACTATAGATGTGTGGATTTAATTCTGGGCTTTCTATCCTGTTCCACTGATTTATATTTCTGTCTTTGTGCCAGTACCATACGGTTTTGATGACTGTGGCTTTGTAGTAGAGTCTGAAGTCAGGGAGCCTGATTCCTCCAGCTCCATTTTTCTTTTTCAGGATGTCTTTGGCTATTCTGGGTCTTTTGTGTTTCCAGACAAACTTTTAAACTATTTTGTTCTAGTTCTCTGAAAAAGGTCCTTGGTAATTTGATAGGGATTGCGTTGAATGTGTAGATTGCCTTGGGTAGTATAGTCATTTTGATAATATTGACTCTTCCAATCCAAGAGCATGGTATGTCTTTCCACCTGTTTAAGTCATCCTTGATTTCTTTCATCAGCACCTTATAATTTTCAGAGTACATGTCTTTTGTCTCTTTAGGCGGGTTTATTCCTAAATATTTGATTCTTTTTGATGCGATGGTAAACGGGATTGCTTCTCTAATTTCTCTTTCTGATCTTTCATTGTTGGTATATAGAAATGCGGTTGATTTCTGTGTATTAATTTTGTATCCTGCAACTTTGCCAAATTCATTGATGAGCTCTAACAGTTTTCTGATAGTCTTTAGGATTCTCTAGGTATAGGTATAGTATCATGTCATCTGCAAAAAGTGATAGTTTTACTTCTTCTTTCCCAATTAGGATTCCTTTTATTTCTTTTTCTTCTCTGATTGCTGTAGCTAGGACTTCCAGAACTATGTTGAATAGTTGCGAGAGTGGATATCCCGTCTTGTTCCTGATCTCAGCGGGAATTCTTTCAGCTTTTCACCATTGAGAATGATGATAGCTCTGGGTTTGTCATAGATGGCCTTGATTATGTTGAGGTAGGTTCCCCCTATGCCCAGTTTCTGAAGCGTTTTTATCAGAAATGGGTGTTGGATTTTGTCCATGGCTTTTTCTGCATCTATGGAGAGGATCATATGGTTTTTATTCTTCAGTTTGTTAACGCGGTGCATCACACTGATTGATTTTCAGATACTGAAGAATCCTTGCATCCCTGGGATAAATCCCACTTGATCGTGGTGTACAATCCTTTTAATGTATTGTTGGATTCGGTTGGCTAGTATTTTGTTGAGAATTTTTGCATCTATGTTCATCAGGGAGATTGGCCTGTAATTATCTTTTTGTGGTATCTTTGTCTGGTTTTGGTAGCAGGGTGATGGTTGCCTCATAGAATGAGTTTGGGACTGTCCCTTCTTCTGCAATTTTTTGGAAG